>CAUYUJ010017947.1:67500-105754 GCA_963575745.1 Prorocentrum cordatum
CGCCGTCGCCGTCGTCGCCGTCGTCACCGTCGCCGTCGCCGTCGTCGTCGTCGTCGTCGTCGTCGTCGTCGTCGCCGTCGTCGCCGTCGTCGTCGGGGGCGTCTCCCGCGCAGGGCGAGCTGGGGCCGTCCGGAGCGCCGGGCCCCGCTGGTGCGGCGCGAGACCCGAGCGCGTCCATGAGTGGCACGCCGGGCGGCCCCTGCAGCAGCGGCGCGCTGAGCTCTCGCCCGCAGCCGCTCTTCCTCTCGTCTCCTCTCGCCTCCTCCTGCTCCTGCTCCTGCTCCTCCTCCTCCTCTTCCTTCTCCTCCTCTTCCTCCTCATCGCCTTCTCCTCCTTCCTCCTCCTCCTCTTCCTCCTCCTGCTCCTCTTCTTCATATTTTTATGCATCGTTCTACTATTATTTGTCGCAGCAATTTTATTGATATTATCCATGTGAGTGATAATATGATTCGTCACCTTTCTCTTACCACTGTCATTATAAGTGGTCGTCTTGTTTTCGCATTATTGTTAGTCTTCTTTGTCGCAGTATAACTCTTATCATTACACGTGTTGTTCATTGTATTAATCTTACGATCGCATTGTTATGACTATTACGATTGTGTAGTATTATTAGTATTGCTCGTATCAGTTTTGGTAGTCTTGATATTCTTAATCACATTATTACGACTCGTATGATTAACAGTGTTAGTGCTAGTGTTAGTGATAGTAATAGTATTCGTAATAGTAGGAGTACTAGTAATACTATTAGGATTCGGATTCGTAGCGTTGTTGATATAATTATTATTACGCCTCCTCCTCTTCCTCCTCCTCCTCCCTTCTCTCTTCCTCTTCCTCTTCCGCATCCTTCTTCCTCCCGCTCCTCCTCCTCCTTCTCCTCCGCCTCCTTCTCCTCCTCCTCCTCTTCCCTCCTCCTCCCTCCTGGTCCTCCTCCTCCTTCTCTTCTTCCTCCTCCTCCTCTTAGTCAGACGGGCAGACTGGCTGCAGTCACCGTGCGACCACGAGGATCTCACAACAAGAAACGAATGAGCGTCCACGGCCACGGCGAGCCCAGGCCACCGACAGCTTCCCCGACCTGGGTCGAAAGAACGGCCCGAAAACCCAAAGCCCTTCCTGAGTCCAGAGGGGTCCTTACCTCAGCGTCTTCACTGTAGACTGATTACCTACCAAACCGACCCAACCCAACCCGATAACCCGAATTTCGGGTTGGGGGGGGTAAGGGTTCCATCTATGTTTTTTCAATGTTTCCCGACCCCCCCCCCCACTGGAAATGGAGGGCAAATTGAAGCCTTCGGGTTGGGTTGGGGTGGTTTGGTGGGTGGCGATAGACAAGCTTTGAAACTCCCGCTGAAAGAGGAACGGACCTTTCCAGGAGCGCGACATGCTTCTGAGGTCTGCGCTTGCATGCAGACGGACGTGCCACGGGGCCTGGTTCCGTGAACAAGAACTCGTCTTACTTCTTCCCCCCTGCCCCTTCACCTTCAATTTCCCTCCTCCCTCCCATCAGACCGCGCGTGTGCGCGCGCGGGGAGAGACTAGGATGATGGAAGGACCGGAAGGAGGGACCAGGAAGACGAATGGACAGGGAGGAGGTTGGGCGTACCGGGAGGAGGTGGAGGAGGAGGAGGAGGAAGAAGAGGAGGGGCTGTGGGAATGGAAGGAGCGACTAGGAGGAGAGAGGGAGGAGATGCGATGAGGCGGGGGGGGGACGCAGGAGGGAAGAGGAAAAGAGGGAGAAGGAAAAGAGGAAGGAGGGAGCCGAGGAAAGGTAGAAGCCGACGAGAAGCCCAGGACTCTCTCTCTCTCTCTACCTGATGACCAAAAGACTGAGACCCGCGTCGTGGGCCTGGACTTTCCCCTCTCGGGAGACGTCACAACTGTCCATCTCACCGATCCTGGCCAGGCCGCTCACGGGGCCAAATTGGGCCAGGATGTTGACGTCCCCCGACCCGAAGCGCCACTCGACAACCCTAGAAGAAGAAGAAGAAGAGGAATAATAATAAGAATAATAATAAGAAGAGTAGCAAGAAGAATATGAATAATACTAATACTAATAATAATAATAATACTAATGATAATAATAATAGTAGTAGTAATAATAATGATAATAATAATAACAATACGAATACTAATAATAAGAACAATACTAATAATAATAATGATAATAACAAGGAGAAGAAGAAGAGCAATAGGCATAAACTTTGGGCGCTCCGCGCGGATTTCTTCGATCTGCGCTGGGACCCCCCAGCGGCGCGCTCCGCGCGCCGCCCCTGGTGCGCTCCGCGCGCCAGGGAGGGGGGTCCAGCGCAGATCCAAGAACTCCGCGCGGAGAGCCCAAGTATTAGTATTATTCTTATGTTTATTTTCTACTATAAGTATTATTGTTGCTATTATTATCTTGATGATTAGTACTATTATTATTACCAGTCGTACTCTGATTAGTCGTGTTCGTATTATCATTATTGTTATTCTTCTTCGTATTACAATTATTAGTCTTATTATTAGTATTATTATTATCATTAGTATTATTCTAGAGTTGTCCAGTGCCGAAAGCTTATGTTTATGGCATTTTCCTACGTCGACGGATGCTGGCGTCCCCCGACCCGAAGCTCCACCCGATGAGCTCGGGTCGCGACCAAGCTCTGCTCAAGAAACTGGTCCCTGGACCCCCCTCCAAGGGGGGGCCCGCCGTGGCTAGCTTCCCCTGAGCGAGCCACGCGCGCAGCCGTGGCGCCGAGCACCTCTCCCACGGGAACGCCCAAAACAGAGGCGCACAACAAAACTCCGTGCTCAAAGCCGGTCCCTGGACCCCTCCAGGGGGGCCCGCCGTGGTCAGCTCCTCCCCAGCGAGCCGCGCGCGCAGCCGTGGCGACGAGAAGCTCTCACGGGACCGCTCCCAAACAAGGGCACACGGGAAACAGCTGGTCCCTGGACCCCTCCGGAGGGCCCGTCGGCGGCCCGCTTCTCCCGTGCGAGCGACGCGCGCAGCTGTGGCGACGAGCATCTCTCCCACGGGAACGCCCCAAATTCGGCGGCGAGCGGGGGGGTGAAAATGAGACGGAGAAGGCCTTCTCAGAAGGCGGCGGGGCCTCTCAGAAGCCCTCGCGCCTCCCGAGAAGTTTCTGCCTGCCTTCGAAGAAAGCTCAGACAACGTCTCAGAAGGCCGGGGGCACTTCCGAGTCCTCTGAGAAGGCCCCCTCCTTCTCCCTATCCCCCCCCGTCGCTCGCCGCCGACAGACCGAGGCGCGCAAAAACAAAACGACCCGGACAGCACTCCTCGCATCGCTCCGCGTGAGTTTCTCATGGGATCCGCGCCGTGGGCCCCCCCCCTCCGGCGCGCGCGGGGGCGGCGCCAGGGGGGGGGCAGCGCCGGAGAGGCGCCCCGCCAGGGGGGGGGGCGGCCCAATCTGGTAGCCCCTATCCCTTAGATCACTCATCCTCCTTCTCTCCCTTCCTCCTCTCCTCCTCTTCGCCACCTCCTTTTCGCAAACCTCCTCATACTACTGGTGGCCTCCTCTTTTTTCCTCGCCCTATTTTTCCCGCCCAGCCCTCACCTCACTCATTTCTAACCTTTTTCCACTCTTTTCCCCATCACCCACCCGCCACTTACCCTCTGTCTCCTTTCTACGTTTTCTACGTTTCTACGCTTCTCGCTATTGCAGCGTCTTGTTCCGCGCGCCCCGGGGCGCAGGGCGCTACCTCTGCACGGCCCCCCAGGGCAGTGCGGGAACTCAGACTGCGGACCCGGGAGGGGTCGGGAACACCGACCCGAGGAAGGAGAAAGCAGGGTGCCAGGGGGACCACAATAAATAATTAGGAACGAAGGTGTGTAGAAGAGGGCCGAGCCGGGTGGACGGGTGGGTGTTTCAGTAATAATAAATACTAAAAAGATGAGGGCCCGTCTGGGCCCTCAGCGGGCGCCGCGCTCGCCCGTGCCAGCTCAGCCAGCTCGGCGCGCAGCCAGGCCTTCGGCCTCCTTGTGGGCGGTCGGCCTCTTGTGTGGCGGCTGGGCTCCCTTCGGCGCCTCGCGCTGAGCCCAGCCGCCCGGTCATCAGGTGGATGGCCGCCTTCGCTGCGGCGGCCTCCACCCTTCGGCGCTTGGCGCTGTGGAGGCCCGCCGAGCCTCTCTTGGACTTCGGCGTCTCTGCAGCAATCTCCTCGCCTGCCACGCGAGGGCGGTGGGGAGACACCCTTCGGCGCCAGGCGCTGTGTCTCCTTCACCGCGGGGCAGGCTGCCCCTTCTGGTCGAGTACTCCATGGCTTCCAGTACTGCCTGACGTCGCAGAGCTGCACCTTGTAGGGCTCCCTGTAGCGCTGCGGTGCTGCCGACGTCAGTCATGGCCCTCCTGCTTTTGAAGGGCAGGGGGGTGCTGATCATCTGATGTTGTAGATGTCGATGTATGGGGGCTGAGTGCAGGATGTGGAGCGAGTTGGACGGTCGTTGGGGGTCGGTTCGTTGCTGGTGTTGTGTTGGTTGTGTGCTGCCAAGGCCTCCATGCACCGACTTCAAGTGGGGGTCGTTGCTGTCCCACCTCGTCCCGCCATGGCTAGGGGTCACGGTGCCCTCGGTGGGGGCGAACCCCAGGCCTGGTACTTGTTATCGTCGGAGTGGGGTGTCTCGGCTGTCCAGCTTCGCCCTCGGACGATCGGGTAGCTCCTCCTTCTCCATGGGAATGGTGGGGGTGTCGAGCTAGGGCGGACCGCGGGGGCGCAGGTAGTGGCCGTCCTACCCCCCCCCTGCCCCTCACCATCCCCGCTGGCGGGCGCGGGAAGTACTCGTCCTTCCCCCCCAGCCCTTCGAGCCCGTCTCGAAGTTTGATCCTCACCAGGACAGCGTTGACTTGGCAGGGGTTGTGGGGGGTCGTGCTGGGTATGCTGTCGATGTCGGTCGGTGGTACGCCGACGGCCACTGAGCCGCCCGCTGCCAGCCAGCTGGCGCCATCCAAATTGTAGGTATCCAAGCCGCCGAGGTACACATCAAAACGTGGCGACTTGTGCCTGGGGTGTTCCCTCGCATTCGGGGCTTCCCCAGTTCTTGCGTTCTAACAATGGCGAACCTTGGCGACGCTGCCTGAGGTCTTCCCACGCATTCGTGGCTTCCTCAGGACTTAAGCAGCACGCCGTAATGCCTGTCCAGGGCGAATAATCATAGAAATCAATGTCACTATTAGGAAAATCGATAAATCCAGAAAGTGCTCGAGGGGGGGGCACGCTCCGTCGCCATTGAGGGATCGTGCCCACCCGTATGGGCGCTACGGGTCCCCCCCCCTCGAGTTGGCACGCAATCGTTGTCCAGGGCGCAGCCATGCCAGTAACCCAGGCAACGGGGTATTGGGCCATGCAGTAGGTACGCTGATGTTGACCCGTCTGCTGCCGATCTGAAATACTCTGTATACAATATTGTAATGCCAGCTGCCATCAAATCTGTAGCAGGCCGGTGGTCTGCGCCAAAATGCAGACCAATGTTCCCTTGCGGGGCTGAAGTATATAATACTGAACGCTTGACTCGGCTAGCTGCACCAAATAGGCCGCTGCAGTGCCAGCCGCTAGCGCCGATGGTTGCCCCATGCCCTGTGACAATCATGTCCGACCTGATCTGGCTCAATGTAATGGTCCAAGGGGGCGTAGAACCTGTGGTAACATTCGTCCGTTTCGGCCCACATTGCCTCTTCGTCAGCAAGCTGCCCCCAGTGGGCTGCGAAAGCGGAAGCCATTGCCTTGCACAGCCTTGATGGATACTCTTTGAGGGGGGCGGTCCTCCAGCCGCCTTGGCCGTCTCGCCCGTAAGCTCTGGCATGTCCCGTATGTCGGCATAGCTGTCCACCAGGTGCCGCCCTTAGCTCCTGTGCGAGTTCACCGAGGTGTGCCGCCATCAGACATGTTGGTTTTCTCGCATCCTGCCCGAACTGGCACTGGTCTATGTAGTGAAGTTCGACGCCCGTCTGCTCCAGGAGCCAGAGAGTCTCTGTTCGCTGCCAGCTGCTAGGCGCTTGAGGGCACCAGGTGGCTGGGGCGGGGTGCTCGAGTACGGCTGAAACGTTGTACTGCAAGCCCGTGGTGATGAGTAGTAAAGCTGTCCTGTATAGCTCGTTGGCTAGTGCGATCTGCTGATGCTCCGCTTGACTAGCTGCTTGTATGCCCCAGGGGGCTTCATGTGTACGTAGTGGTCGTGGTGCCTTAGTCGAAAACAAGCTGGTAAGCTTAGGTATGTGTTACGCTTTAAGCGTTGCCATATCCCAGGCTTTGGCTCATATCGCATGAGCAAGAGTGCAAGACGAAGCATGGGATCTGGAGTAAAGGATAGGATGGGCATCGTCAATGGAAAAGGTATTTTCCGATCTCTGATGCAAGTTGTGCGCCTCAGTGAGGCACAGTCATATATTGGCCGGGCCCGGCTTGAGCCAGGCACGGCAGCGGTACATGCTCGATTTATACCTCGCCTTTAACCTTCTCCGTTTAAAGTCGGTGGGGGAGGAGACGAGCAGGCACCGCACTTCTACATTACGCGGAAAAACAGTGCTAAGCAGCAGCGGCTGCCTACAAGGCAAGGGCGCGCGAGTAGCCTCGCTACCGGCGAGTTTCCTCGCTACTAGAGCGCACCTGCATGCGGGTTTCCCCGCTAGCTCGGGAGGCAGGGCCGTCCTGAGACGACCTGCCCGCCCTATACGGCGTATGTTTCTTCAGCTCGTGCTTGAAGGATTGCTGGCCGGCCATTACTTGTTGGAGCAACGCGCGGTCAATACTACCTTTGGTATGACCATCGGCAGTCATATCCCGCGTGTCACACCATTGGACGCTTTCCACGATTCCGCGTTCCATCATCTGGCGGATCCAGCTGATATGCCCAAGCAGAGTACATTCTGTGGGCTTCTTCAGATCTTTGCTAGACAAAGACTTGAAGACAGACTCGGCATCAATAGTCAGAGTGACTTTGTTACATAGACCACCCATTTCCAATATGTTCTTTAACTGTGTGGGGGTCAATGGTCCCGAGTGTAGCTCGTGGAGCGTTACAATGGTCGGGTAGCATTCTTCCAAGTTGTGGGCTGCTGCCAGTGTTTCCGCAGAGTAGCTCGAACGCACCTGCAGTCGATGAGACTTGCAGTATGCGTCCACCAGGTGCACGACGGGTTTCCCCGCTTGCGTGTGGCCACGCCTCAGCAGGTTAGCCCCGCGGATACCATTGCCTTTGACTTCGTCGTCTTCATCTCCGTTGAGACGACGATAGCCAGAATCGCTATGCAGGTCGACTTCTCCTGTTGGAGTCATAGATTGATACACGATCTTCTTCGGACCTGCCTGCAGTTTCCTGGTAACCGCGTTTAGTCGTCGTACCTGGATGTTTGTCGGTTCCTGGATACGTAGTAGTGAGACAACATAGACCATCAGCCATACCTGCGTGATCAACGCATAGGCTAGAGCGCCACGAAGACTGACGAACATATCAGAAATCGTCTTTGTCGCTTTACTCTCAGGATCAGCTC
Source organism: Prorocentrum cordatum (assembly GCA_963575745.1). Lineage (NCBI taxonomy): Eukaryota > Dinophyceae > Prorocentrales > Prorocentraceae > Prorocentrum > Prorocentrum cordatum. The sequence continues at coordinate 74,982 of CAUYUJ010017947.1, forward strand.
CTGTGAGTTCTGGATGTGTGATAGGACGAAGCTGTTTGATGTATTCGTCCTGATCAAGAGTGACGCTCCCATCATCGGTCTTGTTGTACCGAACGGCACAGTTTGTGCATGTGTGCTTGTTCAGTTTGCACTTCCCAAACGTATCTTCAACACACTTGACATACTTGTCAATAGCCTCTTCCTTCCCAGTCATATTGATGTCATCAACGTGCTTGGCTGTCAAGAGGTTTGAGCTCATCTCGAACTCTTCGTCGTACGAAGTAGGCTGTAGCCCAAAGCTCCTAGTGATGGACCTGAGCTTCAGCGAGAATGCCCTGGGAGCATCCTTCGTGCCCGTCCCCGGCTTCAGACACCGAAGACAATGCTTTGATTCGTCATATGACTCAAAGCCTGGCAGTGTGCGAAGGACAGCTGCTGACCCAGGTGGTAGTGTGAAACACACCACACGTTCTTTCTCGCCCGTTGCCGCGGCGAGCTCGCCATAGGTCAGTCCCTTCAAGAAAGCCATGTTGATGTCCAGGGAAGCGATGATCCAAGCTTTGTTGCATGCAGCTGAACTTGCGAGCAGTCTCTGGCTTGACCTCCTTGCCGTGCCAGAGAAGGTTTCGACATCAAAGGCTTCAAGGTCCATGAAGCCACGGAGTACCAAGCGTAACCTGATCGTCCTTTCCATTTCGCCCTTTTCGTTTTTGACAAACTTCCATTTGTATACGTAGCGTGACGTCATGATGTTAGACGCCTTGCTTAAGTCAGTCATCTGGAAGCATTTGTTGTCAAGCCAAGTCTTCAATTCTGTGTAGAGGGCTTTGGAAACTTTGACCGGATTTGCTTGGACGTCGGCCTTCGTGAGTAGATCGTCTTCCTTGACGACCACGGCACGTTTGGAGGCAGCGCTAACGTATACTCGCATAGTTGTGACGCTGCTGTCATCCAACAGTCGGTGTTGCTGCTCGGACAGGACGTCTTTGGACATGTCTGCAGTGAAGCAGAGCTCGATATACTTCCCGTGCTCATCGGAGTCCAGATCATATTTGCTATCCGGTTCCGTGGAGCATAAAGGAACGTAGTAAGAAGTGACCATGTCGTATCCTGGCGGGTGACCCCGCTCCGGCAAGTGGCCTTGCACATCTTCACAGGTCGTAGAGACTAACACACACTGTGTGTCTGTCATGTATGTGGGAACTGTATGCATGACTTCCTCTGTGTCAGCTTCATGGAGTGTTCTGTCATCCATCAGTTCAGCATACCACGACTTCAAGACAAAAGCATCCAGATCTTCTTCTGTTTCCTCTATGATGGTCGGGAGCCGACCATCGTTATCCGTAGGAGGCTCCTCAGGAGCAGTTGCTGGAGGTGATTCGCTTGGTGGTGGACCATCAGCGAGTTCCTCAAACTTAGTGAGGTCTTGGTCGAATCCAGCAGACGGCTTCCTGGATTTAAGACACTGGATGATGCGTGAGTGTGTAGATCCTGTGATGTCATAGATGTTCAAGGCAGTGCCATCAGCTTCATAGTAATGAAAAACAGGGGTCACATCATTATCATAGTGCACTAGTGTACAGCTGTCTGCATAGGGTGCAGCAGGCAACTTCGTCAGGCTCTTGGCAAGTCGTACAGCAACAACGTTTTCAATACGAAAGTAATTGCGTATGAGGTACTGAAGAGCCAAGTGCACCTTAGGCGAAAGTCGGCTCGCAGCAGTCATCTGCAGCCGACCCTGTTTCGCTGGTAGATATCCGAATGTCATGGCGGGTTTCCCCGCTGGCAGACCGGCAATAAAGGCCAATACTGTCCGAAGGGCCGTATTGTCCGATCCTATCTCGCGGACCATAAGTGCTTCGATGTACAGCGTGTGTCGTGTGTCAGGATACTGTACCCGCACCTCGCGGCTACCGACCTTCACGATGACCTGGCCTCGGTCAGGTTCGTTGCGGATGACCGGGTATGGACCACTCCATCCACCCCAGTCGTCTTTCGTGGTGGTCGGGCGATGATAGTCCACGAGATCTCCCTCTTTGTAGTGAAATTCACCCGTAGCAGTAGTCTTCGTACGGAGAGCCCTGTTCGTCTTGGCAAACGCAGTGGCCTGCGTGATTGCCTCCAGACTAACCCTCCTGATTGTTTCCTCCCTTGAGTGATCTGATGATTCAGCGGACTGATCATGATCCAAGACAGGGAAATCGGGAAGCATAGCTGGTTGTCTGCCATACAGCGCATTGTACGGAGAAACTTCATTGTAGAAGGTAAATGCGTTGCTGGCAAACAAGGCTTCATGTAGAAGACGAGTGAAATTCAGAGGAATATTTAATCTATTCAATTCTTCTCCCATCACGTGTAAGAGGTGTCGCAGGATGCCGTTCCTAGCTTCGATAGTTGTGGCGTGTTGGCCACGCGCTCGGATACGAAGCTCTGTTCCCTTAGCCTTAAGGATGGCCTTTGCTGTATCATTATTCAGTGCTCCTTCCCCATCGGAGTATAAGATTTTAGCTGGGCCATGTTGCATCCAAGTCGTATGATAGGCATCGAGAACAGTATGCATGGCTTTATCAGGAATCTCTGTGCCAGCTGCCCAGCGAATACAACGGTCGATGATGTGAAAAACAATATGTTCCTGTTTGTAAAAGAAAAGATCACATTCGACTTCTTCGTTGAAACGTCCTGGCAGTGACACAGAAGGCATCACCGTGTTGCCTGGTTTGTCCCAGGCTCGACATTCTCTACACGAGTCACAAATGCCTTTGATCAGACTCAAACGTGTTTCACCCAGACCGACCTTAGTTAGAATCATCCGCATTTTTGGCTCCTTGGCATGAAACCATCTCAGATGGAGTTTGCGGAGTTCTCGCTGCACTACAGCTGGGTCGAAGCTGCGCAGGTTTTGGAGGCTGAGCTGAACGTCGAAGCGAGTCCAATCAGGGAGCCTTGGCCTTGGCCTCGGCTCTGCTTGAGGCTGCGGCGGTGGTGGAGGATCTCCTCCCTCCATGCGTCCGCGCCTTGCTGCAACTTGTGGCAGTCTACGGTGATCGTCAGAGCTGCCAGCGCCACTGTTGCCACCATTAGCCCCGTCGGCTCTGGTGATGTCATGGCTGCTGGCGCCTGCGGTTGGATCGCCCTCACCAGGCCGTGGCGGCCTAGGCGCGCGTATGCGCGCTCTCGCGGCCGGCGCCGCTTTTGCGGCTGGCGCCGCTTCTGCGGCTGGAGCCGCTTCCGCGGCTGGCGCCGCAGGAGCGGCTTGCCCCGCCGGGCGCGGCTGGCCAAAGTTATCTGGCAGCTTCCATTTTTCGGCGAATCTGCATTGGCCAGATATCTTGGTGTGGTGAGGATTACTCTTCTGATATTCCTTCTTACAGCTTGGACAGTCCCAGTAGTATGGTTCAACATCATACCACCGACACATCTTCGGATCCCTGCTGTGCTTTGGTGATTGCTTGTAGTTGTTGTCCACACAGCCAGGGCACCCAAGACCGCCAGGTGGTGGTCGCCAGATTTCTCCGTTTGGGTGTCTCCGGATTGTTGGGTCGTCCAAGTCGTAGCCAGCACTGTTTGTTACGAACGCATAGCTGCGTTCACGATTCGCGAATGGATCGCGACCGTAAGCAAACAGGTCTTTGGCGATTTGCACCGCATCAACGACCAGTGACTGCATTCTGTAGGTATACTGTGCCGCCCTTGCTAGTTCTTTATTACAAGCATTGGCGTGCACATGATTACCTGGACAACGCTTGCCTCTGAAAGGTGCCAACAACTCTTCTTTGTTTGCCATCATCTGTGTTGGCTTGCGGATGTATTGTCCAAATGAATCTTTGAGACCAGTCGTGCACTGATCAATAATCGTTTGGCAAGTGACCTTGCGTTGTGCCAGTTCCTTCCATGGCTGGATCTCATCCACCCACGTGCCCATTGGTTGTTCCCTGAGAAAGAAACGTCTTAGGTCGTCTTGTAATAGAGCGACTGTTCCACAGAACGTGATGTGAGGCAGGTCCTCTTTGTGGTGTTTAAGCCACGTATCATGATTGACCTGTGCGTTGAAATAGGAGGGAAGTCCAGTAGTTCTGCAGCTTGGCTGCAGAATCGTGATCTTGACAAAGCAAGTCTTGAGGTAGTGGAGGACTGCTCTTTGTACTTCCGAGTTTCCAAGGTCAACCATAGATATCTTTTCAAGGTTCCCGCCTGACGAGAGTCCCCTCTTGAAGGCTAATATGGATATACCACCCTTGCCCCCACATAATTCAAGCATGTCCACTTGATTGTTTCTGCCGTAGCATAGCGACTGGACTATCGAGAAGACATCAGCATGTGAGTCAGCGGGTTGCCCCGCCGGTAACATCATGAAGATGTCCTCTGATTCGCTGTCCGAGTCCGAGTCGTCAAGAGGAACGTCGTTGAAATATGTGGAGCAGTCAAGCCCTTTGAGGTCCTCTCCACAGTCGTCGTTACCGTCTTCCACTTTCTTCGGGACTTTCTTCGGTTTGATGCCGGCCTCTTTGTCAGCTTTCTGCTTTTCTTTCTGTTTTATCCTGGCATCAGTGGGCAACGCAGTTTCCGCGGAGAGATCCGCTGCGGAGGAATCCGCTGTAAAGTCAGGAAATGGCGGAATTTCAGGAAGGTTGTTGGTGGGTCGCGTTTGGCAACGCTCAATCGAAGGGGGAGGAGATCGATCGTCGTCGACGATCGTCACACGCTTTGGGCGTGGCCTTCGCGACTCACCATTGCCATGAAGAACTGGAGCCGGAGGCTCCCAGTATAGCCGAGTACTGATGTTTGTAACCCCATCAGGTAATGGAGCTACATAATTGTACCCAGTTGGCTGATCCTGGATTCTGATATCTTGAACGATCTTGTTCGTGTCCAGGTCGGTCGTGACCCTACGAACCACATGGTCCCATTGAGGGCCCTTTTGTGGACATTGGACGTAGTGTCTGACCTTTTTGTCAACGCGTGTACACACACTGAGGTGTACCGCACTCCGCTCATTCCTGATCATGTTGGCTTTATCGAGTTGATCAAGGAAGCGTGCAATAATAATAGCCAAAGTTTTATACCGAAACTCGGCACGTTGCTGATCTTGGCCATACCAATCCAAATCATGCTCCTTGTGTGATCCACAAGTACATTTCCATAAGTTTATCGGTATATGAGGACAAGATGTAGCAACTTGTATATAAGAACCACTGGGATATTTACTGGATCGGTCAAACTTGATACCGAAATGACAGAGTCTGATTCGTATAATGCTTAGCTTCAAATCTTCGATAACATCTTTGATCGGACCCTGTTTCCAGAAATACCCGGGTGGCCCCAGGATAACTATCTGCATTCTCAGAGCACGCGCTTTGATCAGGAGATTTTGTATACGTTGATAATGTGGTCCCGCCCTCTTTCCTGGAGTACGAACGTACCAATCAGAGGGTGTGGCCACCCACAACATATTGTAGTCTCCTGCCAACAAATTTCCCAAATACTGTGTTCCAGTTGAAGTCATTACCTCATTATGGGTAATCCGGTCGCATATATATCCACGGGTTCGGAGTTCAGCGCAAGCTGTGCGAATATCTTCGATGACGAGACATTTTGAATGATATTTTTCTTCTCGGGCCTCAGCGCGGCCAACGTATGTCGCGAGGAGGCCGGTATTCGGCTTCTCTTCGCAAGCGAGCGCCGCCGGCGCGCCCGCCTGCCCCCGTCAGCGGCGGTCGTGTGACCACGTTGCCGTCTGACTCGGGGGCATGCTGTTAGCGGATGGCTCCGCAGGAGTCGCTGGTGCGGCTACGCTCACGATCTCCACGCGGGTTGGCCCCGCAGAGTCCGACGAACCTCCGCCCGTGTAGCTTGGTGGTGGTGGCGGTGTCGCGGGTGGCCCCGCTTGGTTCTCAGGCGTCCATTTATTCACCGCCTCCTGGACTGCCCAAAATATCTTGGACTTCAGGGCATCCTTCATATGTGGCCAGGTCCCTTCGGGACACTGTTGGCCCTCCCACCAGCTGTTCAGCGTCCTGTCCACGATCAAACGGGTCGTGTCTTCCAGGAGCTGCTTGTCGAGATACGGCTCGACAATGTACGTATCAGTCGTGACGGTCATGGACTGTCCCGTCGCGGGTTGCCCCGCTGTGGTCTCGGCGGGTGGCCCCGCAGCGGGTGGCCCCGCACTTACTCCGGCGGGTGGCCCCGCACTGACGGGGTCCTCTTCGTTCTCCGTCTCGGTGTAGCCATCTCGACTGCTGCGGATTGTGAAGGTGTTCGTGACCGTCTGGCTTTTAGCCCCGTCATACAAACCGCAGGGAATGGCTAGATGTCCTGAGGGAGTTTTCTTCGCCCTCAGGACCTTGGCGCCCCTCCCCAGCTTCAGAGTATAATCACCGCTGGGGAAGATAACCTTCTGGTAGCCTGGCTTCAGCACGATGATCGTGTCACGTGCTTCCATGGCACCAAGGCCCCAGATGGCCGGGAGGTTGGCACCCGAGCCTTCTGCGATGTTGGAGGCATACTCCTCGATACGGGGGCTTGCCTCATTGGCGTATTGCACCCCGATCTTGAAGTTGCCCATTTTCCGACATATCGCAGCACCCTCACCGACACCGTTAATGTAGAGGGTCTTGCTCAGGGTGCATATGGCAGGTCTGTGATTGTACCTGGCCATAGCCTCCTGGAAGGTTCGCGCCGTATTGGCCCCGATGATGTTCACGTTGGAGCCAATGTCTAGCATGAACGAGATGCACGGCAGTCCGTCTTCGTCGGGAAAGAATGTCCCATTCCGCGCTGCCAGAGCCATCGTACCATGGTCATCGGTGTGGTACGTAATCTGTGAACCGAGTGTGCCTTTCAACAGGCGTTGTTCAAGCACCCATTGGCTCATGGTTAACTCGGTGCACCACATCTGCTCATATTGGCGGCGCTCCTCTACGGTAATTGGTTCCTGTTCAAGAACCCAATAATTCGCAGAGAGTGTGGACGTCCATTCACCTCCTGGCGGCAGCGTGTCCGTGTCGTCACGTGCATAGGTCAGCCCTTTTGTATCGATCATGAATGTGGTGTGGAACTGGGCTGCCTCCGCGCTCTCAGCGCTTGCCCGGCTCCTAGCGCTGACCGGGCTTGCCACACGTGAGGTCCTGGATGATCCAGTCGGCCTGCGCGTCCCGCCTCCGCTCCTGCCACTCCGCCTGATGTTGGCCTCCATTGCCCTCAGGAAACCTGGATTCGGAGGTCCATTTGCGGGTGGCCCCGCTTTGGCGGCGGGAGCCGCTTCGGCGGGTGGCCCCGCTGCTGGGGGCTCCTGTGCTCGAAGCGTAGGCAGGATTGGCATCTGGATGCCTTGCTCTGGCGCTGGCCAGGGGTGTGTCTGTGCAGCTGGGGCACGTGCGGATGGCTCCGCCGAGTGTGCGGCTCGAGCCTCTAGTGCCTCCACTGCTTCCCGCAGCCGACGCAGTTCCCGGGCATCTACCACGTACCTTTCCTGCTGGCGCGCTTGTTCCGACTCAGCGTCGCGCTGTCCAGCATACGGGAAATGTGCTGTAATTATGCCCGGCCCACGACATACAGCGCAGGGGGCCTCGTTCGGCGCACCTGGCCGCTGATTGCGGACGTGCTGCTGTGCAACACGATCCCAGCATATATCGTGGAAGAAGTGCCCGCACGCCAGTCTCCACACTGTGGTGCCCATCTCGTAGGAGTCCATACAGATTGGGCACTGTGTGAAGTTGTAGTCTGAAATGACTGGAGCGGGCACGTCGGGGCGAGTCCGAGCCTGGCGCTCGAAAGTGGTTTCGCCCTCCCGATATGGCGTCGGTGGCGGCAGTCTATCTGTTCGTTCAGCGGGTGGCCCCGCGTCTGCGGGTGTCCCCGCTTGGTTTTCACGCTCGATCCTTCTCTGGATCGCGCGCTGTTGGCGCAGCCTGGCGTTGTCCCGAGCCTGCTGCCTAGATGCCAGTATCGCTTGCTGCGTGTTGTGCACGTCGCGGATGTAGTCTGGCATGCTGCCCATAGCGGCTGGCACCGCGAGACCAGCTGGCTGAACTACGGTCTCGGGGTCCGTCGGCGTGGGCATGTAGGCGTAGTGCGGCATAGACTGCGCATCGACCGCTCGTGTAAACTGCAAACGAAACATCTCATTAGCAAGATTCCGAGTGTATTCGTTCGCAGGTGGCCCCGCAATCATAGGAGTGTTATTCATCTGCGCGTAGTACTCCGGGTACATCGGCGCGTCCATGGCCTGTGCCTCTGCTGGTCCATGATTGTCCCATCCATATATTGGGTGTGATGCTATTCCTGGAATAAACACCTGTCGATATGGATTCGTGGGATCAGCATTTGGAGCATCTTCAGAAGTCCAGCTCCAGAGAGGCCGAAAGTCGCCATGATTCGTAACATCTATGTTGCGGTTCCGCAACAGGCTGGGCACTCTATCAGCTTGTTGCTGCAGAAAGGTAGCCTGTGCTCTCAAGTTGGCTGCCCGACGTTCGTAGTCTGAACCTTGCTGTCCGTCAGCGGGTGGCCCCGCATGTGCGGGTGGCTCCGCAGGCGTTCGCTCGGCGGGTGTCCCCGCAGCCACTCCTCCTTCACTACCCCTCGGAGTGCCAAAGGGAGTGGTCGCCTGGAGTGCTGCTGCGAGCGCCGGATTTCCGCGAATCGCCTGGAGTCGTTGCCACAGGCTGTTCTCGCTCGTTTCAGACGGCGGAGTCCGAAACGGCGAGCCACCATCTGAACCGCCCATAGGGACAAACCTCGCACCTCCAGCCTGCTGCGGAGGGCGTTGTGGTTGTGGTCCTAGGACGCCTGGTGGCCCCGCAGGAGTGCGCAGGTTCCTCTGCTGTGCGTCTTGGATACCTGTATGCACCGCCCACGGGTCAGCACGATATAGCTGATCGGTCAGTCCAGAGACGTCGGCTGATGTCAAATGGCTGTTGAGGGCCTGGACCCATGACTGCTGGTCCGGCCTCAAAGGAGATGCTACCATTGCTACTGGTGTGACCACTTGTTGCCATGAACCGTCCGAGGTGTCTGCCGCGGGTGTCCCCGCACCTGCGGGTGGCCCCGCTTCAGGCATGACCACGTCCTCCTGGGCATTCATCATGAGGACTGTCTGTGTGTCGTACGGTCGTGGAGCAACATCTTGCTCGGTCATGACCAAATTGAATGGACGACCGTCCGTCTTAGTCCAGCCCTTTAGGTACATGGCGTGATCTTCCATTACACCCAGAGTTCTGTCACACATTTTAAGTGGCAGGTAGTCATCGGTGCGAATCCTGTCCGCGGGTTGGCCCCGCCTCCGCGACTTGTCATAAGCCAGCGGATTGCTCCAGGCTTCGCCGACCCGATATTTCGCAATGCTCACTATCTGGAGGATATGATCGGGCGGTATACGTCCGTCGTGGCCCCGTGTCATGACTATGTCATTTGCTGATCTCCATAGGGAGAAGCCACTGGACAGCATCTTGTTGATGCTGCAGAAAATGAGCACCTCCGAGTCAGGACGGATGCCCGATTGAATCCTCGGGTCGCCCGGGAGGTAGGGGCAGCCGTGCACAAATTGGCGCCCCCCCTTCCTCTTAGGGTTGTCCTGTGCGAGGCATGAAAGGCCATTAGCAAGAATGTCCTTGACATACTCCCACTGTGTCCCGTGGATGAAATATACTGGGTCGTCTGGTTCTTTCATCCTTGTTGTGATCGGCTTATAAAGCGACTCGGGACAGTGGATGCCTGGACTGCTGTGGCCGTTCGTGGCTCTGATGAAGTACTGTGGCCTGCGTGCCGTTGGTCGAAACCTGGGAGGCAGCAGCATGCTGTCCTCAACGCACTTCATCTGGAGCCTGCCCTTCTGCATGCCGTGATGGTCAATCATCTCACAGCAGTTTAGCAGCACCCAATACACGTATGACGTGTGGGGCCTGCCCTTGATCAGCACCTCGTGCATTTCACGATAGCCTTTCCACTGATCATTTTCAGTCCAGTTTGTCAGCAGATCGTCAACGACAACCCAGCCATCGTATGGATCGAAAGTGCTGATCTTTTCGAAGTGTCGGCTGAATCCGTCCTTCCAATATGGACTGTGGCGTAGGGCTGTAGAGAACCATATTGACACCTTGGTCATTTGCCCTTCGCGCGGCAAAGTCGGATCCATGCCGAACCTCTCCATGACCTTCAGGAGCTCTGCTTTATGCTGCGCAACGCGTAGTGGCGGCCTGTCTCGCAACATATTTCCCACGGTTTGTTGTTCACGTTCCCAGTCGTTGCGGCACTCGAAGTTACGACGAACCGGACAATTAATGACTTCGTATCGGTCCGTATCGTCTGGAGTGACTCGTGGGTTTATGGTGCGCTTCGGGCCTTTGCCTTCAATGCCTTGCCAGTATTCGATGGCTCCCAAAGGGATGTTCCTGAGAACAGACATTATTGGCTGTCCTTGTGCGGGTGGCCCCGCTAATGCAGCCGGCGGCGCTTTAACGGGTGGCCCCGCTAATGCAGCTGGCGCCGCTTTAATGGGTGGCCCCGCTAATGCAGCTGGCGCCGCTTTAATGGGTGGCCCTGCAGAACCTGCGGCTGACGAGGCAGCTCCTGCGGATGACTCCGCGCCAGGGTTCGGGTGACCTTCGTCAGCAGCTGCATCATCGGTTAGTTTCTGTTGGTCGCCAAACTCTTTGAGGACTCTGAAGCGTTCTTCTCTTGAGAGAGTGCCTTCTGCGGGTGTCCCCGCTGTTGCGGCTGGCGCCGCTTTAGCGGGTGGCCCCGCAGAGCCCTTGTCCTCCTTAGCCTTGGCGGCCGCTTCTGCCCGCACCGACCTCATCCCAGCTTCGGGCTTCGGCTGCGCTTTCATTCGTGCCGAACCTGGTCGTGGTGCAAGGCGCGGCTGATGCAGAGTTGGAGTCCAGTCACCCCTGAAAGCTGCCTGAGGCTTGTCACGAACTTCGTCCTTGACATCGCCTTGGGTCGCCGGTGGCATCGGGGTCGATGGTCCAGCAAAAGCCTTCTTCCTCTCTGTCACGGACAGACCGGGAGGATCTGCCGGCTCAGGGTCGTCCGTCTTGGCGATCCCTCTGGCCTTCGCCCGCCCATGTGTGCCTTCGGGGCTCTTGGACGGGTGCCTTTTCGCAGGAGTCGGTGAAGACGAGGAGTCGGCTTTAGGTCTTGGAGGTGGTCTGCTGCCCTTGCCCGGTTGTGGACCAGGAGGGTCTCTAGGAGGGCCTTCTGGCTGGCCATGATCATGGATGACCTGCCTCATCTGGTCGATGTCGGCAGTACCTTTTATGGCCAGCTTGTATTTGCCATTCTCATGGCGATAGATTACCCTCGTGCAAAACCACTTCTGCGCCGAAGAGCTGTAGTACCAGCAGGCGCTTCCATCAGGGAATGGATTCTCTGAGCCGTCTTCCGCCGCCCATTCTTCATTCAGTTCGGTGTGGTCAGTGCCGGCGGCGGACCCAGCAGCAGATGCAACAGCTATCCAATCGTCTTCCGCGGACCCAGCGGCTGGCGCCGCGTCTGCGGGTGACCCCGCTTCTTTGCTGGATCCTGCGGGTGACCCCGCCTCTTTACTGGATCCTGCGGGTGACCCCGCCTCTTTATGAAATCGGCGGTTCCATTCTTTGAGGCGATGGTCATTGGGAAGCTGTACCCAATTTTCCCTGACGATGTTGGCCACCTCTTCGGTCATAGGGACACGATCGGCTTCGGTGATGCGCTTTCCTCCTCCAGGGACCTCCTTATTAGGATCATGGACGTTGCCAGCGTCATCTCCATGAGACCAATTCCACGGGGTCTCACCGTGATGAGGGCTCCTGGAGGGGCGGTCCATCGGACACCTGCGCATGTGACCTTTGAAGGGCTCGCACTGACATACTTGTTTCCTGTATGTCTTGCGATCGTTGATGATCTCCTGTTTCTTAGCCCTTTTGTCCCAAGCCTCTGGCGTCTTGGTCTTGCCACCCTTGGTACGTATTATCGCGCCAGTTTCGTCCCTTTTAGTGCAATACTCCTTAGAATACCAGTGGCGAAGAGTATCCATCGAGTAGCCGGGGTACCATCTGATGTACCAATCCGGCACTTGTTGAGCAGATACTCCAACGGAGTGCTCCGTACTGTATGGATAGCCCGATTCATCATGCGTAGGGCGTCTAGGAGCTGAACGGCTCCTTCCGCGGGCTGGCCCCGCTGACGCACTACCACGTGTCATTGGCCTTTGATCGTCATGCTCTGAGTCTCGGGGAGGCGACGGTCGCCTGTCCCTCTTGGCGTAACGCATGTCCTCCGAGTCCTCTGAGCTGTCCTGGACCATGAACACGTTTTGATACGGGCTTCTGAAATACCCGATGTCGTTTAACTGCTCCATCGTGAGGTCGTTAATGTCCATTTGATCACAACCTTGCATGAATACATCCATAGACCAAGCGGGTGGCCCCGCTGTTGCGTCTAGCGTCTCTTCGGCGGGTGACCCCGCTAGAACTTGGAGTGCTGTCAACATCTGAGATGCTGACATGTTCGAATCCAAGTATGGACGTAGACGTGCAACTCCTGGGTGTGACAGCAGTTCGTTCATGGTTATGTGCTGATGTGCTGGCGCACTCAGGAGTCGGATTGCTTCTGAGACCTCCTCTTGGAGCATGTCCTTATAATCTTCTTCGGCTTCTTCGGAGTCGGAATACGCGGGATGGCCCCGCATTTCGTCATCGGCGTCTCCCGCCTCCGAACCAGCCCGCGAAGGATTTGGCAGCAACGGCATGCCAATTACTTGCGGTGCCAGCACGGCGGTGAGTTCTTCCTCTGTTGCCGGGACGGTCTCTGCTTCGGAGACCTCGTCGCCGGCGGGTGGCCCCGCTGGAAGACCGAACCAAGCATTGTACGCGACCTCGTCGACCTCGTCCCAGCCGTGGAACTCGTCGAAGAGGGTCTCTGCGTAGTCTTCCAGGGCTACAGTTGCTTCAGCGTAGCGGGCCATCACGTAATACGTGGAGGAGCCCGCGGCGGGAGCCGCTTCTGGATTGACGTAAAACTCGTAGTCAATGTAATCTATGTCATCCATAAAAGAATTTTGAGCCAAATGTACGGATCCCTTTCCTTTCCCCTTCGGGCATTGATCGCGCAAATGCTCTGTGCTACCGCATGTATGACACTTCATAGTATTGCCAGAAGCGTCCCTAGGGTTGCCCCTCCGCCCTTTTCCCTTACCGGAGGTCCGCCTGTGACCCCGACCTTTGCCTCCGATAAGAACTTCTTCAAAAGCCATATCAGTTAAGGACGTGAGGAAAGCAGTAATACCCCTACCATGCATACGGCGTCTGCGACCCCCTTTGCCACGACCCTTTCCATATCGTTTGAAATGTCGGCGTACTGCACGTCTCACTTTTCTGACTGGTTTCTTCATAAAGCGCCTCCAACGGCGTTTTGATTTGCGATAAGCCATAAAAGCGGCTTCCGCTCTTTGTTGTTCAGAAAGGTGAGTGTCATCCGCTGGATAGTCATTACCAGCAGAGACTATGCCATTGTGCTCATCGTCAGATGAGGTATCTGTGTCAGTGCCAGATTCAAACGGTGAGGGTGGCTGAGACCCTTGAGCGGATGACCCCGCTTGGCCCCAGAGGGTTGTGCCCGAGGGCGGGCTTGCAGTGTAGGCGGCGCCTGGCGAGTAGTTCGACCAGGCGTTCGCCTCAGCTGCCTCTGCCGATGCCTGGCCGGTCTGCCCTAAGAGGGCAGTGGCCTCGTTGGGCATATCGGCTGGGTCAGCCCAGGGATTTGGCTCGCCAGGACCAGCGGGTGACCCCGCAGTCGTGGCGTAGACACCTGCATGTGAGTGGTGCCCTGTGAAGATACCCGCTATGTTGCCAGGAGAGCGCTCGGCAACATGTCCGTAATTCCTCATCCTGGTCAGCAGCCTGTCATAGTCTGCTTGTGTTCGGGGCATCTGATGATTGAAGGGCTCAAGCAGGTGTTGGGCTCGTGACGCGCCAACGCCTACCGCTCTGAAGAGAATCAGCGTTAGGATCTGAAAATTGGGGATGACAAAACCAACAGAATTAGCCTCGTCACGGGCCATCTCGAATCGAGCTAATACTGAGTCGATTCGCTCGCCCCTTTCGACGCGGAAGTCGATAAGGGCAGTGCCAGAGTTGAGCTGGCGCTCATCTTCCAGATTTTCAAATTTGGTGCTCAGTAAGTACAGTATATATGTTACTGCATCCGTTGGCTGTCCATTGACAGTTACACCATAATTGATGATCTGGGAGGGGACCTGCATGGCGATACGACGAGCCAGACCTTGAAGGCCTCGTTGTAGTGCTGCAGCTTGTTGTGGTGGTGTCATATTGCCACTCGTTACGTTTAACCATGCATGTACTTCGCGAACGTATTCGCGAAAAGGCGTAGTACCGGCAGGGTCCCATGAAGGGCCAGTAGTACGCGTGTCGTCCATCCCCTGCCGCATGTATCCCACAGCACATCCCATTATTACCCACAGAATGCCGAAGATAGTTATCTTAATCCAATGCATGTGCATTTCGGCTTCGGTGATTGGTTTGGGCTGTGGTTTGTCAGGCTCTGGCGTGGTAGCCGTGAGGCGCCTGACCGGCACGGGATGCAGGTGGCCCCGCTGCGGGTAGCCCCGCAGGGTGACCACGTTCTCGATCGAGTTGCCGATTGGCATCTGGTGGAAGTCGGGAGTGAAGTAGCGCAGTGAAGTAGGAGAGAGCGTCTCGAGTTCGCGGGTTGCCCCGCTAGCTCGATCGCGGACTGGCTCCGCTCCTCGCAGAGCCGGCGCAACATGGTATTCCACCGTAGTAGTAGTCCACCAAGTTGTGCCGTGGATTACAGGAATCAGAGCGAGAGCCAGCCACACGAGAGTGTAGCCAGCTCCGCTACCAAGTCGAAAACAAGCTGGTAAGCTTAGGTATGTGTTACGCTTTAAGCGTTGCCATATCCCAGGCTTTGGCTCATATCGCATGAGCAAGAGTGCAAGACGAAGCATGGGATCTGGAGTAAAGGATAGGATGGGCATCGTCAATGGAAAAGGTATTTTCCGATCTCTGATGCAAGTCGTGCGCCTCAGTGAGGCGCAGTCATATATTTGGCCGGGCCCGGCTTGAGCCAGGCACGGCAGCGGTGCATGCTCGATTTATACCTCGCCTTTAACCTTCTCCGTTTAAAGTGCCTTCCCCTCGGCGGCATGCCAGCGCGATGAGCACCACGTCTCGCAGGGCGGGCCCGCCACAATACCAAATATTTTGCCCTGTCTTATCGCTGCGCACCAAAACTCGACGACGTCTGGCTTCGTCAGGTCTCCTTTGACGGGGTCTATCTGCACGTCGATCGATAGTACTACCAAGTTGCATTCCCGAATGTTCATCTCGAAGTGGTACTGGAAATCCTCGATTCGACGTCTGCCCGAGAAAAGGTGCAGCAGGAACATAGCCGTGGTAACCATGGGCCTGCACGGTGAGAATACGTTTGCAGGTGGTGTCCCTGTTTGGACGTCCGCTGCTGCAGGCGGGGCCGGCGAGAGTTGAAGCTGATGCTGCTCTATGTAGTCGGCCAGCTTGAGCTGTATGACCTGTTGGGCGGGCACCAGCGCCTTTGTAGCTCCATGCCCCATTGCCTTCCTCGCCGCCACAGCTTCTCGTTCTTCTTCTCGGCGTTCGGCTGCCTCCTGCAAATCCATTTGGGACCTCGATTGGCTTGGAGGACCGCCAGGCATTTGGGGCACCTTCTCAGGTGCTTGAGTATGCGGGATCTCGTTATGAAGTTCTTCCCGCACCCAGGGCAGGTAGTCGAACGGGCAAGCAATTCGGGAAGGTCGTAGCCGATGTGTTCCATGGTGCGATGGCGCTTCCATGCTCCCCTAGTTTTTAATATCTTGCCACACTCATAGCATATGTAGCCACAGTGCTGTGCGGGCGGCAGCCCCTCGAAGTTGGGCGTGGTCATTCCAAACTCTTGCGCAAGACGGTGTAGCTGCCATTGCCATACTCGATGACGATATATGTCGTGCTGCCATGCTTTGTACCTGAGCCACGCCCGGGTGATCGCGGCTTGTGCGGCTCGCACCTGCTGTGTGCGTAGCCACCGTAACAAGCCCCTGATGTCGCTGCCGATGTCCTCGTCGTCTAGTAGGAAACTTCTTATCCAGTCCAGATCTTCGACGATAAGAGCATTCCAGGCCTTCTCATCCTCCCAAAGTTCGTCGATGAGGCGGTGGAGGAAGGGCGTGTCTGCATGCGCCATCCTGGCCAGGTACATCAGGCGCCGTCGGCGCAGGTACATGTGGATCAGTACTTCGTCGCACAACAAGTATATTTCGTCATCCAAGGTATGTACATGTCCCGCGCTGTGTCGCTGTTGTCTAGCGGCGGCCCGCAGGCTCGCCATGTGTCTGCTCTGCAGCATCTGCTTCTGTTGCACTGTAAGTGGTCCCGACACTTCGCAGTCGTAGGTCAGCTTGCTTTGCGCCAGTGCCGTGAGATACAACAGCTTGGCCTTGAGGTCGATGTGCGGCAGGCGGAAGATGGACTTCTTCAAGGGGCCCTCTGCGGATCTGTGGTCTATGATGCGTCTCATAAGGTTCGGCCCCTCTCCGCCATCACTTGTCACGATATTGCCCAATGTGAGTCCCTGGGTCGTGACCTCCGCCGTTGAAACTTCAGTGCTGGTTGGCGGCTGACCATCCTCGCGCAGCAGCGTGATGGGGTTTGTCTTGAAAATATTCGCCTTGATATGCTGTTTGGCGTGCCCATCGATGTGCAGCAACGCTTTAGTCTTCTTGGGGTGTAGGTCATGCCCGAAGATCTTGAGTCTCCTTGCAATGATGGACAATATGTCGAAGATGCTGCTCTCGATTTTCGTGTTGTCGTTAAGTACGCACAGGAATGTCGCGTCGTCCATGAAGGATACTTCTGGCAGGGCCCCCTCCAGCCCTTGGAGCTGGCCTGCCGTGACAATGGCTTGTTCGCCCGCCGGTGGTAGTTGTAGTAAGTACCCTCCTGAATGTAGCTCCTGCTCCAGCGGTCCCAGGGCGTGCGCGAAGCTGATGTTAAAGATGAGGTCGGCCAGGCCGTTGCCTGGGCGTGTGCCCTTGCGGCTCTCCGCGCAAAGCTCTTCTCCCCGCACTTGGAAGAATGTCGTGTCGTGTGCTTCTTCTAGCTGGAATCGCAGGTTCTCGTCTACATCGTTGAGTGCTAAGTAGCCTGGTGCCGCAATCAGCTGCTGGATGGCCGGCATGAGCCATTCGGGTGGAGCGCCTCCTGCCATCACCTTTAGGAGCCAAGGCTTCTCCCCTTCCCGTCCCAGCACAAATTCTCGAATAACTGAATAAAAGGCCTGTCGTAGATCCAACAGGATGCCGACTGCGCTGAGACGTCTCCGCCTGCAGATCCTGAAGAACGCTTTGATAGTATGGGTGGAGTACGCGCCTGACTTCTTCGGGATTCCGCCATGCTGGGTGACTCTCAGCAGGCTGCTGCAGACCCTCAACGTAGTTGCGCGGAGCCACTTGTGGTAGTGCTTGGCCACGGTGTTGTTGAGGAGGATCGACCTGTAATATTCCAGGAGGGCCCTCGTGCCGCTACCCTTGTACAGCTTCACTGCAACACCTGCTTTAAATTGGATCGGTTCTCGGCCTCGCAGTATCGTCTTCAAGACGACTGGATACCAGTGGCGGGCCGTCTCCTCGGGTGCGAGTTTGAGGATGTCGTCCAAATTGCCGTCGGGTCCTCCTGCTCGGCCCTTCTTGCCGTCCGCAAAGCTCTCCACCAGATCGTTGAGTGTCATGTGCAGGTGCTGTGAAACCTCGTCGGGTGGCGATCTGTGGGTACGGCTGATATTGTAGCGGTCCGCCAGGTCGTACCTGTCCCTGATGTCGGCTGACTCGATCTTGGCGAAGTGCTGCAGGGTGGCTCTGCTGATCTCGCCCTGGCTGCCCATGACGGTGCCGTCGGGTTGCTGCATAGTGGGCAGCGCGCTAACATATTTTGGTTTGCGGCCGCCGTGGATCAGAATCTTCTTTGTCAGCTGCCACTCGGTCCTGGCGTCTCTTGCTGTTCTGCTATCCGCCAATTTGCTGCCAAGCTCGTGAAAGTAGTGGTTGCGGTCGGTACTCAGCTGGTGTCTGAACGTGTCCTTGGTGTGGGCGATGAAGAGCCTCGCAGCGTCGTGCGTGATGCCGAGGCAGTCGGTGGTGTGACTGAGCTGGCACGCTCCAACAAGGGCTGCCACGGAGCAGTACCAGCTATCTTCCACACGGGCATAGACAGGCGCCTCGTGGCAGAGCCTCTTGCGGAAAACTTCTAGAGGTGCTGGGTCCCCGTTGTTCGTGTAGGTCCGCGTGGAGCTCTCAGCGTATCTGCGCAGCCTCAATAGGCGCATGCTGGCCTCTGAGATTGACGTTGCAAGGGGTAAGCGGGTCCCGTCCGAAATGCTGCTTCGTCTTCTCGACCATGAGTCCCGCTGTCTCGTGGTAATGGTCGTTGACGTCTGCCTTCCACGGTGGCAAGCTGATGTTGTTCAGGTCCTGCTTGAATGCGGCGATGCGCTCTGGGTTCTTGAGTTTGTTAGTATCCAGTAGCCCGTTCCCCTTCGAACTTCGATGGCGCCCGATGATTTCGCCCACCACTTCAACTAGCACGGGCATGTGGTCTGTGGTCGTGTCGTAGCCGTTCTGGGCGTAATTCTTCCTCTGCTTGTTGTGCTCGTTCTTCTTTTTGGCGGTTGGCTTTTGAAAGTCTCTCAAGACAGTGCAGGCCGCCACGCACTTGAACAGGCAGGGGGCCATGGCGACGTAGTCGATGCGGTTGGAGATCCCGTCCTTGTGGTATGTGTAATCGTCGCTGTTCCCGTAGTATGTGTTGACGACGTGCAGGTGGCAGCTGGCGACAGACTCGTGGAATTCGTGTCCATTCTTGTCTGTCAGCTGATTTGGACCTTTCTGGCCCAACCATTGAGTGTCCTCTCCGTCCTTGTGGCTTAGCTTGGCGTTCGCGTCGATGAGCAGAATTTCTGGTTTCCACGTGTCACACAGCTCCCTGAAGTGCTCCCGCCAGCCGTTGATGTCCTTGGCCTTCTGGTACGGGGCATGAGCAACGGCGATGACGTGATGGAACAAAGGAGCCTGCACGCGGACAAAAAGAATCCTGGCTGACGAGTACAGTTTTGTAAGCTGGGACTGCTTGAAGTACAGGTCTTTCCCTTTGAGCTGCCCGTACGGTAACTCGACGTTGAGTAGTAGTGCACATCCCCAGTTGCCGTCCTGCGCATCGCTCTGGATGTTGATAAAACCTTGCCCTGTCCATATGGCCTCTCTACAGCGTGTCTCCTGCAGCCCCGCGACGTGGACATGATGGTCCAGGAGCTGGGCTCTGACTAGGGCCCCTTTACTGGAGATGTCCAGGTGCAGGTCTGTGGCGGTGAAGTCGCCCACCATGGACTGAGCGTTGTACTGCACGATGTTGAGCTTCAGCGTGCCCTTGTTGTAACTATCTGCGGTGAGGTCGGGGATGTGGTCCGCGTCAGCCCGCTGGGGCGAGACGTGCTCCTCGAGCTGTCCATGCCTCCACGGTGGGTGCGCATGTAGGTCCTTGCCCGCAGGATTAGCCATCCAAGCCCATTCGAGTGTGCTGGTATACCGTACTATATCGACTAGCTCTTCCGCAGGTGGTGGTGGCGCTGGTTGGAGTGCTGCATATTTTGATAGAATATCTGCTGCTTCATTCCAGGGTGCGTCTCGATGCGCATGAGTGTGCTCGAAGCTAATGTCCTTTGTGAGCTGTAATTGCTGGAATAATATGCGTGTAAACCTCGCAAGAGGGCGGTTCCTAGTCGATCTGATCCGCGATGTTCCAGCAGCCGCTCCCAAAGCCGCGGTGTTGTCTCCGATAATGACGATTTCCTGTTCATCGTCCTCCTGTGTACATGCGATGCCTGCCCAGAGTAGCGCTCCCAATTCGGGGCTGGTGCTGGAGGTGATGTTGTTGGCCATCTCCTCGCTGACGGACAGGGCGTGGTTGGAGTACATGTGCCTGTAGTAGGCAATGCCCTGGTCGTCTTCTCTCAGGTGTACCACTGCCCATGCTGATGTACCCGGTGCTTTGGCGTGGTAGGACGCGTCAGTGAAGTAGTAGTGCCGCTTCACAGCCGACAAAGGTCTCGAGGGAGCAAGGTGCTTCACCGCCAGCCTGGTATGCTCGTGCAGGTCGTGCTCTTCGAGGTCATAATGCCATATCAGCTTCTGGATGTGTTGCTGAAATTGCGTCGGTAGGAACTGTGGGGATCCAATGTTGAGAAAGCGTCGCTGCGTGCTGTTGCTGTCTCTGCGCTGGTCGGTTTTGTGCGCTTGCCCGTGTGTTGCTGGTCTAGTTCTTTGTCGGTGCCTCCTTCTGCGCTCGCAGCGCCGGTAGTCGTCGCTGTACTCGCTGTCAGTGCTGGTGTGTTGGCTAGTGCGTTGGTTGTCTCGGGCGTCTTCCGCAGTTGTGCTCCGCCTGGTTGGGATACGGAAGGGGTGCATGGCTGAGGTTGTACGTCGTTGTGGTGCAGAGCTGGATTGTTGCCGCCCCGTCGGCTGCCCGCTGGCTCCGTGGTAGCTCCTGAACGGCAGCATTGCTCGTCGGGGATGTACGTCCCTCTGGGGCTGGGGGTGCTGTCTGGCGTTAGTCGTTGTTTCTGGGAGTGATTTCTCGGTATCCAAGTAGTCGGTCGGCTTGTAGGGCATGGTCCCCGTCCGCGTCGTGCTCCTTTCTCGTGGGGACGGCGTCTTTTGGCAGCACTTCATCGGCGTTCAAGTTGTCCGATCCAGCCCGCGCGGCCTGACTGAACAGGAGCTCGTGAGATTGGGCTTGGAGCATGCTGTCACGTAGGCGATGAGATATGCCGCCCGAAGGGTCGGTTGGGTTCGGTGGTGGGAGGGTAGGTAGTGCTGGCTCTGGGCGCTGCTCTTGAGGGTCTAAGTTTGGTTTGGCTGGTGTCGGTGGCGGGGGTGTAGGTGGTTGCTCGTCGTTGGACCTGGTTGAGTGCCCCAGCGCGACATCGCTGACACGAGAGCAAGGCATCGGCCACCCTCCCGTCGGAGGCATGCTCTCGCGTCTTCGCACCTGCAAGGGGGAGTCACCCCGCAGCTGCTCGGGGAGAGCAGGTCCGTCCGTCGACGGCCTTGCAGAGTGAGGCGACCCCGCGCTGACACGCCAACGCGGGTAGGTCCTGGTCGGTACGTTGTGTTGTTTGGACTCGTCAGAGCGTGGAGTCTGTTCTGCTGATGTGTACCGAGGCGCTGACCTCCAAGTAGTACGCGACCTCGGACAGCTGCTGCTCTCTCGGCTCGGGCACTCGCTGGCGGAGCCCAAGTCCTGCTCTTCAGGATGTTCCGCTCCAGGGGGCGGAGTGCTATCTGGCCGTGCTTCGTCCTCGCAGATGCTGCTGTCCGCAAGCGCCTCGAAGGAGTTCTTGATCAGCGGCACTCCGAAGTCTGGTCGCATCTCCACCTTGAGCGCCTGTCTTAATAATCTTTTGCGCCTCGCCACTCTTCTTTCTCTTGCAACAGCTGTGGCGTCGTTGAGGTGCGGTTCTGCTGATGTAGGGCTGTAGCTTTTGCTGTCAAGGTATGTGTCCTGTATTTGCTCTAGCTCGTAGGCTTGTATGGGTCCATGCTGTATCTGTCGATTGTAGTCAGTGCTTGGTTGTGTCGTGGTAACTGCATTTAATTTGGCTGACGCTGGTGGACTAGCCAGCCCTCTAGGGGTCTTTGTGCTTGCCATGTGGTCTGCTTGCGAGCCCAGGTGGCTGGAGTCGAGAGGTTGGCGGGCAAGCCAGGCTCCGTCGACTGCAAGCGAGGGGTGCTCCTCGAGTACCCGGCGCTGGGAGACCTCCAGATGTAATAGATCTGGTAGTCTCGACCTGCTGCCTGGGTCCTCCTTCGCATGGCTGTGCTGCCTGGGCTGCGACGCCGCATGGGCCGCCGCGGCTCCCGCGAAGTGGGATGTCGAACCAGGCGTGGCCAAGGGGTGTCGCCTTGGTCCACGCTGTTGGCACTGCGTCGGACTGCTCGAGTAGCTCTCCCACTCTTGTTGCAGTCTCACCCTGTCGCGGTGCTGGTTGCTTGTCTGAACCCCGCTGGCAGTGGGGCTCGCGGCCTGAGGGAGTCGCTCAGGTCCGCGCTTGGAGCGCTCTGACTTGATGTCGCCGTTCTGTGGGTGGTCCCCACCCTTGCCCACAGACGCGGCGTCTAGGGAACTGGTAGTGCAGGTAGTTCGTCTGCTACGTCTCTTGTGTCGGGGCTCCCTAGTAGAGCGTTGGTGGTTTGAAGCGGATGCGGCATCCCCCAGGCTCGCATCGGCTTGAGCATAGCTATGTAGTGTGATGGAGGCTAGGTGCGATCGTGTGCGCATGGCCGAAGGCCATGGGTGTGGGTCGTTGGGCGTAGGCTCGTCACCGCACGGGTCTCTGAGTCTGGGCCCGATATCCCCGATACCTTCTGGTGTAGTTGTCTGGACGCAGGTCTGGGCCAGTTGCCCCCCAGCCTGCGTGCTCCGTATCAGTTTTTTGACAGTCGACCCCCGTCGAGGTCGCTCTCGCCGCTCTCGATGAAGGATGCCACTCTGTCACCTGGATCCGCGAAGCCATCGTCCGCGTCGCAGATCCTGACCTTTTTCGGCTGGCTCCTCGCCCTCCTGGGTTCCCTTGGTTGCTTCAAGTTGCCTCTGCATGGAGGTGCCGAGCTCGTCCTCTCTGGCGTGCCCAAGTGGAAACGCGGTGGTGGCAGCCGTGGCTCGTGTGGCTCGGTGGGCGTGATATCCTCAATCGGCATCCGTGGAGGTGTGCTGGGGCAATCCTCCTCGTCGCGGCTGAGGTCGATGAACAGCGTCGTCATGGGGGTCTTGGCTGGCTGTGAACGCTGTTGTGGGGTCTTGTTTGGCGTGAGAGGCGTGACGGGCGGAAAAAGTATGTGTCTTGGCGTGGGTTGTTCCGTCGGGATGGGTGAGTCGGCTGGCATCGTTGGTGAGAGTGAGGCGAGGTCTGTCGGGGCTCCGCCCTCCTTCTCCTTGCGCAGGCCTTGGCGGTTCTTCATCTCTTCGTCCAGCAAGTCAGCGTCGTCGGATTCGCCAATTGGGATGCAATCGCTGCTCGCCCGTACCTCGAGTATCCCTGAGTGCGAAAAGGAGCCGACAATGTTGTACTCCTCGATGTGCGGGCGCTGCTGAGGTGGTGGTGGGGGGAGCGGCCACTCTTCTGCGGATGTCCTCGGCACAAAGCTTTGGTTCTGGAAGCTGAGGTCGTCGCTCGACGAGGGGGTAGGCTCCTCTGGCGTTGGCATAGACGATGTATGGGACCTCTCTCCAAATCCCACCTCGGCCAGCTCCTCGAGGTACGGCGGCAGTTCTGGATGTGGAAGTTCGTACTGGCTAGGTAGCAGCCGAAGTAAGTCTGCCTCAAGTTGCTCCCTCTGGTACGCGCCCTCCTGGTCCGCCATGCCTTGGTCGCGCTCACTCGTGGCTGTGTCTCCCATGAGGTCATCCGTCATGTCGATTAGCAGGTCTTCATCAACTTGTCCTCCTGCTCCCCAGGCATCCCGTAGTGCAGTCTGGAGTCCTGCCGTTTGCAAATCGTGTGCCCGTTGGAGTTCTTGTAATTGCTGCTGCCTCTGTGCTTCGTTCATGTGATGGTTGTGGGCGTAGTGCTGCGCGATGGCCTGCATCTCCTGCTGGCACTGGTGCTGCAGTGTGCTGTGGTACTGGTGCGCCGCCTGGTTCTCCATCTCCTGCTGCTGCTGTAGTGCCTGGAGTTCGCTTGTGGCTGCTGCTTGTCGCTGCAGCGCCACCTCCTCCATCCTTTGGGCTTTGTCCACCTCCTCCTGGTGCTCGCCGACGCGCTCCAGATACCTTTCCTGCTCGTGCTGCATCTCGTATGCCTTCGCCTGGATGGCTGCGTGCTCCAGGTTCAGGACGACCCGCATCGCTTCGCGCCTGTTGGCTTCATCCTGATGCTCGTGGGCCATCTGCTGGTAGTTCACTGCGATCCGCAGCTCCTCCTTCTTATAAGCGCTGTGGCGGGCGCATCTCTCCTGGTACTCCGCCTCCGCCATCTCCTGCATCGCCTTCTCGTTGTGCTCCTGCGCCATCTTGTACCACTGGGCCTCCTGGGTTGCCATCTCTCTCACAACTTGCTCTTCCTGCCTGGCCTTCTGGACCTGCTGCGTGTAGATGGCTGCTCTTCTCCGGTCTTCCTTGTGCATCTCCTCGCGCAAGGTCTTCTTTTCCAACTCGATATGCATTTGCAGGTCTGCGAGCATCCCTTTGGCCCTTTCCTCCTGTGTCCTCTGGGTGCCTCTTTGTGCTTCGTATGCTTTTGCTTCCTCCTCCTCTAGCTTGGCGTTGTGGTGCCGCTTGAGTGCGTTGACCTCCCATGTGTGCCACTCCTCCTGCTTGGCCAACTGCGCTTCGGTCGTGTGGTACATCTTCTGCGCGATGGTCTGCTCGTAGGCCTTCAGCTCGCTTTTGTGCTTGAACTCTGCTCGTGCTAGTAGGTCGCTTTGCTGCTGTTCTTTTTTCTGCTGTGAATCAAGCCTCTCGGTCAATCTCCTGATGGCATCTTTGATCTCGTCTGATGCTGCTGGGACTGGTCGGGGCTGCTGGGCTGGGGCTGGCAGAGCTGCGGCTGGTTGGGCCATGGCCGGTGCCGCTGGAGCTGCCGCAGGGTCGCGCCTTCTCCTCGCGGCCGGGTGTGGCGCGCGTCCTCTGGTGGGATCATGGCTCCCGTCATCCTCGGACGATTCGTCCTTTACTCCCGCTGACTTGGCCATTTGATCCCTGGTCTCCCTCATCAGGGTTTTGTAGACCCTGATGGTTCTGGCGGCCGTCGCCCCCTGGTCCAGCATCTTGCTGAGCCGCTTCTCCATCTCGGCATGCTCCTCCTCCAGCTTTTCCAGCGTGGCCCTGAGCTGTTTCATGCGTTCTTTGTGGGGCAGGACGAAGGAGATGTTCGTGGCGGTGATCGCCGCTTCCTGCTCAAGGCTGGTTGTGCACAAGCCGGCCAGCCTGGCACCTGCGATGTTCTCGGTGAGACGACCCAGCCTGTGGCACTTGGTCTTGTACCACACGAACCTCATCTCTTCGTCATCTGGAGGTGCGGACCAGCTCTCGTGCTCCATCGCGACGGCGAATGAGACTGGCGTGATGCTGTCCAGGACTGCCTTCTGCTGGGGGCTGTACTGGTAGCTGCCGATGTGGGCTGCGGCAGGCTTGTCAAGCTGGCCCCTTCTTCTGCGCCTGCCGCTTCTCCTTCTGGCTGAGGCGCTCCTCCAGGGCGCTCTGTGCTTCCAGTGCTGGTCGCTGTCGCTTTGCTGCTGGTGCTTGTGGGTCTGTGGCTGCTGCTGCTGCTGCTGGTGGCGCTTGTGGGTCTGTGGCTGCTGCTGCTGCTGCTGCTGGCTATGCTGCTGCCGCTCCCAGGGCCGCCCACCAATGGCTCCGTAGTCGCCAGTCCAGTCTGCGCTGCGCTGGCGCTGCGCCTGGGCTGTGGACCCTGCTCCTGTCCACCTTTTCCCAGGGCCGCGCCGCGACGCCTCGAGGTGTGTGGTCCCTGCTCCTGACCACCTTTCCTTCGAGGCGTCGCGCTGCTGCTTCCAGTTCTGCTCCATGGCGTGCTGCTGGTGGCGCTGGGGCTGCTGCGCGCTGTGGTGGTTCCCCAGGAGGTCCTGCGCAGCTGCGAGGCGTAGCAGCACCCGAGCTTGTGCACGACGCTCACGTGCTCTTCGGTGCCAAGCGCCCTCCTTGGGCGTGGCTGCGGCTGGTCGCGGCCTCCGCGGCCGCTGTCCTGCGGCTCGGGCGGCGAGCCTGAGCCCTGGCCGTTGGGGGGAGGCCGCCGCGGCGGCGAGGGGGCGACGACGGTGCCCCTGCGCGGCGGCGGGCGGGCGCGGCGGCCCCCCACTCCTCAGCCAGTGGCTTCCTCTTCCTCCTCCTCCTCCTCCTCCTCCTCCTTCTTCGCCCCCTCCTCCTCCTCCTCCTGGTGGCTCCTCCTCCTCCTCCTCCTCCTCCTCCTCCTCCGCCCTCGTCCCCCCCCTCTCCCTTGGCCCATCCGGCGCGCGGAGGCGCCGCCAGGGGGGGCCACGCGCCGATTCCAAGAAAAATCCGCGCGGAGCTTCGAGAGTTTGTGCTACAGTCGGCCCATACCAGAAGGCTGCGCGATGAGGATGCCGGGGCCTAGGACGCCCACTTCGAAGCTTCTCGAGCGAGGCGCGGCCAGCGAAAGTGACCAAGGATGAGGGGCAAGGATGCAAGGCTACCCTTGGGAGGGTTGCCCGTCCTTACCATGCGGGTCGACTGTAATGCGATTTTTCTTCGAACAGAAGCGCCCAACGGAAGCTCAGAAAACGACCGCGACGTCCTCAAAAGGTCTCCCAGATGTGGTCCAAGTTGATGGGTCGGAGAATCGCCCCGCATCGTCGATGCACCAGCGACGTCGGCGATGCATCGGTGACGTTTGTGCGGAGAAATTCGGGATCCACATCGAGCCGCATCGCCGATGTATCGGTGATGCGGCGCGATCCTTCGACCCCACCCACTCGGACCCCATCTGTTGGCGGCGCGCACTGGAGGGGAAGGGGAGGGGGGAATACTTCTCAGCACCAGGCTGCTCCTTAGAAGGCGCCAGCCTTACGTCTGCAGACAAGGCCCGCGCCTTCCAAGAAGCAGGGGTGCTTCCGAGAAGCCTTCCGCCCTCCCCCTACCCCGAGGAGCAACGATAGGGGGAGACTGGCATAAGGGGGGGACACATCGACCTGGAATCGGTGATACATCGCCGACAGATCGGCGATAGGCCCCCGATAGCGAATCCGCACCTTCCTGGGCGGGGTGGGGCTATCGGGCCCCTATCGGCGATGAATGAGCAATTGGGGGTCGATGAAACTCCCTCCATGCCTACCCCCCCTCTCGTTGCCCCTGATTGCCATGATGGGCCAGTTTGCCACCACCACGACCATAGGTAGGACGGGGGAGATGGGAGGATTGGGAGGTCCTTCTCCTCCTCCTCCTCCTCCTCCTCCTCCTCCTCCTCCCTCTCCTACCTATGGTGGTGGTGGTGGTGGTGGTGGTGGTGGTGGTGGTGGTGGTGGTGGACAATCGGCCCCTCGCAAGACCCTTGGGGGCCGAAGTTGGGATTTCTGGGGCGGCGGGCGACCAAAACCCCCATGACGCAAGGGCACCCGAACCCGGGGAGAGGCACGTGACAAACGGCAAAGGACGGGCCGCGGAGGCAAGGACACACAAGGGCTCCCAACTTCGCGCTTCGCATTGCGCGAAGCGCGAATCACTTCGCGCTCTCGCGCCGCCACCCAAAATGGAGAGAAGGAGGGCGAGGAGGAGGGGGAGAAGGAACGAGGACCGCGAAGCGCGAATAACTTCGCGCCCTCGTGGGAGCCCAGGGGCACCCCAAATGAAGGTGCGCGTTTATCGGGAACACCAAAGTACCGATACCGCTACTCCCCGGACCTCTCCCCGGGTGCGTTCTGACCGGAGTTCCGAGGCGAATCGAGCGGCGGCGACGAGGGACTCCCAGGGGGCGCAAAAGGGCGACAACGAGGCCAGGGTAGGAGCATGGGCACCTTGTCCTCCCTCTCGCCATCGCTCGGGCGTCCATTCCCTGCGTTTTTGTTCGGTTTCGTGCGTGGTTTTTTCGTCAAATGATCAAACATGCTCCTCGATGGTCCTCGCCGAAGGAAAAATGCACACGTCCGAGCGATGTCAAGTCCCTCTGCGAGTGGCCGAATCTGGGAGGTCCAGAGGCCGTCGTCGGGCCACGGCCCCCCCCCTCGCCTCGGTGGCAGCGCCACTCAGGGGAGCCTCCCATCCCATCTTGTCGGCTCTTGCGAGTCGACGCCAGTCGACGCTGAATCGACGCTGATCGACGCTAAATCGACGCGAAATCGGCGCTGTCTCATCGACTCCCAGGTGCCCAAGCGACGCTAGTCGACGCTAAAAAACGAAATGCGAGGGTACAGGAGCGAATCGACACGAATCGACGCCAAAGGCTCCCACGACTTGCTACCGAAGCTCCCCCGCGCCGCCTGGCGCCACGCCTCCACGCGGGCGGCGAGCTGCCCCAGCACCTCCGCGGAGGCCGCGCCCAGCGTGGCCACCCGGTCGTCGCCCGCGGACGCCGCCGCCGCTAGCCTGGAACGACGCGCATCGGCGGGCGAAGAACGGTACAGTCGGCCCGTATCATGAGGGCCTCCTCCTCCTGGTAGCTTCTCCTCCTCCTCCTCCTCCTCCTCCTCCTCCTCCTCCGCCCTCGTTCCCCCCCCCCCTGGCCCATCCGGCGCGCGGAGGCGGCGCCAGGGGCGGCGCCGGAGGCGCCGCGCCAAGGGGGCTCCACGCCGATCCCAAGAGAAATCCGCGCGGAGAGCTCAGAAAGTTTGTGCTACAGCCGGCCCGTCTCATAGGGATGCGCGATAAGGATGCGAGGGACTCAGAAGGCCATGTCGAAGCTTCTCGAGCGGGGCGCAGCCAGCGAAAGCGGCCGAGGAGTGGCCGAGGAGGCAAGGATGCAAGGATAACCTTGGGAAGGGTGCCCAAACTGACGATGCGGGTTGACTGTATATAACAAAAACTTGTTCGCCGCCGGGCGCGCCTGTCCCCAGGCGTCTGGAAAATTTGCACCTCTACGCTGGCACGCCATGGTATAAACTTTCCAGCCGCCCCGGGCCAGGTGCCCCTGGCGGCGACACAATTAATATAATACCGCTCTTCGCCCGCTAAGCGAATCGGAGCTCAGGAGACAGTGATCAATCAGCAGACCTCACTGCGCGGTGCGTCACCGCACGGTCGTGGAACCTCGGAGGCCCCGGTCGCCCGAGACGTCCTCGGAGAACAACCCGCGTCCCAAAACCGTGCGGTGACCCCGCATCCCCGCTAACTCACCACGCGGCGTGGTCACCACACTGTTTGGGGGCACCCGCTCTGTGTCGTGTTCTGGCCCATCCTGGGTCCAGGTTCGGTGTCTGCGGTGCAGCGCCCTCAATGCTGGGCCGAGAAGGCCAGGAAAAACCGCGTCAACGGGGCGCGAACCTGCAGTACCGATCCGGGACCCAGGATTTTTGTCGGGGTGGACGAAGGGGTGGGGGAGGAGGAGGAGGAGGAGGAGGAGGAGGAGGAGGAGGAGGAGGAGGAGGAGGAAGATGTGGAGGAGGAGGAGGAGAATGAGGAGGAGGAGAAGGAGGAGGAGGAGAAGAAGAAATAGCAGGAGGAGGAGGAGGAGGAGGAGGAGGAGGAGCAAAAGGGGGGTTGGCGAATCAGCTCACGTGGCTGATTTCCCTGGCGCCTCCCAGCGCCTGAGGCGCCAAGGTATCGAGGGAAGGGGCCGGCGGCGGAGCCAAGACCAGCAGCTGCACGCAGCAGATATCGTATACCCGCCCCTCTCCCCATCACCCCCCGTTCGGCTGCACGCAAGGAGAGGGTGACCCTGGGCGAACACGAAACAACAATGAGAGACGGCGGCGCATCTTGACAACGCGCGCCTGCAGTCGACGGAACCGGAGAAGGCGTCCCGATGCGACCTCACTCCCGAGAACCTCCGTCCAAGGAGCTCCTAACCCTAGGCAAGGGTGACCTCCGGTGCGCGGCTTTAGGGGGGGCGCGAAGGGGCCCAAACCAAGCGGGCCAGCCGCCGCTGTCGCATCTCGGTCCGCGATCGGGGAATATCCGCGGGCCCGCACAAGAGGTCACTCTGGCGAAGGGTCACTCTTGCGTGTAGTCCACTGTGGGGCAACGATAGAGGGGACTAGCTCAGGGGGGGAACATCGACTAGGCATCGGCGATACATCGCCGATAGATCGACGATAGGTCCCCGAAAGCGAATCCGCGCGTTCCTCGGCGGGGTGGGACTATCGGACTCTTATTGGCGATCGATGGGCGACTGGGGATCGATGCTTTCCCCCCTGAGCCTGCTCCCTCCCTGGAGAGCTGTGTTTTTTCGCGGAGATAACGGGCGCTCAGGGGGGGGAGGGAGGGGGGGGGGGGGGGCGAGAGGGGGGCATGACATGACGCCACCCTCCCGCCGTGTGAGTCCGCACCACAGACTGTGGTGCTGGACGCGCTGCGGCAGTGCCAGGGACGCACTGGGGGAGGAGGAGCGTTACGTTATGGGGGGGAGGGGGGGAGGGGGGATGCACTACGCGCGTTATAGCCCAGAGGATGAGAAAACACTCTCTGAAAGGAGAAAAATCGCATAAACAGAAACTTCAGGCGCTCGGCGAGGAGCGCGTCAGGGGCGGTGCTGGAGGCGCCGCAAGGGGGGCCCGGCGCGGATCCAAGAAATCCGCGCGGAGCGCCAACAGTTTATGCTTATGCAGTTTTTCTCCTTCGACTCTCGCATCGTTGCCCCGGATCGGCCCTCTCGTCCGACCCGAGACTGGCCCAGCCACGATCTGGTGCGGGTGTGCACGAGGAGGAGGAGGAGGAGGAGGAGGAAAAGGAGGAGGGAGAAGGAGAAGGAGAAGGAGAAGCAGAAAGATGAGCATCAGACGGAGGAGCGGGGAGTAGCAGTAGTAGTCGTAATCGTCGTCGTAGTCGTAGTCGTAGTCGTAGTCGTAGTAGTAGTAGTAGTAGTAGTAGTAGTAGTAGTAGTAGTAGTAGTAGTAGTAGTAGTAGTAGTAGTAGTAGTAGTAGTAGTAGTCGTAGTAGTAGTAGTAGTAGTAGTAGTAGTAGTAGTAGTAGTAGTAGTAGTAGTAGTAGTAGTAGTAGTAGTAGTAGTAGTAGTAGTAGTAGTAGTGTAGTAGTAGTAGTAGTAGTAGTAGTAGTAGTAGTAGTAGTAGTAGTAGTAGTAGTAGT
>CAUYUJ010017947.1:105854-163354 GCA_963575745.1 Prorocentrum cordatum
GATATGACGCGAGCGCACATAGCTTGTCCTCCCCCCTCCCTCTCCCCCCTCCCCCTCCTTCGCCTCCCGCCCCCCTCCCCCGTCCCCTCGCTCTCCTGCCTCCCCTGCCGCAGGGGCGGGTGCTCGCCGCCGCTCCGCCCCGCGGCTTCGGCCGCCCCGAGCCTCCACGTGAACGCGGGCAGCACCCCGGCGTGCGCCATCGCGGCGCAGACCGCCGCCCACAGGGTGCACACCGCCACCGGGAAGGCGACCTGCCTGAGGTTCGCAGGCAACTCCCGGAAGGTCTCATGGGAAGCACAGGGACATACTGATACTATATGTCCTCCTTGGAGTCGCGCGTCCGACCCGAAGATATAGTATACCTATCTTGTAGTGTACCATTTCCCGAGCGGTGTGGCCAGAAAGCGCCCGCCACGACGCATATACTATAAGATTTCTCCGTGCGCGCGTCGCCCCTGAGGGGGCGACGCACACATAGCAGAAGTATGCTGGGGTGACGCCGATCATATATTGCATCGTCGAGGGACCTTGTCTGTCCGATCGCGCACCTCTCCGCGTCGGATCCGTGTCGAATCCGTGTCGGACTCGTCGAGTCCGCGCCGAATCCACGCCGAATCGGCGTCGAACCCGCGCCACATCCGCATCGACTCTGCATCGCGCCGCGTCGGGCACACGACAAAACACCAACGTGGAGGACAATCGGGGTCCCCCGAAGATGCAACGTAAGAAGGTCTTCGGGAGAAGTGAGGGCTATTCATGAGTCATGAGCTCGACCACGGAGCCAGTGAGCTGGATCAGCCCAACTTGCGCCCAGGATGAAGCCCAATCTAGCCGGATTAAGCCAGATTAGGCGGAATTGCAATGGACTGTGCCGGTTTGGGCGGGTTTTCGACCGCGGATATACCAGCGCCGATGCTGAGTTACCTCCCAAGAGTTGCATCCGTAGAGGGCTCCCAAACGGGGGACGGGGTCGGAGAATACGAGGTCGGAAAATTGCGCCGCATCGTCGATGCATCGGCGACGTCGGCAATGCATCGGTGACGTCGGCTTGGAGAAAATCGGGCTTCTCATCGAGCCGCATCGCCGATGCATCGGCGATGCGGCGCGATCCTCCGACCCCACCTGCGGTCGGACCTAGGACACAATAACATCCTTCAAGAACATTAGACCCTCCGCCGGCCAAAACACACAGAGCATCCATGGGTACCCTCCCCAGAATGCACCAGAAGATCCGACAGACGCGAAGAACATTAGGGTGCCCTCCCCGAACCGACCTCGATCTTATACCTTTCGGTGGCAATTCATGGGAGCTTTCCATACCATCCTGCCGGCTCTTGTGAATCGACGCTAATCGACGCTAAATCGACGCTAATCGACGCGAAATCGACGCTAATCGACGCTAGATCGGCGCTATCTTATCGACTCCCAGATGCTGAACGACGCTAATCGACGCTAAAGACGGAATTGAGAGGTTATACTCGGCTCCCATGGTTTGCTACCGAAATACGAACCCTTTGGATCAGGAATCCAGGGTCTGGAGGCCAGTGGAACTCCAATCGTGGATCGGCCATGGATACCACCGCCGCCCTCATCAGACAAGGAATCCTCAAGGGTCTGAAGCCCCCTGGGCACATGCCTCGACCAACGAACGCCCCCACCGTGCCTCGGTCCGACCGCACTGGGACCCCACCTGGGACGCCTGGGCTCCCGAGGGCCCCGCGCTGCTGCAGCTGCACCTTGCTGCTCCGCCCCCCGCACCTGGCCCTCCTGGCCCTTCCCCTGAGATCCGGGCGCAGCGACTCTTGCACGCCGGCCGGGGAGAGGAGGAGGAGGAGGAGGAGGAGGGGAAGCAGGAGGAGGAGGAGGAGGAGGAGGAGGAATGAGGAGGAGGAGGAGGAGGAGGAGGAGGAGAAGGAGGTGGAGGAGGAGGAGGAGGAGGATTGGACTGGATTGGACACTTCAGGGCGAAAAGACAGAAGAAGCCAGCATGGGAAAGCATCGGGATAAGAACCGTCCTCTCCAACAAGATGGGGGGGTGCTAACCACCTGCTGACCCACGCCCTGCTGACCCACGCCCGCCTGTCCTATCTACCACTTAGCGCAAGTCCAAAGCAAGGGCAGGTTTGAAGAAGGAGGAGGACCCTGAGATCTGGGCGTTGCAATTTTGCTCGCAACGGGCAATTTCGCACTGGATTCGGGCCCCAGGCCATCACAGGTCGGTCCGGCTCGAGAGATGCCGCAGGAAGGTGGGGTCTAGGGATCAATGTTGCCATTTTTCGCCACGTCGGACCTCAAGATCTTCCCGACTATCCTTCACTTCCGCCCCTTTCTTTCCGCTGCCCCCACACCTCCCCGCCACTCCCCCTGCCTGAACGTTCGCCCGACGAATATGCGCAGCAGGACGCGGAAGATGTCCCTGCTCTCGAAGCGCCGCTGGAACGGTATTGGCACTTCCCGGCCTAGGCTTTTCTGTCTCGCACGGGCCCCCTGCTGGGGGGAGGAGAGGGATGAAGAATAATAATGACCAGAGAAAGAGGAAGAGGAGGAGCAGAATGAGGAATTTCTGCATCTGTGCTGTTCACACACGCGCACACTCTCTCACCGTCTCTTACTTACATACATGCATACAGACATACATACATTTGACATACCTACCTACTTACCTACCTGCCTGCCTACCTGCCAACATACCTACCTCTCTCTCTCTCTATATATATATATATATATATATATATATATATATATATATATATATATATATAGCTCAGCCCCCCCCCAGCACCCCCCCCCAGGGCCCGTCATCCTCATCATCATCCCCATCGCATTTCTCCTCATCCTCATCTGCATGATTATGAGGATCAGGATGCGGAGGAGGATGATGCTGATGATGAGGATGATGATGAGGAGGAGGAGGAGGAGGGCGGGGATGATGATAAGGCGGAGGGGGCGGGAGGAGGAGGATGGGGAGGAGCTTATTCGCTGATGGCGTCATTACCATTCCGCGAAGGGACTTGTGTGTTTGATATCATAATGTTTGAAACGTTACCAAATCAATTCTGATCCTGACGGTGTTGCTGCTGGTGCTGTTGCTGGTGGCGGTGCTGCTGGTGGTGCTTCTGTTGGCGCTGTCGGCGGGGCCAGTGCGGCGACATGACAATGATGAAAACAAGGGGGCGGGGGCCGAGGGTGATGGGGATGATCAGCAGATGTATAAAGAGGTGGAGTGGGAGGAGGAGGAGGAGGAGGAGGAGGAGGAGAAGGAGGAGGAGAAGGAGGAGCAGGAGGAGGATGGGGGAGGAGGAGAGGGGGGAGGAGGAGGAGGGAGGAAGGAGTTTGAGGAGGAGGAGGGAGAGAGCGGAGGATGGGGGGGAGGAGGAGGATAAGGAAGAGGAAACGGGGGGGAGGGGGCAGGAGGAGGGGGATAAGGAGGAGCATGCGCAGCCAAACCATGCTATTCACATGTGTTTTGTTGTTCTTGGTCAGGGAAGCCACGAAACCTTGCCATTCACAGGTTTTTCCCCCCCTGTTTTTCTGGTTTTCAGAAGCTCCACAAGCTTGGCCAGAGGGGGGGCGCGGGGGGTTGTGGAGCTTCTGAAAACAAAAAAACAAACCAAACCTGTGAATATCATGGTTTCGTGGCTTCCCTGACCAAACAAAACAAAACAAACTGTGAATAGCATGGTTTGGTGGCCACGCCCCATTCCGCAAGCCTTCCTGGCGAAGGAATAGGAAGGGGAGGAGGAGAAGGAGGAGGAGGAGGAGGAGGGAGGAGGAGGAGGAGAGAGGAGAGAGAGGAGAAGAGGAGGAGGAGAGAGGGAGAGGGAGGAGGGGGAGGGGTTTTGGAGGAGGAGCAGGAGAGAGCGGAGGATGGGGGGGAGGAGGAGGATAAGGAAGAGGAAACAGGGGGGGAGGGGGCAGGAGGAGGGAGATAAGGAGGAGCATGCGCAGCCAAACCATGCTATTCACATGTTTCTTTTTGTTTTTTTGCCAGGGAAGCCACGAAACCTTGCTATTCACTGTGTGTTTGGGGTTTTTCTGATTTTCAGAAGCTCCACAAGCTTGGCCGCGGGGGGTTGTGGAGCTTCTGTAAACCAAGAAAAACCAAAACAAACCTGTGAATAGCATGGTTTCGTGGCTTCCCTGACCAACACCACTAAAACAACATGTGAATAGCATGGTTTGGTGGCCACGCCCCATTCCGCAAGCCTTCCTGGCGAAGGAATAGGAGGGGGAGGAGGAGAAGGAGGAGGAGGAGGAGGGACAAAGAAAGAGGACTGAGAGTGTGAGAGAGAGAGAGAGGGAGAGAGAAAAGGAGAGAGACAGAACCCACAGCAATGGGGCTGGGGGGGGTGCTGGGGGGGGGGGCTGACCATATACATATATACATATATATATATGTATATATGTATATATATAGATACATGCATACATACATCTACACATACATGCATGTATGCATGCACACATGCACACATGCATCCGTACATACATCTATTCATGCATACATGCATGCATGCATGTACACATTTGCCCATGCACATCCACATGCATACATACATGCATACATACACGCATGCATGCATGCATGTGTACATACGTACCTTATGCACCATCTATCGGTACATGCATGCACTCATGCATGCACTCATGCATGCAAACATACCTATACATACATACATGCATGCATGCATGTATGCATGCATACATATATGCTTACTGGCATCGATGCATACATACAGATCTACACACATACATACGCACATGCATACATGCATGCATACATACATACATACAACCATGCACATATACATACACACATGCCTGTATACATACATTCCTATACGTATGTGTACATACATACATACATATATACCTGCATGCTGACATGCATGTATCCATACTTACATACATGAATGCATGCCTACTACATATAGTTACGCATGCATACGTATACATACATCTATGTACATACATGTATACGTACATGTCGACATATACGCGCATACAACGATACATGCATGCATACATGCATACACACACACATACATACATACATACATACATACATACATACATGCATACATACATACATACTTAAATACGTGCATACGTGCTTACGTACATACGAACGTACGCACACACATCTATTCCTTATCCTATAAAATTACATCCGACCCCCCCCCCCCGGCAAATCCACACTGGCCGGACCACGCCAACATAGTACCCATGAAGGCCCCTGAATGGCTCAGGAAGGCCTCCAAAATGGCTCCCGGATCGTCCAGGAGGCCTCCACGCTGGCCCCATTACAACCCGTAGGCACCCAAGACGGCCCCAAGAGAGCCCCACGACGACCCAATAGCCCTCCAACACTTCCAAGGTAGCTTCCAAGACGGCCCCGAAGCGCCCCACGAGGGCCCCCAATCGGCACCGCAAAGCTCCCAACACAGCTCCCGACGGCGTCAGACGGGCCAGGAACCTTATAAAACGGCACAAGAAACCCCCAAGAACCTCCAAAAAGACCCCAAGAGGCCCGAGAAGGCTCCCAACACGGCCCCACGAGGCCCCCGACAAACTCCCTGGAAACCTCAGGAATGCCACAAAATTCTCCACAGGGCCTCCGCGTAATATTCTCCGCCCCAACCTCTTCTTCCTCCTTCTCCTCCTCCCCCCTCTCCTCACCCCTCATCCTCCTCCAACAGTTGCCCGAGGAGTGCCTTGAACGGCTGGGGGCGTACGTAGTCCCATACGTATCGCAATGGCTCGACCACGCCCCCCCTTCTTAGAGTTTCAGCAACCGTGAGTTTCATCATGAATGCCCATCAGTGGATCTAGCTGTCCTACATATCTTTGCAGGTCGTCGGGGTGTTGCCAAGCCTCAATAGGACAAGTTACACCGCGAGTTTGACCATGATGCCCATGAGTGGAACGAGATCTCCTACATAGCTCTGCACGTCGTCGGGGTGTTGCCAGGCCTCACTAGGAGAAATTACACTCAGCAGTCCCGGCCCCGTGTTCACAAGTCCCCACACAACAGCGCTGGTGGTTTCTCTGTACCCCTACCTACCTCTTCTTCGGCATCCGTTTAGGCTCCATCGTTCAGCGCCATGTTTGCCCGGCTGCCGTGGCGCCACGTGGTTGCGTCCACGGCGGCCGCAAACGTTGTTGCGAACCCTTTCGACTCCCCGAGCCGCACTCCGCCTGTTACCATTGCGCGGCGGGGGCTTTGGACATTCCGCCCTATCCAGCTTCTGAGGCAACCAACCCTGGTTCTGTGCAGCCCGAAGGCCACGACACTGCAATGTTCTGCGTGCCAACAACACCTGCCTCGATCAGACTTCAGCATCAACCAAAGACCCAGATCCACACGGAAGCGCCACGCTTGCGCCGCCAGCGCAAGCCCCTCCGACGCTCACGCAACATTCTCTTGCGCTGCTTGCGGTGACACCCCCCTCGGGATAGTTTGAGCACCAGACAACGCCATGAGCAAAACAAAGGTATGCATCCAATGCGTCGCTAACGCTCACATCCCGCGGTCGTCTACAGCTTACCAGTGCTCCAGCTGTAAAGAAACGATGTCAGTGGATGCCTTTGTCTCTCGAGGCGCCCCTGGACCAGACCCCGTGTGCATTGATTGCGTAGCGGCGGGCCGAGACACGGCTTCTTCGAATGGCATACTTGGCATTGTTTGTGACAAAGATGTCCTCACGTGTTGGCACCTCATGCTGCCGTACCGTCACTGCACGAGCTACGCTACATACAACGATTTGTCTCAGTTCCGCAGATGCTTTTTGGATGGTAACTGTACGTACAAAAAAACATGATCGTGACGTCTTCGTGAATGCAATCCAAAAGCGCAAAACAAGTGGTCGGGACATGCACCACTGGGTTCCCGTCAAAACCCTTCCGGACGCGTTCAACCTTGGAAAACTCACGGACAAGCTTGCCCCTCAGGTGAACCACGACTTCGGCAAACGGAAGCTCAACCATTTCCACCCCATTCTAGACACTTCGAGCGCCACCAAACATTATCTCATGATGTCCAACAAAACGCAACCGTTGGTCAATTTGGCGCTCTTTGTCATCATGTCCACAATTTACTTAAACGAAGGACACGACATGATCACTGCGCTGGCCGTGTACAATTGGCTCTCTCATCAGAAGACGTCCCGGGCGCAGCTCCTGGGTGACGCCGCCGCCCGGGCGAAACTCCAGAAACGGCTCTTGGACCAGCGCGACACGATGGTTAAGGACGAGAAGTTGCCGACGCTACTTTCGGTGGAATCTTACGACGTCCGTCGGTTCTACGACGCATTGGTTATTTGCGAAGACCTATATGGCCGACAACCAGATGCTGGGTACCACATCCCGAATTTCGCAGAAGGCGACGACGATTCCAACCTCGTACCAGACGGATCCGGGACAAAACCCCGCAGAGATGTTGTGCGCATGCACCACATTGCCGGAACCCTACGAGAGCACAGTGCCCAGCTCAACAAGAGCCCCGTTCTGCTGGTTCAAATGACAAAAACACTCCTTGCCACGCACGCGCAATGGCTGCCTTATCAGGCACAGCTGGTATACATGCGTTTCTTTCGGAGCTCGTTCGGGGCGCGGAATTGGGATCAATCGATCATATCAGACATTTCTTTCATTGAACATGTTGGAGATGGGGATTTTCATTTCTTGCGGAAGTTGTGCCCAGACGCTTTCTCGATTTACAACTCCTTGGCAGACAGAGAGCCCGTGGAGGCTGCCGGGGCCACCGTTGCCACGAACGTTTCCACAGGCGAGCGGGAACTCGGCCACACGTTGATCCAGCTGTTGACATCCAGGCAAGAGAGCATGTCGTTGCATTCAAAAGTGAACGACTTGCTCGGCTTCCACGCCATGGATTTTCACGAATCGCAGTACACAGTTTGCGAAGTGCGCACGTTCTTTTATGGCACACGCCTGAGGAAAACAGAGACGACTGACTCGTGGCTGGAAGAGATGCGCGCGGCCCACTGGCGCTGGCATCGGCAGGTCCTCCTGCCGCACGTTTGGGGCGCGGCTGCCGCCAGGGACCGCAAGCGGGCGGCGTGAGTAAGGCGACTTCTCCAACGCACTGACACACAAACAAAAAACACGACTCAACCCTTCATCTCTCTCGCTCCCTGCGGGGCCATGGCATCATCCAGCCTTCCATCCTCTTCCCGCTCTCTCTCTCTCTCTCTCTCTTCACGGCGTGCTCTGTGACCACTATGGTTTACAGGGCCCTTGAGCTATTGGGCGCGCCGGCACCTCCAGCTTCGCGCTCGAACGAGGGACAACCAATGAATGTACCCGCATTATGATGTTGGTATCCCCATTGCATTCTGATTATCTCCTTTATCCTAACAGCTCTTGCACGGCTCTCCACGCCCCCTTCCCTCGCCCCGCGCATGCCCGCGCTCGAGGGGCGCCCCGGAACGGGAGGCAAGGCCGGGCCAAGGCGATGTTCCGAGAGAAGCCGATGGGGGGAGCTCCCAGACTTCCTCGGACCCATGGGCTTCCCCACCCCTCACAAACACATGTTCTCAAAAATTCCATGGGCCAAGATTTAAGGCGAAGCGGAGCGAGCCTTCAAAATCTTGTGTGTATATATCTATATATATATATATGTATATATTCGCATACGCACCTCTCCGAGGGAGTAGAGCTCAGAGGCGATTAATGCGTACGCGGGGCGTTCGCGATGTTTCTGGCCGTTTCGCTAAGGACATCCTCGACATTCTGAAAATCGGTGGCACCCCTCACGCAGATCGTGACGTCAGGGTCCAAAAACACATGGGAATTTCAACATTTGAACATAACACCTTCAAAAACACATGGTGATTTCAATAATGTTGACCCCGATTCTCAAAGAATGGCGGTTTCGCCTGAAACATCCTCCCAACATCGAGCCCCGACGTACCCTCTGGTACCCCAGGCCCCGCCTCGGAGCCTCCTGGGGGCCTCCTGGAACCTCCTGGGGCCTCCGGGGGCTTTCTGAACCTTCTGGTACCCGAGACCCCGCCTCGGAGCCTCCCGGGGGTCTCCTGAAACCTCCTGGGGCCTCCTGGGGCCTCCTGCGGCCTCCTGGAGCCTCTTGGGGCCTCCTGAGACCTCCTGGGGTCTCTTGGGGCCTCCTCATGCCGCCTGGGGCCTCCTGGGGCCTCCTGACTACATGCACACACAGAGACACAAATCACGCCCAACACATCACACGCTAGACAACCATAACACACAACACCTACAACGCACAAAAAGCACGCACAACACAGAGCACACATCACACACACACACACAACACTCACAATCCTGGGTCCTCCTGGAGCCTCTTCTGGTATCCAAGTCGGGCCTCCTGAGGCTTCCTGGGGGGCCCTGGTACACACATCGCAAGGTGTGGCAACCCCACTTGCGCTCGAGTGCGACTTCGCTGTTGCATTTCACTCCTGCTTCAAGCGCCCCTTAATTTTTTGTTGTATGAGCCCGGGCACACACGTGCCACTTGTGTATATATATATATATATATATATATATATATATATATGCGTGTCTCTATATATGTATATATAATATAATAGTGATAGTATTAATAATAATAATAATAATAATAATAATAATAATAATAATAATAATAATAATAATAATAATAGTGATAATAATAATAAAGCTAACACTAATAATAATAATAATAATAATACTAATACTAATACTACTACTAATAATAATAATAATAATAATATCGCTCGCAACCAGAAGCAATCATATACGCATGCATTCAAACATACACACCTACACCTACACATACATACACACACATACATTAATACAAACATATATGCATACATTCATGCATGCATAAATGTGTGCATACATACATACCTACATGCCAACAGGCCTGCCTGCATGTCTACCTACATACATACATTCATACAGACATATGTACACACACGTAGTTATCCGCCACCGTGCCGCTGAGCACAGAGTGGGCGCGTCCTCAGCTCGAAGCCTCAATCCTCAATCCTGAGGAATCTTTCAGGGCCCCGGAGCCCAAATTGCCAAATCTTCTTGGGCTTGTCGCGTGCCCTCTGGGGCTTCTCGCGGCTTCTCGCGTGACACTTTCGGAGCGAAAGAGGGCCCCAAGACAGGCCAAGAGGGCTCCAAGAGGCCCCGAAGACGGCCCAAGAGGGCTCGAGTCGCCGAACGATCGGTTCAAGACGCCCAAGACGGCCCTGAGACGGCTCAAGAGGCCTCCAAGACGCGCAAAGAGGCCTCCAAGAGGCCTCCCAAAAGGGCCCAAGAGGCAAACATCAGTGATTGTCTGTAGGTTTTTGAAGGATTTTCGCGTTCTCGCCATTTCGATCACCCCAAGATCACCCCAATACGGCCCCATAGGCCCCCAAGAGGGCCCCAAGACGGCCCAAGAGGGCTCCAAGACTGCCCAAAGATATCCCCTAAGAGGGTGCCCAGATGGGGAACCCGAACGGACATTTCGAGCCCTCGGTCCCGAAGGGGCCACCAAGAGGCCCCCAAGAGGCCCTAAGAGGCCGCCCCAAGAGGTCCCCAGGAGGCCCCAAGAGGCTCCTAAGAGGCCCCCACAGGCCCGCCAGAGGCCCCCAAGAGGCAAAAAGGGACCCCAAGAAGCCCCAAAACGACACCCAGGAGGCCTCAAAACTGTCTCCAAGAGGCCCCCGAGAGGCCTCCCACGAGATTCCAACGAACATCCAACAGGCTTCAGACTCAAAACCCAGGCACGGGGGCGGGATGCGCCGAAAGCCATTCGATCCGCCGCCCCCTGTTGGCTTGCCACAGGGGTGCCTGGCATGCCAGACTTCAGGAAGTGCTTGGTTCTTTTAGAACTCCGGCCGATGCCGCCGGCCACCCGAAAGGCTCCGTTCGAGGTGGTTGTAAAAGGTGTTCCTGCTCCAGATGGCTACAAGGATGGCTCCAAGATGGCCTCTAAGACAGCAAAGATGGCTTCCAAGTGCGCCCAAGATGGTCCCAGATGGCCTCCAAGACGGCCTAAGAGAGTCCAAAATGCCTCCAAGTACGCCCAAGAAGCCTCCAAGGCGGCCCCAGTGGCCCCCAAGAGGCCTCCAAGACGGCCCAAGAGGCCTCCAACAGGTCTTCAGGAGGGCCCGAAGAGGCCAACATTATGGACTTTCCTGTGGTAGTTGAAGGATTTGGGCATTTGCTTTTGTTCGGCCTTCCGACGGCCCAAGACGGCCCAAGAGGCTCCCAAGATTGCTCCAAGACCTCCCAAGAGGCCTCCAAGATGGCACCGGGACGGCCCAAGGCCTCCTAAGACAGCCCCCAACAGGCCCTAAGACGGCCCAAGAGGCCTCGAAGAGGCCCAAGATGGACTCCAAGATGGCCCCGAAGCGCCCCCAGGAGGGCCCCACGTCAGTTCAGAGAGGCATCCAAGACGGCTTCCGACAGCGCCAGACGGGCCAGGAACGCCTCAAGACAGCCAAAGCGGCCCCGAACAAGCCCCCAAAGTCTCCCAAGAGGCCCAAGGAGGCCCCGAAGCCTCCAAGAGGCCCGCAGGAAGCTCCCAGGAGACCCAAGAGGTTTCCTGCTGCTCTTCCTCCTCCCCCTCCTCCTTCTACTCCCTGTTCCTTCTTCGTTTCATCCTCGTGTTCCTCACGTGTTCCCCGAAAGGTTTCAGCGACAGCTGGGGGAAGACATGGTCCGATAGCTCTGGTCCGATAGCTCTAGTCAAAAAGGCAGGGGGCGGCGGTGATTCGCCGTAAGCGTCTTCGATATATGCACACTATACGGCACAACCTAGATTCTCCGTTCTGGAAAGAATCAAGACCTACCTTCCCTCTGGACATAACCGTGCACCATTTCGCATTGCAATTTACATACGGTTCTGCCCCATCTTCCATCCGACATCTGAATTCGTACCATCCCAGGCAGGCAGGAGCTCGGTCCCCCTTCAACCTCTGGAAAAAATACTATGCGAGCGCACTCGTCGATCAACAACCATCAACTGTCAAGAATCCCTTGCAAAAGCTGGGACGAAGTGCACACGCGCGCGTCGTCGTGCGCGCATGTCAAAATTTCAAAAACCTGTGGTTTCTTAAATATTCCCAAAGCCGAGAATCACGAACACATATACCCTTGTTTCGCAACACAGGCTTTTAAACAAAGCCTGCGCCTGCGCTCTTGCGAATCCTTAGGGAAACCATCGGTTGTTCAAAAGTTTCACAAAACGCTACCAAACGGGCCTCTCGCGCGCACGTGTCAAAATCGTTCGACCGCCCTTGCGCGCGTGCTCTCGCAAGAACCCCTTGCAAGAAATCGGACGAAGCGCACACGCGCGTGTCGTCGCGCGCGCATGCCGAAATCCTTCAAAAACCTGAAGATTCATCACCCGGGCGACTCCAACATAAGACTCCTGGGGCCCATCCGGAAGGAAAGAACTTCTGCGGCTCGGCCAGGAGCCTAGGGAGTCCGGTTTCCGCAGAGGAAAAAACAAATCCCTTGCGAGGGGTTCGAGCACGCAACCCCCCTGAAATTCCGCAAGAAGAATGAACTCTCAACAGCGGGGGTGCCCGCGCGAGGGGTCCCAACCCACCCAGCGCAAACAGAGGAGGAAAAGCGTGAGAGCCCACATTGTAAGTGCAATGCAGCAACACTCTAATAGTGGTTGTACGAGGAAGTTGTACTAGAATTAGGGAGTTGTACCAAGGAGTTGCATTGGGAATTGTACTAGGGAGCTAATACTTGGGAGTTGTACAGGGAGTGGCACTAAGAGAGTTGCACTAGGGAGTTGTATTGGGTTGGGGAGTTGCACTAGGGAGATGCACTGAGGAGTTGTACTGATACTAGGTGTTTATACAATGGAGTTGGACTAGTACCACTTATCCTAGGGAATTGTACTATGGCATAATACGGGGGAGTTGTACTACGGAGTTGTGCTCGGGAGTTGTACTCGGGAGCTGGACTTGTACTTGTACTAGGAGGCTGTACTGGT
The DNA here is from genome assembly GCA_963575745.1 of Prorocentrum cordatum. Classification (NCBI taxonomy): domain Eukaryota; class Dinophyceae; order Prorocentrales; family Prorocentraceae; genus Prorocentrum; species Prorocentrum cordatum. Next base: position 118,840 of record CAUYUJ010017947.1, read on the forward strand.
ATTCCTCGTACAAAGAAGTTGTACTGGGGAGCCCAACTAATACTAGAAAGTTGCACTGGGGAATTGTACTTGGGAAGTGCGCGCGGGGTTTGTGCTAGTACTTGGGAGCTGCACTACGGTGATGTAGGGAGTGATACTAGGCAGTTGTACTCGGGAGTTGTACTCTGGAGCTGTACGAATAATAAGAAATCGTACTGGGGTGTATAATAGGGAATTGTACTGGGGCCCGCGCTCGCTTGCGCGAAACTTTGTGCATTGCTTTATTGGAGCACATACAAAATGACACATGGGAGCTTGGAAATCCAATCAACAACTTTAGTTTCCGGACCAACACGGCGACCTTTCCGTTCCAAGCACAGAAATAATGCTCTACGCGAGCACGCAGGCGGGTGGCCGTGGTCATCCGCCCGCGCTCGCTAGCGCGCAGCTTTCTGCGTTGCGCGGTAGAAGCACATACAACATGACACAGGTTAAGGGTTCACTTTAGCTTCAAGACCAGCACGGCGACCTGTCCATTCCAAACAATACAGAATGCTCCAGGCGAGCATGCAGGCGGGTGACATTGGTCCCCCTCCCTCACCCCCCGCGTTTGCTTGCGCGGAGCTTTCTGCAGTAGGCTGTAAGAGCACATGCAGAATGGGACATGTTAGCTGGGAAATCCAATCGGTCACAGCTAACGGTTCTCTTTAGCTTCAAGACCAGCACGGCGACCTGCCCGTTCCAAACAATGCAAGGTGCTCAACGCGAGCACGTAGCCGGGTGACCATGGTCACCCCCCGCGCGCTCGCTTGCGCGGAGCTTTCTGCATTGCGCTGCAGAAGCACATGCAGCATGACATATGTTAATTAAGGAATCCAATCGATCACCGCTAAGGGTTCGCCTTAGTTTCTGGACCAACACTACGACCTTCACTCTTCCATTTCAAACAATGCAGAATGCTCTACGCGAGCATGCAGCCGGGTGACCATGGTCACGCCCCTCGCCTTCGTTTGCGCGGAAATTTCTGCATTGGGCTGTAGAAGCTGATTCGAATTCCTCCAGCCCTCTGGGCGTCGGTGGTTTAGGGAGTTTCCTCTTCCACCCCTCCTTCTTCCCCTTCGGGGAGGGGTTTACCCCTCCCCCTGCCCCCTCCCCTGGACCTGGACGAAAGGTTTCGCGAGGTGTCGGAACGTCCAAAACGGCCTCGGCGAGGAAACCAACATCTCTGGTTTTACTAAGGTTTTGGCCCCACTCTGGCTTCCTGAAGGGGGGACCCCAATTAGGGACACCCCCTCCTGTCATCGATCTCATCCAAGATGGCCCAAAGATGGCCCCCAAGGGTGCCCCAAGAGGGCCCCGAGAGGTGGCCAGGAAGGCCCAAGAGGCCCCCACTTTCGTTTTAAGGCCAGCACGGCGACCTTCCTGTTCAAAGCAAAACAGAATGCGCTACGCGAGCACGCAACCAGGTGACCACGGTCATCCGCCCGAGCTCACTTGCGCGGAGCTTTCTGCATTGCGCTGTAGAAGCACATACAAAATGGCACGTGTTAGCTGGGAAATCGAATCGGTCACAAATAAAGGTTCACTTAAGCTTCAAAACCAGCACGGCGAGTCGTTCGTTCCAAATAACCAAACAATGCAGAATGCTCTGCGCGAGCACGCGGGCGGGTGACCATGGTCCCCCCCCCCCCGCGACCACTTGCGCGGAACTGTCAGCACTGCGCTGCAGAAGCACATGCAGCATGGCACATGTGGACTAGGAAATAAAATCGATCACCGCTGAAGGCTCGTTTTAGATTCCAGACCAGCACGGCGACCTTTATTTTGCCATTCCAAACAATGCAGAATGTTCGACGCGAGCACGCAGGCGGGTGACCACGGTTGCTTGGGAATCCAATCGGTCACACTTTAATGTTCATTTTAATCTCCAGACCAGCACGGCGACCTTTCCTATCCAAACAATACTGAGTGCTCTACGCGAGCACGCAGCTGGGTGACCAGGGCCATCCCCATCGCCCTCGCCTGCGCGGAAATGTCTGCATCGGGCTGTAGAAGCACACTCGAATTTACACACGGTAACTAGGAAATCCCGTCGATCACCGCTCAGGGTTCACTTTAGCTTCAAGACCAGCACGGCGACCTTTCCATTCCAAGACAGAGTTCTACGCAAGCACGCAGGCGGGTTACCATGGTCACCCCTTCTGCACTCGCTTTTGCGCGGAGATTTCTACATTGCGCTGTGAACACATACCGAATGGTACATGTTAGCTGGGAAATCCCATCGGCCACCGCTCAAGGTTCACTTAAATTTCAAGACCAACACGGCGACCTGTCCATTCCAAACCATGCAAGGTGCTCTACGCGGGCACGCAGGCGGGTGACCATGCCCCCCCCTCCTCCCACCCCCCCGCGCGCTCGCTTGCGCGGAGATTTCTGCATTGCGCGGTAGAAGCAAATACAACATCACGCACGCTTGCTTGAACAGCAAATCGGTCACGGCTGAGGGCCCACTGCAGTTTCAACGCAGCCAGCACGGCGACCTGCCCATTTCCCCCTCCGAAGAAAACAATCATCCCGGCGAAAGAATTCAGCTGGGGCGAAGAAAGGGGAGCTCCTTACGGGGCCACGAAACGCGACGCTGGGCTGGGGAGACACGTGTGGACGCAACCACTGGGGCTTTCGGTGGGGTTCCCTACGGGGCAACGAAACGCCGCGCCGGGGCCGAGCCCCCCTCGCGGCCGCTTTGTCTCCATTCACTTCCCAGCTCGCGTCCTTCGCCCCCCCTTGCCCTTGCGCCCTGGCGGCCGCGGCCGCGGGCCGAGCGCGGCGCGAAATCCCCGCGACGCGCGCTGGTCGCCCGGGGGGCGGGCGCCGGCAACGCGCGCGGTTCGTCCGCGGCACTGAGAAAAATTTAACGGTCGGCTCACAAAGTGCAAAGCGCTCGACAGGGCGCGCCGGGGAGCGGGGCGACTCCTGCAAACATCGCGTCGCGGAGCCCCCGCGACGCGCGCCCGTCGCCCCGAGAGGGTTCCAGCGACGCGCGCTGATCGTCATCGGCGCGAGGCCGAGAAGAAAGACTGTAAAAATAAAGCGAGGCTCGGGCTGGCCGCCCCCCAAGTCAGACCTCGCGGATAAACTCGGTAGAGCCCAACTCCTTGGAAAGGGCCGTCGCCTCACTCCTGCTGCGCTTCGCGCGCGCCGCGAACTGCCCCAGCTGCCTCCGCGCGCCCTCCGGCGGCCCGGCGAGGATGAACTCGACGCGCGGCGCCCGCGCGAGCAGGAGGTCCTCGTGGCGCGTGGTGCGCGAGAGCAGCGCGCGCATGAAGCTCCAGCCGCAGGTCGTCGTCCTCGTTCTCGCCGTTCCCGACCTCGCGGGGCAGCGCGCCGGGCAGCCCACCGCTCAAGGCGAAAGTCCACATTGCCAATGGGGGCGCGGAACGTAGACTGCTCGCGCTCAGGCGGCATGACCGCAGACTGCCCGTGAGCGCAGTTCCCTCGCCCGGTCGCCTTCTCGCGCGGTGCGCCCCCGGCACGCCGCCGCGGCGATGGCCCTGCCGTGCAAGAACGGGAGGCCGGCGCGGGTGACCTCGGAGGTGCGGAAGGTGAGCGGCTCCGACGTGCGAGGCTCGATGAACACCAGCGGGCCCGTGAGTTCTCCCGTGAGGCTGTCGTCGTGGCGCTCGAGGTCGCCCACGAAGGGCGCGCCCGCGTACTTCTCCATGCGCGCCCAGAACCTCAGCGGCAAGTGCTTCAGACAGCTCCTCTTCTCCCTGTCTCTTTCGGCTTGCTCGGCCATTGCCCTGTCCCGCGGGTCCACGTCGACGCGCACGATCTGCCCCTCGGCATCCTTGACGAGGCCGTTCTTGAGGTCGAGCGCCTCCAAGAGCCGGATCCGCATGCCCACGTGCACGGGGAGGAGTCCGTGCACGCCGCCGGTGTTCGTCGGGCTGGCGCAGTTCATTATCTTGGCGCCGTCCTTCACGCTCATCATCGGGGCAGACCTGTCGGCTGCCTGCACAAGGAAGAGGAGATTCTTCAGGACGTGCGCGTCCCGCTGGGCGCGCATGTTCGTCCACCGCGCCACGTTGTCCCAGTAGGACCCGATCATGTGGCCATTCTGGAACCTGCCCTCCCGGAGCCGACGATCCAGCTGCATGGCGTTTCACGTGGCCCGGATGGCCCGAGGCACCTGCTTCCCCGGCTTGCGCAGGAACGCCATGAAGTCCCGAGCTTCGAATCCCTGAAGCGGCTAAACGCCTGGAGCTCGAAGCACCGGGGCGTGTTGCAGAAAAGCTTCGGACCGTGTGATGGGTGTGCCAAAATGGGTGGCGGTCCCCGCATGCGGCCTGTGCCACTGGGGCCTTCGGTGGAGTTCCCTGTGGGGCCACGAACCGTGCGAAGGGTGTGCCAAAATGGGTGGCGGTCCCCGCATGCGGCCTGTGCCACTGGGACCTCCGGTGGGGCTCCCTGTGGGGCCACAAGCCGTGAAAGGGGTGTGCCCAAATGGGTGGCGGTCCCCGCATGCGGCCTGTGCCCCCCGGGCTTTCGGTGGAGCTCCCTGCGGGGCCACGAGCCATGTGAAGGGTGTGCCAAACTGGATGGCGGTCCCCGCATGCGGCCTGTGCCACTGGGGCTTTTGGTGGAGTTGCCTGTGGGGCCACGAACCGTGTGAAGGGTGTGCCAAAATGTGTGGCGGTCCCCGCATGCGGCCTGTGCCACTGGGGTCTGCGGTGGAGCTGCTGGGGTGCCACGAACCATGTGAGGGGTGTGCCCAAATGGGTGGCGGTCTCCGCATGCGGCCTGTGCCACTGGGGCCTTCGGTGGAGCTGCCTGTGGGGCCACGAACCGTGCGAGGGGTATGCCAAAATGGGTGGCGGTCCCCGCATGCGGCCTGTGCCACTGGGGCCTTCGGTGGAGCTCCCTGTGGGGCCACGAACCATGTGAGGGGTGTGCCAAAATGGGTGGCGGTTCCTGGCACATCACCAGTACCTCGCGGAGGAGGAGGAGGAGGAGGAACGGGAGGAGGAGTGAGGAGGAGTGAGGCGGGGCGCTGTCTCTTCAAAACGAAGACCCAAGACCACAGGATGGTTGGGAAACACAACACATATTGCTCTACGCGAGCACGCAGGCGGGTGGCCATGGTCCCCCCCCCAGTGCGTTCGCTTGCGTGGAAATGTCAGCATTGCGCTGTAGAAGCACACACATACTGGCACATGTTTGCTTGGGAATCCAATCGATCACCGCTAAGGGTTCACCTCAGTTTCCTACACCTTCACGGCGCCCGTTCCATGCCCAACAATACAGAGTGCTCTACGCGAGCACGCATGCGGGTGACCAAAGTCACCGCCCCGCGCTCGCTTGCGCGGAGATTCCTACATTGCTTTGCAGAAGCACATGCAGAATGACATGTTAGCTGGGAGATCCGATCGGTCACCGATGAGGGTTCACTACCAGCAACGCATCCTTTCCATTCCAAGCAATTCCAAACCATACTCCGTACGCGAGCTCGCAAGGGGGTGACCATGGTCCCCCCCCCCCGCGCTCGCTTGCGCGGAGCTCTCTGCAACCTGCTGTAGAAACTACATACAACATGACACATGTTGGCTTGGAAATCCAATCGGTCACCGCTGAGGGATGAGGAAGAGCGGATTAGGGCATCAGCATCATGATCATCATCGTTATCATACAAGTCGCGTCATACTTAGCGAGACAAATTCGGGGAACGAGAACCCTGTCTACAAAGGTCCTCATACGCTTCTGACCCGTCATCCCCATCCCCCATCCCACTCCTGTTCCCCAGCCTCCCCCTCTTCCCCCTCCCCTTGTTCCTCCTCATCCACCTCATCCTCCTCCTCCTCATCATCCTTTTCTTCTCCTCCTCCTCCTCCTCCTCCTCCTCCTCCTCACTCCTCCCATCCAGCCCCCATCCACCCTCCCATGCAGCCTTCATCTGTCCCACTCCCATCCACCCTCCTCCTTCCAAACGTCACTCCGCTCATCCTGCTTCCGTTCATCGCAACTGGGCCGATTCCATCCTTCTCTTCCTCGTCCTCCCCTTCCTGCTTCTCCTCGTTACCTTCCCTCCTCTCTCCTCCGCCCTATTCCTTGTTTATCCTCCTCCTCCTCCTCCTCCTCCTCCTCCTCCTCCTCCTCCCCCTCATCGTCCTCCTCCACCTCCTCATCATCATCCTCCGCCACATCCTCCTCCTCGTCCTCCTCCTCGGGGAGAGGAGCCGCAAGAGAGAGAGAGAGAGAGAGCTCTGGAGAGAAGCGCTGAAGGCCGAGGTGCTTGCAAGGATCTCCCTTGCTTGGGTGGGAGTTCGGCGCTTCTTCGCCCTGGGAGAGGACGAGGACAAGACGCCGTGGCGAACACGTGGCAGACCACAGTAGCAAGTACATGCGTGTGTGCACGAGTCTCGTTCTCTCTGACTCCCTCCCTCTATCTCTCTCGCTCCCTCTGCCTCTCCCCCTCTCTCCCTCTCTCTTTCGCTCTCTTTTTCTCTCTCTCTCTCTCGCGCGCTACATCTGTACATCTGTGTACAATAGCGGCAGGCCGTAAATAGGCATGTGCATATGCTAATGTGTGTATGTAGGAATGTAGGTGGGTCAGTAGGTATGCATGTATGGGTACCCGTATTTGTGTTTCTCTCTCTCTCTCTCTCTCTCCCTCTCTCTCTCTCTCCATCTCTCTCTCTCTCTCTCCCTCTCTCTCTCTCTCCCTATCTCTCCATCCCACTCGATGCATATATATATATATATATATATATATATGTATGTATACAAGACTGCTGTGGCGCTTCGCGCCATGCACCTTGGTCCTCGAAATTTGGCATCCGGATGGCAGGGAGGTCAAACAAACAATTTAGCGATCTCTCCTTGTTGCTTTTTTCCGGCATCACCGATATAATAATGGAATTCATTATCCTTCCGCCATGTTTTTTTCCTCATTCTCGCCCTACCCTTCAGATTCTTCCCCGTTCTCCTCAGCTCTTTCTGCGGAGGCTCCTCCTTGGAGAGCCTCTGGGGGCCTCATAGAAGTTTTTCCAACTTTCTTTAAGGCCTTCTGGAGGCCTCCTGGGCGTCTTCTGGGGGCCTCTGGGGGTTTCTTCGGGCCACCCTGCCTCCAACCGCGGTCTCCCTGAACGACCGGGTCACAATTTGGAATGCTTCGGAGGGTGTCTTGGGGCCATCTTGGGCCGTCATGGGGCTCTCTTAGACCATCTTGGAACCCTGTTGTGCCGTCTTGGAGCTCTCCTGGACTGCCTGAAAGCCCATTCGGATGGTTTGGGGGCGATTTTCGAGCCTCCCAGGCGGTCTCGGACACCCAAGAAGACCGAAGAACAGGGCATCCCAAAAATCATGCGCAAACCTTGAAAGCCGTGTTTTTTGTTCAGCGTTTTGGACGTCTCTGGGGGGTCTTCTTTGGGTCGTCATTAGGCGTCTGGTGGGTGTCTGGGGCCTTTTGGGGCCATCGGGAGGCGTTCGGCCGCCCTCCTGACCGATTTGGGCCCGTCGCCTAGGCCCAGCAAGGGCTTCCAGGAGCTCTGGAACGCCTCGGGGGCCCCTGCAGGGGCGTCCAGGGGTCCCCAAGGCCACGGATCTGGAGGGTCCAGAGAGTTCCAGGGGCATGGGATTCAGGGGGTCCTGGGTAATGAAACATGAAACTATGCGAATGGATATATATATATATATATATATGTACAAGGGCCTGGCCTGGGGGGGTCCCCGTTCGAGCCGGCGCCGAAGACGCTATTTGAAGACGCTATTCCCCCAAGGTGCTGCGGTGACGCCTCTATTCCGCTGACGCCTTGTGAAGCTCGTGACGCCTCTATCCGGCCTGAAGCCTCTATTCCCCTGACGCCCATTGAAGCTCGTGAAGCCTCTATTCGGCCTGAAGCCTCTGTTCGGCCTGAAGCTCGCATTCGGATCGTGACGCCTCTATTCGGCCTACGAACTGCGCTGCACTGGTGGGGTGGCGACCCTAGACGCGCCTATTCGGCCTGAAGCCTCTATTCTCCTGACGCCCATTGAAGCTCGTGAAGCCTCTATTCGGCCTGAAGCCTCTATTTCCCTGACGCCCATTGGAGATCGTGAAGCCTCTATTCGGCTGAAGCCACTCTTCCCCTGACGCCCATTGAAGCTGGTGAAGCCTCTAGTCGGCCTGAAGCCTCTATTCCCCTGACGCCCATTGAAGCTCGTGAAGCCTTTATTCGGCCTGAAGCCTCTATTCCCCTGACGCCCGGTAAAGCTCGTGAAGCATCTATTCGGCCTGAAGCCTCTTTTCCTTTGGCGCCTGGTGAAGCTCGTGACGCCTCAAATCGGCATGAAGCCTCTATCCCTTGACGCCCGTCGAAGCTCGTGAAGCCTCTATTCGGCCTGAAGCCTTTATTCCCCTGGCGCCCGGTGAAGCTCGTGAAGCGTCTATTCGGCCTGGAGCCTCTATTCCCCTGACGCCCGGTGAAGCTCGTGAAGCCTCTATTCGGCCTGGAGCCTCTATTCTCCTGACGCCCAGTGAAGCTCGTGACGCCTCGCAGGGTTTGTGCCCCAGGGGAAGGCAAATCTATAAGCAAACACGTAAATCGCGAAAGATTCGTGCCCCTGGAAAGGGATCGTACCCCAGGAGAGGGCCAATCACGCTAGGGATTGATCTCCCATGATACGGCCACTCTATCAGCACGCACGTGAAGCACGAAAGATTCGCGCCGCAGGAGAGGGTCAATCAGATTGACCCTCTCCTATCGGTTATCTAGAGGCACATACATACATACATAAAACACTAAGAGCATTCGTGTTCCAACAAGAGACCGATCTATTGGCACATACGTTAAACACAAAAGGATTCGTGCCCCGGGGGAAGGCCACTCTATATGCACACACGTAAGACACGAAGGATTCGTGCTCCAGGAGAGGGCGAATCTATAGGCACATACGTAAAGCACGAAAGGTTCGTGCCCCAGGAGAGGGCAAATCCATAGGCGCATACGTAAAACACGCAGGGCTCGTGCCCCAGGGGAAGGCAAATCTATAAGCAAATACGTAAAACACGAAAGATTCGTGCCCCTGGAAAGGGCCAATCTATAGGTATACACGTGAAGCACAAAAAGGACTCGTGCCCCCAGGAGGGGGCCAACCTATACGCACATGTATAAAACACAAAGGATTCGCGCCCCAAAAGAAGGCAAATCTCTAGGCATCACGTAACACGCTAAGGATTCGCGCTCCATGATACAGCCAATATATGAGCACGCACGTAAACACACTAAACATTCGTGCCCCAAGAGTAGGCCAATCTATAGGCACATACGTGAAACACAATGGACTCGTGCCCCAAGAGAACGCCAATCCATTGGCACATACGTTTAACACAAAGGATTCGCGCCCCAGGAAAGGGCCAAGCCCCAGAAAGCCGCAGGAAACTCCAGGAGGTCTCAGGAAGCCCCAGGAGGCCCCAAGAAGCCCCAAGAGAGGACCAGTGTATAGGCACATGCGGTAAACACAGAAGATTGTGAAGCCACCCGGACCACGCCGCACCGGTGACACGCTTCCAACGGATCCATCCTGCGGGCTCCTGGGGCATTCCGCCTCAAGAAGGTCCTGGGAAGCCTCGAGAAACACCCAGGAGGACCCATGAGGCCCCAAAAACGACCAAACGAGGCCCTAACAGGCCCCAAAACGGCCCCCCAGGAGGCTTCACAACAGCAGATGGGGCACACCTAGCACCAAATATTCTTTTTTAATCAACTTGGGGAGGAGTCCTGCCTAGCAGAAGGTGCCGTTCAGCAGATGGGGCAAATCTAGCACCAAGGATTTTTGTTTAAATCAACTTGGGGAGGGGTCTTGCCTAGCAGAAAATGCCGCACAGCAGGTGGGGCACGCCTAACACTAAGGATTATTTGTTTAATCAACTTGGGGAGGGCCATTGTCCAACAAAGGGTGCCACACAGCAGATGGAGCACGTCTAGCACCAAGGGTTCTTTTTAAATCAACTTGGGGAGGGGTCTTGCCTAGCAGAGGGTGCCACGCAGCAGATGGGGCACGTCTAGCACCAAGGATTCTTATTAAAGCAACTTGGGGAGGGCCATTGCCTAGCAGAAGGTGCCACACAGCAAATGGGGCACGTCTAGCACCAAGGATTCATTTTTTATCAACTTGGGGGTGGGTCTTGCCTAGCAGAGAGTGCCACACAGCAAAAGGGCACATCTAGCACCACAGATTTTTTGTTAACCAACTTGGGGGTGAGTCTTGCCCAGCAGAGGGCGCCGCGCAGCACATGGGGCACGTCTAACATCAAGGGTTTGTTTTATCAACTTGGTGAGGGGTCCTGCCTAGGAGAGGGTGCCGCACAGCAGATGGGGCACGTCAAACACCAAGGATTCTTTTTTAATCAATTTGGGGAGGGGTCCTCCGGTAGGGGTCTTGCCCAGAAGAGAGCGTTGCACAGCAGATGGGGCATGTCTAGCACCAAGATTTTTTTTTAAATCAACTTCGGGAGGGGTCTTGCCTAGCAGAAGGTGTCGCGCACCAGATGGGGCGCGCGTTGTGTTAGGCACGGAAAGCGTAAAAATAAAATGGCAGCTTCAAATTTCAATTGGGAGGGGAGAGCGTTGAATACTGGGCATGGTGAAGAGAAAGAGCATGTTCACAAGGAATAGCGTCTTCACCCGGAATAGCGTCTTCACCGGGACTGGCGTCTTCACCGGGAATAGCGTCGTCACCGGGAATAGCGTCTTCACCCGGAATAGCGTCTTCACAAGGAACAACGTCTTCACCAGAAATAGCGTCTTCACCCGGAATAGCGTCTTCACCCGGAATAACGTCTTCGCCAATCACCGGGAATAGCGTCTTCACCCGGAATAGAATCTTCACTGGGAATGGCGTCTTCACCCGGAATAGCGTCTTCACCCGGAATAGCGTCTTCGCCAAAAATAGCGTCTTCACCGGGAATAGCGTCTTCACCCGGAATAGAATCTTCACTGGGAATGGCGTCTTCACCCGGAATAACGTCTTCACCCGGAATAGCGTCTTCGCCAGGAATAGCGTTTTCACCGGGAATAGCGCCCTCACTGGGAAAAGCGTCCTCACAAAGAATAGCGCCTTCACCCAGAATAGCGTCTTCTCAGGAAATCACGTCTTCACCCGGAATAGCGTCTTCACCCGGAATAGCAACTTAATCGGGAATGCCGTCTTCACCCGGAATAGCGTCTTCACCGGGAATAACGTTTTCACCAGGAATAGCGTCTTCACCCGGAATAGCGTCTTCACCCGGAATAGCGTCCTCACCCGGAACAGCGTCTTCACAAGGAATAGCGCTTTCACAAGGAATAGCGTCTTCACCGGGAATAGCGTTTTCAACAGGAATAGTGTCTTCATAAGGGGAAGTGCTGTCTGTGTCCGCAAAATGCGTCTTCACAGGGAATAGCGTCTTCAGTGGGAATAGCGTCCTCACCGGGAATAGCTTCGTCACAGGGAATAGCGTCTTCACCGGGAATAGCGTCTTCTCAGGGGATAGCGTCTTCACCGTCTTCACAAGGAATAGCGTCTTCACCCGGAATAGCGTCATCACAAGGACGCATCGTCACAGGGAATACATCCCCAGGCCGAAAATTTGTTCCTGGGGTTAAAAATATGAAAACGTGAATGGATCCAATTGGATCCTTTTTTCGGGCGTGGGGGAGTTTCGTGGATCCTATTTCTGTGTTGCGCGGATCCAATTTAGTGTGTGTGTGACAAAAAACGATGGATCCATTTATTTCCCGGGAATAAATCTAGAATAATAATTAACATCAGGGACCCAGGGGAAATGGGATCCGCGGAGCGCCGCAAGTGAAGCATCATGCTATCCACGGAGCTGTGGATCTGCAGACCAATGCTATGATTCTACGGGGGAGAGGGGTCTTCCCAGGATGAAGAGGGGAAGGATGAGGGAAGAGGCGCGAGGAGGTCGGAGGATAACAGAGGGGACGCAGGGGGGGAGAGAGGAGGAATAATCAGGGAAGAGAAGGGGGGAGGAGGAAGGAAGAGGAGAAGGAGGAGGAGGAGGAGGAGGGAGGAGGGAGGCGAGAGGAGGGAGGCGGACGGACGAAGGAGGAAGGAGGAGGAGGGAGGAGGTGGGAGGAGGAGGGGGGAAGTGGGAGGAGGAGGAGAGGAAGGGATGAGGGAGGGTGAGGACACACAAGCAAAGTGTCCAAGTCGGAGGCTCGAGTGCCACAGCGGGCCCTGCCACCTCCCTTCACTTCTCCCATAACATGTGGTTGCTCGAGCGCCACCGCGGACATGGCCATCTCCCGAAAGTACTCCCATAACATAAGTTTGCTCGAACGCCACAGCAGGCCCGGCCAACTGCCGCATCTCCATCCATAACATATCTGCCCCACCTGGAAGCGAGCGCTACATGTATCCGCTCACCTGAACGGCGCGTCGCTTCCAACATGTGAGGCTCAAGAGGAAAATCTTTCGGCCTGCGTAAGTAGCATATTCAAAAAGCGTCTTCGGCGCCGGCTCGAACTTGGAACCACGGTTGCCAGGGCAATGCATACATATATATATATATATATATACACACACACCCAAATGTGTATTCATATATGCGTGCGTATGTGTACGCATTACGCTCGTCTCTCTTTGTTCACCGCGCGAGTAGCAGTTGCTGGGGACCACATGCTGCCAGTCAACGGGGACGCTCGCCATGCACGAAATGCGAGCGCGGCGTGCGTGCGATCACCGATAAGTAACGCCCGCCAACCCAAGAAGATGGCCGAGCTTCCGCTCGAAGCCGCCATTTCCCTTCTTCCCCCCCCTCTCCCCTCCCCCCTCCTCATGCCTAATGCGTGGCGTCGGCTATGACTGTGGTGCGGCTTGAATATTCGCTGGCCCCCTTAGGGGCGCAAGGCTGTTAAACGCGTTGCTGGACTACTGCCTTGTTTTATTCATGCTGTCTTTTGTTAATTGTCTACTGCCTCTCTTATCTTGCCTCCGCGGCGCCAAACAAAACCGCCCAGGGAAATGCCCTTCAACCTCCTGGCCGCTCCAGATTGCCCCAGAATCCCACCAGCTCTCTGAGCGTAGCTGGCTCAAAGTTCCTGCTCCAAGCCCCTTCTAGCCCTCCGGGGAAGGGCTTACCCTTCCCCCACCCCACGCTGCACTACTCCCCCCCCCCCCTAGCGTTAGATCGGGCATGTCCCCCTACAGGCGGATTTTGGATGAAAAATAAAAAGAATCAAACAGATACTCCAAAATTGTCAAAAATAAAAATAAAAAATCGTCCCCTGACTATTTTGACTATTTTTAATACTCCTTCTGTAGAGGGGCACGCCCGACTGAACCCTAGCGACGCCTCCTGCAGGGCCTATTGGGAGCCCCCCGGGGGCGTCATGGGGGCCTCCAGGGGTGTCTGGGGGGCCTCCCGCGGCGCCTGGGACGCTGGACATTAGTGCTGCAGTCGAAACTCGAACGATCTTAAAAAAATATGCCCGGATTCGAAAGTTTGCAGAAGTGTGAAAAAAGTGTGTCTCGATTTGGAAATTTAGAAAACTGTGAAAAAAGCTTGTTTTTTGGTGAAGAAAATGGGCGTCTCGACTTTTCCACTTCCTGCCGCTCCAAGACGGCGCAAGAGGCCCGCAAGATCGCCCCAAAACGGCCGGGGCCCTCTTGGGTTTCGGACCCTCCTGGGACCCTCTGGGGCCATCATGAGCCCCACCCCTTGGGGCCTGCACTGGAGTATTCTTGGGGCCCTCTTGAAGCCGTCTTCAAGACTTCAGAGCCCCTCGTGAGCAAAAAAAGGAGTCACAAGCTGAAGTCAATGATTTCCATTGTGTGTCTGCGATCTCAAATTTCAAATGAGTTTGGCCTCTCGGAGCCCTCGTGGATCCACCTTGTGCTGGGCCGGAAGCTGGCTTGGCGTGTCTTCTGATGTCCCCGTGTCTTCATAGCCCAGCGGGGCCCTTCGGCTGTTCGAACGCGTCAGCGTCCGTTCTCCCTGCTGGCAATTAAATGTTCGAAAGTCATGTCTCCTCTTGTCGTGTCCTGCCCTGTCTTGTCTGGGGCCGTCTTGGCGGCGTCTTGAGCCGCCTTGGAATCCACCCCGTGCCAACTCTGTGGCCGCCCCGTCGACCGGAGGCGTTCGCCCGACGTGTTGAGGAAAAGTTCCTGCCGTGGGTCTGGACGGAGGGGTAGAAATGTCAGAGGGCATCCTTGGCCCAAGACACCGCCAAAATGCCCCCGGACATCCCAAGATGACCGGCAAGATTGCAAGAGATAGCCCAGCATGCGAACGTGGCCTCAATGCCTCCAAAACGCCCAAAAACGGCCCCGATAATTACGTCTCCAAGCGGCCCCGGACTCTCCAAAAGATGCCCCCGCGAAGACAAAACGTATTACATACCGCAAAATGTTTCCATTAATTTGTCCGTTCTCGCCTGGAAGGGATGTTTCATGATCCGGCTGGGCTAACCGGCGCCGCTCCTTTTCTCATACGCAAAATCATTGACAAACTCCAGGTGTCTGAATGATGTTTGTCGTGGCATCCTTGACATGTTTTCGGGCCAAGACGGCTGCAGGGTGGCACCACGTGCCCAAAAACGGCCTCCCGAACTTCGAATTCTGTTCCGAATTGGCTCAAGACTGCCTTCAACATGCCTCGACTGTTCCCCACCACAATTCTAAGACGGCCCCAACTGCCAACGGAACCTCCCAAGGACGCCCTGCAAGAAACCTAAATGACTCAAACACCGTCGGTGTTTCTATGATTTGTGCCTCCTCGCCTTTTCGCTTCCGATGTGCTTCTGAAGTGTCACGCAAAGATGGCTCCAAGATCGCCCGAGAGAGCCCGAAAAAGGAACCATTAAAAAACATAGAGGGTCCCAAATAAGCATTTCGGTTATTTGGGCACCTCTTTAGTTATGCATTTCGTTGGGAGATGGGAGTTCCTTGTGTATCTCCCCCACAGAAGAAATCCTTTTTTGCAATCCGCCGTTAAAAAAATCTTCTTATATTACGCCACATAAAGAATCCGTTTTCGCTCCGCCCCAAGAAGAACGCTGTCGCAATCCACTACAAAACGAACCCTTCTCCAATCCGCCACAAAAGGAATCCTTGTGTACTCCGACACACAAGGGAACCTTTCGTACTCAATCACATTTCTTTGAATAGAAAAGTTTCGCCTGTGCCTGCTCGACGTCTCATTTCTTTACATGTAAAACATGTTTATTTTCAAAACGTGCAGGATCCACCACCTTAGCTGATTTACAATGTTCACAACATTTGCCAGTTGTACCATCATTCAACCTGCGTTGGCTAGGTGGAAGACAACTGTGTTTCTTAGAGTGTTCGCTTGTTCTACTAGACGTATATGTTTCGACTGCGCCCACTCAGCTTCTACCCTGCTTCGCGAAGAACTACAACAAATGCGTGCTTTGTATTACCTGCGCAGGGTCTGTTGAAATTTTGATAATTTGGGAATCCAGTGAAACTGCTTTGATAATGTGAAACGCATGTGTTGTCCCAGCATGGAAATGATCCTCTGAGAAGAATATGTGTTTCGACTGTGCCTGATAAGGCTGTTAGCTAAGCAGGAAACAAAACCTGGCGTATCACTGCGCAGCCTCAGCTAACTTAGTTGTTGTAGAATGGCTTCGCAAAACTGGCAAACTCTTACGACAAATCTGCCCGGTCACAATCGACACTGGCATCCTATATTCTGACAGGTCAAAAGGTCAATAATAATATGTTTTCTCACGTGCCGAATCAATTGCAATGCCGTTCCCACTTGCCACAGGTGCGATTGTTCAAACCGAAGAATACACTAGCTGAGTCTGTGCGCTAAACGCTGTAGCTTGTTCTAAAAACTGTAACACGTGAAATAGGACATATTTTCGGAAAACAAAAAGCAAAACACACATACATGTCTCTCACTAAGACATAACTGGTTCCATACGTTCACAACTTGGCAGGGTCGCTAAAACATCGGTGGAAGTAAAAAAAAGTGCTAGCTGAGCCTGCGCAGTGACATTCGAGTTTTTTTTCCATATTTCTTTGAAGAAAAAACTGGGCGGGCACAGGCGGAACGATTACTTTCATCACCAAAAACAGAAACTTGTGAAAACACATGTCTATCAGGGCTCCGAATATGTCCCATCGATTTCCTATTGTGGCGGGCTACAACAGCATTTTTCTGCTGTGTATTGCACAAGGATTCCTGCTGTGGCGGCAAAAGCTCAGTTCGTGGCGGACAACAGGGGGATCCTTTGTGGCGGAGTACAAAGCGATTCCTTTTGATGCTCGTTGCCGCCAAAAACAACGTTAGCCGAACCTACGGTCCAACAAGCAGTTGGCGCAGTTCTGCCAGCTCGAAATTCCGAACCACGTGTGACGAACAACGGAAGGTAGAGAAACAAACGAATGAGGAAAAAGGAGAGCTGAAATAATGATGGCAATCATGATGAAGAACACACGTGTTGACTGGTCCTCCCGGCCTCTGTGGTCGCGGCGGTGATCTTTGCAGCCTGTATGGTCGATATGGCGGCGGTCTCCACATTCGCGCATCAAAGTAAACCGAGTGAAACCTCCGTGCCCCATTTGTGACGAACCAAAAGAAGGCAGAGGAGGAGAAGGCGAGTGATGAGACGTGTGGCATAAACAATGGTGATGATGCGCAGCTGACTCGACGAAGTTTTATATGAGCCGAATCACTGGAGCCAGAAAGCTATGGAATCTAAAGGCAACGGGTGCTGGACGTCCACCAGAACAGTTGTAGCCTTTTCGCATTCCACTGGTCCGATCATCCTTCTCACCAGACGCATGCGGCCGACGAGTTGCGCTTGAACAGTAGCTGTAAGAGCCCTCTTGGCGTGCCCACCAGGACGCTGGAACACACACTTTTTCGTCAGCGGCGAGGCGGCGAACTCTGCTCCAGCGAGAAGCTAGAAAGAGACACTAACTAGCGAATTGGCTGGCGAGCAAAGAGGGGGTGGGGTGGGGGGAACAACCGAGAGGAGAAAGCGACTCTCAGACGCCGAAGAGTTCGACGATGAGCAGCCGGGGGGGCAGCAGCAGCAGGGCGCGCAGGGCCAGAGCGCGGTGGGCGGCCGTGGGAAGCTGGAAGCACACTCGGCCGCAGTCAAATGCGAGGCATGCGGATGCCATTCGCTGGATGCACATGCAGATGGCTGACGCGCTCGCCCACACAAGGCCGAGCGCTGGAAAGACATGTGGCCACATGTGCATGCAGCTCTCGCACACTTGAGCTGACGAGCGGAGGGAAATACTTGATCATATCAATGTTGGGATCGACGGCTTCGTTCTTCCAGGCGGTTGGATGTTTCACAGTGTCGAACGGAAGTCAAGCTCAACAGAGCTCTCCTTCTTTGCTGACTAATGTCCCAAGACTAGCCCCTTGGCTGCAACCCACTCTCTCCCTCCCGCATCCCTTCCTCCTTCTCCCTCCTTCTCCTTCCTCTCCCAGTACACACCCGACCGAAAAAAAACATGCACGGGGAGGTGCCCAACCAAACCCCCCAGTTTGGCCAGGCACCTTCTGTCACAGAAAGGCCCCAAGACAGCCCCAGGAGCGCCCACGAGCGCCCCAGGAGGGCTCCAAAGGACTGCTCGGCGGGCTCGGACCGGACGAGGCGAACCAATGACGCTCACCCTTGGATCGAGTATAAATCCGGATGGCTCCAAGATCAGGTCGGGCATGTCCTCCTACAGGCGGATTTTGGAAGAAGAATGAGACATAGCCAAAACACTCACAAATAGTCAACGATATTGTTTGATTCTTTTTTAAGGTTTTTGATTATTTGGAGTATTTCTCCTGTAGAAGGATTTATGGACTCTTTTTGAATAGTTTTGATTATTTTGGATTATGCTTTGATTATTTTTGGATGTTGTTGATTATTTTTGAAATCGTCCCAAGACTATGTTTGACTATTTTTGAATGCCCCTCCTGTAAAGGGACGTGCCCGACGTAACGCTAAGAGGACCCCAAAAGCCTGCACACGAGAAGGGCCCGCGGCCTCTCCCGCATGCCCGCCAGCAGAGCCCAAGAGAGAGGTCTTCGAGACAAGCTCCCGCCATCGGAAGCTCCGCGACGGCCTTCCCGGGAGGAGGAGGAGGAGGAGGAGGATGAGGAGGAGGAGGAGGAGGAGGAGGAGGAGGGGGAGGAGGAGGAGGAGGAGGAGGAGGAGGAGGAGGAGGAGGAGGAAAAGGAGGAGGAGGAGGAGGAGGAGGAGGAAGAGGGGGAGAAGGAGGAGGAGGAGGAGGAGGAGGAGGATAGAGGAACAACAAAAAACATAAACATAAACTTTTAGAGGTCCGCCAACAGTTTATGTTTATGTTCTTCGAGGGGAGGGGAAATAGTTCAAGCGGGTCTCGAGTTTCGGTCTGACGGCTGCCCCCCGCTCCTCCCGGATCACGGCAGCTCTGATCCCCTCCGCCTGATTCCCGCCCGTCCCATCCCTGAGCCCTAATCCCCTGATCTCCTCCCCCGCTCCTCCCTGATCCCCTCCCATCCCTGATCCCCTCCCCCTTGCTGCACTGCTGCACGACTCCCTGATCAGGGCAGCTCGCCTGGGATCGTTTCTACATGGGCGGGCGGAGATGCGCGTAGAGTCAAGAGAGCCCACGAGGCCTCTGAGAAGGCCCCAGGAGGCCCCGAAGAGGGCCCGAATAGCCCAAAACGGCAGGAGATGGCCCCAAGATTGGCCTGGGAGGGTCTTACGGCGCAGCCGACAAAGCAAGGTACACAGACAAAACACTGTATCGTCAATGTGCTTTGCCTGTCCCGTGTGTTGCTCCTAGAACGTCCCGGGATCGTTTTAGGACGGCCCCGAGGGACTCCGATGGCCCATCCAAGACGGCCCCAAGGTGGCCCTTAAAGGCCCCAAGATGCTGCCGACATGTTTCTGGACGGCACAGCAAGGCCCTACGATGACCCCAAAGATGGTCCCCGAATGCCCCGAGATGGCCAAATGTGCCCCGAACATGGCAAGAGAGGTCCCAAGATGGCCCAAGAAGGCATCAGAAGTGTCCCAATCCAGCCACGAGGTGGCTCAACCCGGGCGCGGTGCCGGCGGCCGAGAGCGCAGCCCTTGAGATTGACGAGTCTCGCCAGCATGCAAGATCCCAACCTAGCGCAGGGAATGCTGCACCGAAGCTGAGAGAGACGACTGGCCCCTGCACCTCGCACGGGCTACTACGACTGCGCGCCCACCTCCAGGCAGTTGGCTGATACCACGGTGCCTCATTCGACGCCCGAAAAACATAGCTGGAAAGACTAAGGGATCGCGCAGAGAGCAGGACGAGAAAGTAACAGGCACACAACGATGGACCGACAGGGATGCTAGACAGTGTGCGAAAATATCTACGCACCTCCTGGGTTTCGCAACCGCCAGCCCCTTGCGTAGGGCGATGGTGCGCAACAGTGTTGACACGCGCGGGCCGATCAGTCCGCAGCTGCCGACGCGAAAGTGAAAAATGCTGCCGAGAAAGAAGGATGAGGAGGACCAAGGAGAGGATGACGATTGAAGCACAAACAATGGAGATATCAACCGCTGCCGAAAGGCGAAAGCCGGGTGCCGCAGACGGCCAGACGAGGAAATACAATGGGCGCCTCGGCACGCTACAACCACGTATGCTGCAAGCCTCAAGGCCAAGACGTAGACTAACAAAGCTAACGAGTAATAGAGATGAACCACAAATAACCAGCCAGCTGGAAAAACATTTAGCAAATGATGAACCTGCATTGCAAATACAGCCCTTGGCGAGTAGACTGGTTTGAATACTGGGCCAGCTTCGTGGAAGTTGCTCAACAAACGCTGGCCCATCACGGATAGGGGAACGTCTTACTGATGGGCACAATTATGGAGCACGCCCTACAAAGGAACATAACACAGAGCTGGCGAAATCTGGGCGTGCGAATGGCTGGTGGGCCCGTTTCCTGGTCCAACGGAATGGGCGTGTCCTCAGGTCCACTGCCTGAGCCCTCTGAGCCTCACTCCTCGCTCCTGAAGACTATGTAAAGGGCCCAGACCCAGAATTGCCAACCCCCTCGGGGCCTGTCGCGTCTTGTCGCGTGCATTATTTGGAGCCGAGAGGGCCGCAACACACGGGCCAAGAGGGCCCCAAGAGGCCCCCAAGACGGTCCGAGAGGCCCCCGAGTCGCCGAAAGATCGCTGCAAGACGCCCAAGTAGAAGGCCCAAGAGGCACCCAAGACCACCCCAAGACGGCCCAGTAGGCCTGCGCCCAAGACGGCCCAAGAGGGTTCCAAGACGGCCCCAAAGGGGCCCAAGAGAGGGAGCACGAACCGAAAATCCGAACCTTCCGACCCAAGAGGCCCCCAGGAGGCCCCAAGAAGCGCCCAAGGGCCCACATTGTCCCCGAGAGCCCCGTGGATGGCACGCTCACGACGAGGGCCGCAACCCGGGGAGGTCGAGGGGTGTGAATGAGGACGAGGAGCAGGAGGAAAGGGAGAAAAGGGGGGGAGGAAAGAGGAAGAGGAAGGATGAGTAAGGAGGACGAGGCGGAATAGTATGGAAAGGATGAGGAGGATAACGGTGAAGATGACGATGGGACGAGGAGGAGGAGGAGGAGAATGAAACGGAGGAGGAGGAAAAGAGGAGAAGGAGCAGGAGGAGGAGACAGAGGAGGAGAAGGAGGAGGAGGAGGAGGAAGAGGAGGAGGAGGAGGAGAGGAGGAGGAGGAGATAGAGGTAGAGGAGGAGCAGGAGAAGGATGGAGAAGGAGGAGGAGGAGGAGGAGGAGGAGGAGGAGGAAGAGGCGAGGGAGGCAGGGGAGGAGGAGCAGGAGGCGGAGGAGAGACAGGGGGCGGAGGAGGAGGAGGAGGAGGAGGAGGAGGAGGAGAATGAGACGGAGGAGGAGGAAAAGAGGAGAAGGAGCAGGAGGAGGAGACAGAGGAGGAGGAGGAGGAGGAGGAGGAGGAGGAGGAGGAGGAGGAGGGAAACGGAAGGGAGGCGGGGAGGGAAACGGAAGGGCAGAGCCAGCGCAGGGGCGGCGCCTACCGCCTACCACCGGCTGCTGCCGTGCAGCTGCGCCCGCGCCCGCGCCCGCGATGCCGAGCAGGCGATCAGCACGCCCGTGGCTTGCCGCCACGAACCTTGCGCATCGTTGAACCAATCCCCATCCCCACCAGCGCGGTCTTGGTCCAGCTGGCCGGTTTACCCCGCTGGATGGGGATCTGTACTGTTCCCTTCGGGCTTCACGGAGCCTGTCCCCGAACTGGGGGGGGGTGGGATGGTGGGGCTGAGGTGCCGTGACCTAGTGGGTATGGGGATCGGTGCGACGATACTGAAGCCTGGCAGCAGGGGAGGGCATCCCACCATCAGCCCCCTGCAACAGGTACACACGATAGCGCGGATGGAAACAATTAACGCGAAACTGATTAGTAACGTTGGAATTTCGCCATTCAAAGTCCGCGGGTTCCGAGCTGGGCACGATCGGCGAAAAATAAACGCGAACCACGCGTGCAGTTTTGGAGCCCCAGATTGTGTTGGCCCGGACTGCGCTCAATTTCTCTGAACGGCGGAATTTCAACGTTTTGACTTGGTCTCGCGCTCATTTCTTACATCCACGGCAACACATCTCGCATCAGGAAGTCTAGCGGCAAACTCGCCGTCCACCCCCGGGCCTCCCCGAGAGGCCTCATGACTTCTGGTGGGCCCCATGGAGCCTCTCTGTGAGGCAAGAGACTTCCGGGGGGCACCTGCTGGCTGGCCGATGCCTTAGATCTGATGCGCCTGCAGTGCTCAAAGCAACGATGGGGCCACACATTTTTAGAGGCTTGGGAATGGACACCAACACCAATACAGAGGGTTCCCCCACTGGGGGAAGATAACACTAGATTATGGTGTTGGTGGTAATACTTCGGCCTTCTAGGAAGCGCGAATATTACCACCATCACCGAGATCGGGATCAAATTCCCTCGGTGGAGGCACACCGCCGATATTTGTGGTGGTGTCAACCTCTAGGCCTCCGAGGCCTCCGACATTTGGTGGAGCTGCCTCCTTGTCTAGCACGGAGGGAAACATGACCAAATCCTTGGCTCAAAGCCGACATGCGGAAACTCGGTGGTGGTGGACGCCTTCCATCTCCCCGAGACCGGAGCGATCACTGCTCTGGCAAGGCTTGGCTCCGAGCGGTTGTGCTTGATGCCGGCCAGGGGTTCTAGCTGAGTGGGCCAGTTCTCTTTGAGAGTCCGCAGCTCCTTCTGGCGCCAGTTCGTGACGACCTGACCGTCCTTGACGACCTGCATCAGAAAGGTGCAGGTCTCCAGGAATTCCTTCAGATTGATCGTGCGGTCGCCGTCGATGTCGAAGGCGCCGAAGACCATGGCGGTCTGGTGCTTCTGCACCCCGAACCGCTGGTTGAATATCCTGAAAGTGCGCGGGTGGCTCATGCAGTCCTTGAACTCCTGCCAATCTATGTAGCCCGAGCGGTCCGCGTCACACTCCGTGAACAAGCCCTTGATGAACTCGAGGTCCCTCTGCTTCTGCAGCGAGTAGTACGCCGTGTCGAACGGCTTCTGGAAGCTGGACCTCGACGAAAGCGAGTTCGCCGATCTCGAGGCGGACGACTGGCCCAGCCCCTTCAGGGTGGCCACGATGATGGGCCCATTTTCCACCACCACTACCACATCTTGGAGAGGGAGGAGGAGGAGGAGGAGGAGGAGGAGGAGGAGAAGGACCTTCTCATCCTCCCTTCTCCCCCGCCCTACGTGTGGTAGTGGTGGTGGAAAGTTTGCCCATCACATGCCGCTGAACTGCAGCCCCTTGGACGACCGCGCGTCTGCCGCCATGCGGTCCAGTGGGCGCCCAGCGGGCGCCCGGCAAGACCGGGCACGCCGCCTAAGGGCGCCCGCCCTGAGCCGACATGGCTCATGGAGGTGCTGGAGTGCATCCTGGAGTTGACCTGAGGGCTCAAATCTGGAGTTCACCTTCCTCGGGGTGAATCCCTCCGACGCTCGGCGCCCATGAGAAAGGCTTCATCTGGAGTCACCCCTCTCTCAGGGTGCATACCTTGACGCTCGCCCTACGGAGGGTTAAAGTCCAAATTAAACCTTCCTGAAATAGTGATTTCCCCCTCTTCCGGCCCGCGCCTGTCCTCTCTCAGGGAATGGGGGGGCAGTGCACAGGGCGGCGAAAAATTCGCGATTGTTCCCCCTGAGGATGTTCGACGACGTCGTCGCGGCGTTGCGATAATTCCCCCGTTGAACTTTTCCCCCTCGCTCCTCGTTCCTCGCCGTCGTCACGGCGTTGCGTTACCCCCCCCCATGCCCAGCCCCTTCAGGGCAGCTTACTATTTCTCGCCTGGTGTCAACACACGTGCCTCCAGCGATCTTGGGCGGCCCAAACATGTATTGTTCTTCGCTTCGAACAAGCTCTTGAACTGTCGAACCTGCATGAGCCACGGCGGAGAAGAGGGAGGGCAAGGGCCACCATAAGCCACCGAGCGTAAGAGATGACGAGCTATGGAAAACTGAAAACAGAATCGCACCGTGAGATGCGACAGCCTTCTGGCAAAGCCTGAACGCGTGGTGGAGGCCGTGCCACAACCTCAGCGTTCCTATTTTGATTAGCTCTCGCTCGAACGGACGGATGGGGGAGGGGCCAAGGCAATAACCTTCAAATTGCTACGCCCACTCCAGCCCTCCTCAATCGTGCAGGCGGCCCCCCTCCGCACAGAGTGCGAACCACAATGGCACCGTCATTGAAAGCCTCGTTGCCCAATCCGCTGAAAGCTCCACGCTCGCCTCGCTTTCCGAAGAGAGGGGGACGATGTGCAGGATTGGAGGAGGAGGAGGAGGAGAAAGAGGAGGAGGACGAGGAGGAGAAGGAGGAAGAGAACGCCAAGAGAAGCGGGGAAGGGAGAGGAGAGGGGGACGACAACTGGAAGCACAGAAAAGCATCGACTGAGCAGAGGTCTGGGAGAAGGCCGGATCCTCTTGCTCAAACTCATGATTCTCATTCCTCCACCTTCTCCTCCTCCTCATCCCACCTCCTCCACCTCCTCCGCCTCCTCCTTCACCCTTGCTCGGCTCCCTCCCTCCTCCTCCGACTCCTCTTTCCCCTCCTCGTCCTCCTCTCAGCTCCACATCCACCTCCTCCTCCTGCACCTCCTCCTTCTCCTCCTCCTCCACCTCTTGCTCGTCCTTCTCTGGTTTCTCCTCTTCATATGTACTCCTCCACCCTCCTCCTCCTCCTCCTCCTCCTCCTCCTCCTCCTTGTGCTGCCCCTCGCCTTCCTCCTCTGACTGATCCCCCTCATACATTATCATCCGCACTCCTCCTCCTCCTTCTCCTCCTTCTCCTCCTGATAACTTGCTCTTGTTAACATGCATATCGTATCAATTTCTCTCTGCTCCGCCTTCCCATAATCATATAGTATTCTCTCTCCTCCTCCTTCTCCTCGTCATCACCATAATCAGCATCATCATCATCACCATCATCACCACCATCACCATCACCATCACCATCACCGTCATCACCAACATCACCACCACAATCATCATCACCACCAAAATCACCAGCATCACCATCATCACAATCACCATCACCATCACCACTAACATCGCCATCATCATCATCATCATCATCATCATCATCATCACCAACATAATCAGCATCATCATCATCAGCATCGTCATCATCGTAAACTTCATCATCGTCATCATCATCATCATCATCATCATCATCATCATCATCATCATCATCATCATCATCATCATTACCATCCTCATCACCAACAACGCATCCATCATAGTCAGCAACATCATCAGCAGCAACAACCATCACCATTACCATCACCATCACCATCACCATCACCATCACCATCACCATCACCATCACCATCATCATCACCATCATAATCAGCATCATCATCGTCAGCATCAGCATCACCACCATCACCATCACCAGCACAGTCGTCATCACCATCACCAGCATCAACATTAACATCACCATGAACATCGCCATCGTCTTCGTCATCATTCCCATCATCATCATCATCATCATCATCATCATCATCATCATCATCACCATCACCATCACCATCATCATCATCAACAACATCATCATCAGCAACATCACCTCCGTCATCATCACCAACCCCATTATCATCCTCATGCTCATCCTGATCCTGATCCTGTTCCTCATCCTCACCCTCATCCTCGTCCGCATCCTCATGATCATCCTCGTCGTCATTGTCATCACCACAACCATTATCATCATCATCATCATCATCATCATCATCATCATCATCATCATCATCATCATCATCATCATCATCACCGTCATCATCATCATCATCATCATCATCAGCATCATCATCGTCATCGTCAGCATCATCATCAGCATCATCATCAGCAGCATCATCATCTCCACCACCAGCACCAGCACCAACACCATCATCAGCATCGCCATCAACAGCATACCTAGCATCATCAGCATCATAATCATCGTCGTCTCCGTCGTCGTCGTCATCATCATCAAAAACAACATCATCATCATACCACCATCATCGCCATCACCATCACCAACCTCATCATCATCAGCAGCAACAGCAGCAACATCGCCATCATCAACTCTCTCTCTCTCTTTCTCTTTTTTGTTCTCTCTCTCTCTCTCTCTCTCCGGCAATCGGCTGTGTGCGTACCCCCTCTTTCTCCGCAATGATGCTCCTCATATTCGTCCTCCCCCGTGCCCCTCCTGTATCCCTGCAAATCCCTCAAACATCGTTGCGCAAACCACCCTACGCTTCGTGATAGAAAAGAACCTGCCGTCCTCCCTGCCCCTCCTCTCCTCTCTGCTCATCTCTACTCCTCTCTCCTCCTCACCCTCCTCTCTCCCCCTAATGTTCAGCTCTCCTCCTTCTCCTCCTCCTCCTCCTTCTCCTCCTCCTCCTCCTCCTTCTCCCCTCCTCCTCCTCCTCCTACTCCTCCTGCTCCTCCTGCTCCTCCTGCTCCTCCTCCTCCTCCTCCTGCTCCTCCTCCTCCTCCTGCTCCTCCACCTCCTCCTCCTCCTCCTCCTCCTCCTCCTCCTCCTACTCCTCCTCCCCTCCCCCACACTTGCACAATCTGAATTGAATACTACTCTCTTTGGAGTCCCGAAACGGAGCGGTGACAAACCGTGCGGTGACCTCGAAATCCCCCAAGACATCACCGCACGGTCCGTCAACGCACGGTTTTGGGACCTCGGATGTCCCAGTCGCCCGAGACGTCCTCCGAGAACGACCCGAGTCCCAACACCGTGCGGTGACCCCGAATCCCCTCCGACTCACCACACGGTGTGGTCACCACCCTGTTTGGGGCCCCCGACTCTCCTCTCTCCCCGGATGATGCCCAGAAGATATCCGGCCCCCCTCAGCGTATTCTTTCCTGCACACAGGATTCCCAGGAAATGGGTTTTCGCTGGGTTATTTTTCAAAATGTTGCTCCCGCCAAAGCGCTGGCCTCATTTTCGGGCTTCCGCTCGTTCCGAATCGTGCTCCCGCTGCAACGCTGGCCTCATCTCCGCGCTTCCCCTCGTTCCGAATCGTGCCCCCGCTGCAGCGCTGGCCTTCCTTCCAAATAGGCCCCAAAATGTAGAAAATGGCACCCGAAAGCACCGTCGGAAGTGATTCCACATTCGCTGTCGATTCGTTGAATTGCTGGGCCGCAGGAGACCCCCCACTTGGGGGCGTCGTCGTTTTCAGGGAGTATCAAGCGGGAGCCCCGTTTCTGCCTTGAGAAGCCGATGTTGGAAGCAGAGCCATTGGGTGCTCCATCGGCCCCGCCTTGTGTGGAGTTTTTCGGGGAACCCAAGGAGCTAGACATGGAGCCACGACTCCAGACCGACCAAGACCTCTCGAAGACGATTCACGTACCCTCCAAAGAACCTGGCGCCATGTCGTGACATGCTGTGCGGTATTGTGTTCTGCGCCGCGTTGCGATGCCATGCTTTGCGTTGCAACGCTTTGTGATGCGATGCTTCACTGCGCAATGCCGCGCCATGCTCTGGCATGCTACGCTCTGTTGTTCTCTTCTACGCCATGCCATGCGGTGCTCTACCATGCATCACGCACCCTCTCGCGATCATTGCCCTGCTCGACATCCGACTGTGCGAAAAGAGAGGATATCGACGCCATGGTAACGGATGGGAAGGAAGGGGTAGGACGTCATATATAACGCGAGCGCACCTAACGTGTCCCCCCCCTCCCTCCTTCCTCCTCCGCCGCCTGCGCCGCCTCCTCCTCCTCCTCCTCGTCCCTCCCTCCCTCCCTCCTTCCTTCCCTCCCTTTTCCTCCTCCTCCTCCTCCTCCTCTTCTTCCTCCTCCTCCCTCCCTATTCATTTTCCTCCTCTTCCTCGTCCTCCTCCTCCTCCTCCTCGTCCCTCCCTCCCTCCCTCTTCCTCCTCCTCGTCCTCTTCATCCTCCTCCTCCCTCCTCCTCCTTCTCCTCCTCGTCCTCCTCCTCCTCCTCCTCCTCCTCCTCCTCCTCCTCCTGCTCCCCACGCCGATGGCTTCCGCAGCCCCTGGGACGGTCGTTGTGCGGGACGCATGGGGCGCCGGCAAGGGCGTGCGCAAGGCGCACGCCCGACGAGCACTTGCACAATGCCCCTTGGGGTTAGGAAGCCGGGGCGACACTGGCACAAGAGGTACTTTCCGTACTTCAATGACGACAGACTCAGGCGGCAAGGCTGGAGGTCCTGCGCACCTCGAGGTCTCCGCCTCAGTGGCTTCACTCCGGGTCACTACCTCGAGGGCTACGCTTAAAGGTCGTCCACCTCGAGATCTTCACCTCATTACATTCCCGTCGAGGTCCTCACCTCGAGGTCTGCACTTCGACGTTTCCACCTCGGGATTTTCACCTATCTCGAGGTGCTTTCCTTGTGGCAAGTGTGATCCAATTGGGACAATCAGGGGAAGGGCGGTCCCATTTCTCCCCTAAGACATCTAAGGCCCTCCCCGCGTGCCTGGGCAACAGTGGCGTGGGATCTAGTGACCCCACCTGCCGGCCAAGCACCGCTCTCCCCAGGGAGGTCGTGTTATGACCGATGTCCATTACCAGAGCGGTGATGTTCGGGCATGCAGGTGGCCACATCCACCTACTTCCAGCTGGCACCCCACCTGTTTTTCCTTAGGGGGCCCGTTTCGGCGACCGCTTGACGGCCCCAGTGCCGTTGCGAGCACGGCAGCCCTCGACATGGTCGGATTTCGCCATTTTGACAGGCTCGGCAAGGCCCTCCTGAGGGAGGTCAACACCAGCTGACTGTCGGAGCCGCCATGCCCCAAAGAAAACGTCGGAGGTTTTGACCTCCAGGACGCAGCCCGGCGGCAATGCCGGCGGTCCCACACATCTTCCTTAAGAAGAACGCGCCTCCTGGACACGGCGTGGCGACAATGCCGGCGCTGTTCTTGTCAATCGACACGTCGGTAGCTTTGCTCTCTCGGCCACAGCCTGGCGGCAATGCCGGCGGCCCTGCGCATGTTCACTTCCTTGCGCGAGGCATGTGCTTCCAGGACATGGCCCAGTGATAATGCTGGCGGAGCTATCTTCACGTCGGAGGTTGTGCCCTCCAAGACACAGCCAGGCGGCAATGCCGGCAATCCTGCAATTGCCCTTTCCGAGGCGCGTGCTCCCAGGTCACAGACCAGCGATATTGCCGGCCACTGCTTCAATCCAGCACGTCGGAGGATCTGACCTCCAGGACGCAGCCCGGCGGCAACGCCTGTGGTCTTAAATGCCTCTTTACGAGGCACGCGTCTCCAGGACACGGCCCGGCGCTCCGCGCCTCGCAGGCTGCTGCGCGGCGCGCAGGCATGGCTGCATCAGGCTCACGCCACGGGCTGGAAAGGGGGGGCCCTAGACGCCAGGCCGTTATGGCGATGCCACCCTCTCGTGCTGCGCGGGTCTCACGGCCCGCGCTTGCACCCGCCACATCAGCCTTTACCCCCGAAGCTTCTCCTCTCTTCTCCTTCCTCCCATTGACCTCGGAGGATTCGGGGGATGCTCGCGCGCTTCGTGCGCCCAACGCGCTGAGACACGGAGAGAGCAGTGGAATGCTGGCGGGTTCACTGTGGCTGGCGGCTCTGCGCCGCATTACACCCTGCGGGCAAAGGCATCAGAGAGGCGCCCACTGTTAACCACGCCCAGGAGCGAGGAGGACGAGGATGAGCTCCCCAACCTCATCCTTACTCCCTCCCCCCTCCTCAGTGCCGCTATGTGGCTCAACGCTGATACTTAGGCCGGCGGCCCATATTCTGGGCCACCTTTGGCAGAATGCATTCGGGGGGGCCCTCGGTGAAGCCTTCATTCGGTCCGACGCGCCGGTGGGTGCCCGGCCCCCGCCCAGGGGCTCTCGCGCACGCGTTCGACCGTCGAGCGGCATCCTCACTTCGAGTCAACGACCTCGACGGGTACCCAGAGTCGCGCAACATGGAGCTCGCGTTGGTGGTCGGAACACGGGCGCGCCCACCTCGCGATCCCGCTTAGAAGGAAGTTTCGAGTTCGAGGTGTCCGCCTCGAGGTCTTCATTCGAGGGCTCTCCCTCTAGGTGCTTCACCGCGAAGCCGCCCATTGCCGAGGACTGTGTAGTCCCCACAGAATCTTGCCGACAAAACCAACGTCTCTGCACGCTACTACTTTCCCGGGTTGGTCGCGAGGCAGCTGCCTCAAGGACAAAGCTCGGCGGCAGAGCCAGTGGTCCTGCAATTGCTAACTTCTGGCATTAGGCTGGCGGAAAGACTGGGGCGCGCGCGTCAACGGGTTGCCCGTTCATGCCATCGTCGCGAGGCAGCTGCCTCAAGGACAAAGCTCGGCGGCAAAACTGGCGGTCCTGCAAGCTCTCGCACTCTCGGGCTGATCGTTATCTTCTGGCTGTAGTCTCGCGGGGAAACTGGGGCGCGCGCATCCGCCATGCACATTGATGCCATCGTCGCGAGGCAATTGCCTGAAGGACAAAGCTTGGCGGCAAACCCAGCGGTCCTGCAAGATCTCGGGTTGAAGGCTACTTTCCGGGTGCAGACTGGCGGGGGGGCTGGGGCGCGCATCCACCAGTTGCCCAATCATACCATCGTCGCGAGGCAGTCGCCTCAAGAACGAAGCTAGGCGGCAAAGCCTGCGGTTCTGCAGGCTTTCGTCTCCACGTGCTGATCACTGCTCGTTGGCCGCGTCCGGGCGGAAAGGCCTGGGTGCAAGCAAACGCAAGTGTTCAATGACGGGGTTTCGCGCATCCTCAGATCCTGCGCGATTGCCCTCGTCGCGAGGCAGTTGCCTTCAGGACGCACCCGGCGGCAAGGCTGGTAGTCCTGCGCATTGTCGCGCATCCTCTTGTTGCCGTGAGATTATTCCCCCGACCAGGGGAGAGGCGGGCCAGCAGCCTCGTCCAACCCCGGCGCCTCCTCGTGGAGCCGGGTGGGCTCCTGGATGGCATGCTCCCGCGCGAGCTCCAAGGCGTGCGACCGAACCGAAGCGAGGCCTTCGCCTTCCGCGAGGTCCGGCGCGTATGGATTCCGCACCATATTGCCCAGGACAGGGTAGCGCTCCAAAGCTCTCGAGATGGCCGCGAGGGACTGCGTTTCGACCGCCCGCACGAACGACATTTTGGCGCCAAGCCGATCCTCCGTAGACTCAGCCGTGTCTCGGGAGTGCTCCTGCACCATCGTCCTGGAGACCTCCTGGATGGCCTGCTTCAGCAAGGCGAGCTCGTGAAAGGAGTCAGCGGGCTGCTGGTCGCCCCGTAGCTGCAAGAATCTCGCCGAGACCCGAGGGGCCCCGCCAGGACGTGAGATAGTGCCTGTCGGAGTTGGCCGCGATTTTGGAGGATCTGGAGGTCGGCGTGCGGCGCCCAATAAAGACCGGGCGGTGGTTGGAGAGCTCGAGGACCCAGTCTCCAACTCCGACGAAGATCTCCCTACCAAGGAAGTCCGTCCCCTCAAAGATGGGGGGGGCCCCATCTTCACATGATCTTGGTCCACTGCCCGGGTCCACTCTGGGGTGGAGCGCCTAAGGGGGCAAGTCAACAGAGGGCCGAGGTGGCGCTGTCCTGGCAGCCGTAGCGGTCCTGGTAGTCGTAGTCCTGGTTGCCGCTGTAGTAGCTTCCAGGCAACACTGGTGGCAACAAGCAGGTGTAGTGGTCATCGTATGTGCGATTGCCCTCGTACGTGTCGCCCTCGTAGGCCGTCGACGAAGGGGCTATCGGCGATGCAGAGGTCCAACAGCCTGGCGGGCCACGCAAACCGCAAAAACCGACCCTGGCAGGGATGAGATCGAGCGCGTCCGTGTTCAAATATGCAACATGATGCGTTGCCGGCTCCTGTTTGCCGTGCTCCTCGTGGTCTTGGTCGCCATCCTGGTAGCGCTAGTCGCGCCACTTGTCCCACTCCTTATGGTGCCAATGGTGCCTGCGCTTCTGGTCGTGGTAGCGGCATGTCTGGTCCTCGCGCGAGCCATGGCTCAGAAGAGCTATCGCGAGGCTTCTGGGTGCCATGGGCAGGCCCTTCTGGCCCACGAAAGCTATGCGGCGCTTCGCCGCCAGCCTGGGGTCTCTGTGACGTTCACGGGTATGTCTCGAGTGCTCGGTGCGATTCTCGTGGCTCGTGACGTTAGGTGGCCTGGCTCTTTCATTGCGGGCACCGAGTCCGGCATGGCCCAGCGCCGCGCCTGGGCGCCGCCCGTTCGTCCTGTGCTGCAGGGGCGGGCTCGGGCGCACGCGCCTCCTGCTCCTCCTCCTCCTCCTCCTCCTCCTCCTCCTCCCTCCTCACCCTCCTCCTCCTCCTCCTCCTCCTCCTCTCTCCTCCTCCTCCTCCTCCGCCTCCTCTGCCTCCTCCTCCTCTCCTCCTCCTCCTCCTCCCGCCCTCCTCCTCCTCCTCCTCCTCCTCCCTCCTCCTCCTCCTCCTCCTCCTCCTCTCTCCGCGTCCTCCTCCTCCTCCTCCTCCTCCTCCTCTTCCTCCTCCTCCTCCTCCTCCTCCTCCTCCGCATCCGCCTCCTCCTCCTCCGCCTCCGCCTCCTCCTCCTCCTCCTCCTCCTCCGCCTCCTCCTGCGCGGGCCGAGCCGGCGGCCGTCGATGTACTCGACGACTTCGTCGTGCTTGAGCCCAGAGGCTCGGACGCCCTGCTCCCGCGCGAGGATGCCCTGGCGGGAGGTGGGCATCGTTGAAGCGACCCCTACCCCCACGAACGTGGCCTGGGCCCCACTGGCCGCTCTACCCCCTTAGATGGGGATATCGGCCGCTTCCTCCGGGCTTCCAGGGGTCTGCAGTAGGCGCTCGACCACAAGAAACCTTCCACGAGGAACCCAACCCTGAGACCCCAGGATGTCCATTAAGTTTTGGTGTGGGAGAGTCACGCTAGCTACTGTATGGCAAAAACGTCGAAGCCCAAGAAGCCCAGGGCACGCTGGAGACAAGAAAGGTGCTTCTTGGCATGGGCGTCCACTGTATCCCCAACTGGGGTGCTGACATGGTGGGGATCTGGCTGGGGATGGATGGGGGTGGGCGTCAGTGAAACGATACGCGCGCGGGGGGCGGCGGGCCGCCGGAAGGCGCGCCGACGTCGGGGGGTGCGCGAGGCCCCCGAGGGGCAGGAAGCAGCGGGAGGAAGAGGAGGAGGAGGAGGAGGAGGAGAAGGAGAGGAGGAGGAGGAGGAGGAGGGGCAGAAGGAGGAAGAGGGAGGAGGAGGAGCAGATGAGGAGGAGGAGGAGAAGGAGGAGGAGGAGGAGGAGGGGGAGGAGGAGAAGCGGAAGGAGGAGGAGAAGGAGGAGGAGGCGGAGCAGGAGGAGGAGGAGGAGGAGGAGAAGGAGAGGAGGAAGAGGAGGAGAAGGGGGCCACGAGAGAGGAGGGAGGAGGAGGAGGAGAGGAGGAGGAGGAGGAGGAGGAGGAGGAGGAGGAGGAGGAGGAGCGGGAGGAGGAGGAGGAGGAGGAGGAGGAGGAGGAGGAGGAGGAGAGCAGCAGGACCAGGGAGGAGGAAGAGGAGGGAGGAGGAGGAGGAGGAGGAGGAGGAGGAGGAGGAGGAGGAGGGAGAAGGGGTCGGAGGAGGGGGAGGCAGAGGGAAGGAGATGAGGAGGAGGAGGAGGAGGAGGAGCATGAGGAGGAGGATGAGAGGAGGAAGAGAAAATGGAGGAGGAGGAGGAGGGGGAGGAAAGGAAGGAGGGAAAGGAGGAGGAGGAAGACGAGGAGGAGGAGGATGCGGAGGGGGAGAAGGAAGTGGAGGAGGAGGGGGAGGAGAGGAAGGAGGGAAAGGAGGAGGAGGAGAAGGAGAGGACGACGAGGTGGAAGAGGAGGAGGAGGAGGAGGAGGAGGAGGAGGAGCAGAAGAAGGAAGGAGAAGGGGGAGGAAGGAGAAGGAGGAGAATGGAAGGAGGAGGAGGGGAGGAGGAGGAGGACGAGGAGGAGGAGGAGGAGGAGGAGGAGCAGCAGGAGGGAAGGAGGACAAGGAGGAGCAGGAACAGGACAAGGAGGAGGAGAAGCAGCAGGAGGAGGAGGCGGAGCAGGAGGAAGAGGAGGATGAGCAGAATGAGAAGGAGGAGGAAAAGGAGGAGAAGCAGGATGAGGAGGAGGAAGAGGAGGAAAAGTAGCAAGAAGAGGAGGAGGAGGAGAAGAAGGAGGAGGCGGAGCAGGAGGAGGAAAGGAGGAGGGGGGGGGGGAGGAGGAGGAGGAGGAGGAGAGGATAGGAGGAGGAGGAGGAGGAGGAGGAGGAGGAGGAGGGGAGGAGGAGGAGGAGGGGAGGAGGGAGGGAGGAGGGAGGAGGAGGAGGAGGAGGCGGTGGATATCAGGATGAGGAGCAGCAGCAGGAGGAGGAAGAGCAGGAGGAGGAGGCGGAGGAGGAGGCGGATGAGACGGAGGAGGGGGAGGAGGATGAGGATGATGCTGATGATGATGAGCAGGAGGAGGAGGAGGAGGAGGAGCAGGATCGGTATGAGGAGGAAGGGGAGGAAAAAGAGGAGGAGGAGGAGGAAGAGGAGGAGGAGGAGGAGGAGGAAGAGGAGGAGAAGGAGGAGTGTGCGTGCGTGCGTGCGTGCGTGCGTGCGCGCGTGCGTGTATGTGTATGTGTGTGTGTGTGCGTGTGTGTATGTATGTTGTGTGTGCGTGTGTGTATGTGTGGTGTGTGAATTTGTGTGAGTGAGAGTGTGTGTGTGTGTGAGTGAGAGTGTGTGTGTGTGTGTGTGTGTGTGTGTGTGTGTGTGTTCGGCTGTGGCTGTATCGCCACACAAGCTGCGCGGAATCAAACAAGGAGCGTGCGCACGTGTTTGAGCACTACAGCAAACAACAGCTGAGCAAGTTTCAGAACCGAAAGGCCTGCCACCAGGCACCTCGAAGCATGCCAGCGAGCAAGCCAACACTTATAGCTAAAAAATAGCATTGGAAATTTCGTTGTCCCGTTTATCCGGCTAACCTGTCTAAGACTAAAAGCATAAACAAATGGAATGCCACCCTTGCGGAAAAAGACCCTGAAAACTTTACAAAATTACGATGGGGGGCACGATTGGGGGTCACGATGGGGAGCCATGATGGGGGATATGGCCGATTCTGGACACCCTGAACTCAAAAATATTGCCATCTGTTGGGGGCGCATCTTTTACGTCCGCCGGCTTCAACTGGCCTTCCGCCGGCTTCCGCCTGCGGAGCCGCCGCTTTACTCCCGCTGGCTCCCGCCGATCTTCCGTTGCCTTCCGCCGAGGAAAAGATAACAATTCCTTCGATCCTCAAAGGCGAGGCCCTTTCTGGAACGCCTCGTACGGATGGGGTAGGAATCCAAAAGTAGAGTAAAGGGACAGGGATATAGGATATGGATAGAGCCGCAGGGGTAAGGATACAGATAGTGAAGGAAAACGGGAGACAACGGTAGACAATGGGAGACTCTGGGAGACAACGTCACCCGACCGATTCCGCATCCCGCAATATCATGATGATGATCATCATCATCAGCATCATCACCATCACCATCACCACCATCACCATCATCATAATCAGCATTACCATCATACTCGCCATCACCAACACCAGCATCATCATCCGCATCAGCGTCAGTATCAACATCAATATCAGCATCATCCTCCTCATCGTCATCACCACCATCATGAATCCACCCCCTGTCTGCTTTCCATCTGTCATTCCCTCCTCCTCCTCCTCCTCCTCCTCCTTCTCCTCCTCCTCCTCCTCCTCTCCCTCCTGTTCAACTAGTGGGTCGTCAATGGTGGCGTAGCTCAAGGTGGGAAATGGCTGGGAAGCGTTCGTAGCGGAAAGGCTGCCGCAGCAGCTAGACGACGCCATCAAGGAGTGCCACTACAGGTTCTACGACGCCGCCCAGAAAATGAGCCCAGAGGAGCTTCACGAGCTGATCCCCGTGGCCTTCCCGATGACGCACAAGGTTAAAGGTTGCGATATCAACGCAAGGTATCCTGTGGACGCGTCGGAAAGGGCTGGGAAGAAGGCCTTCACTGTGCAGAGCTGGTGCGAGTTGGCGCTGAAGATTTCGAATTGTCGAAGAGAACCTCCACAAAGTCATGCAGGTCGCCATGAAGGAGCTGAGTAACGAGGACAATCTCGACCCAGAGGAAGTGAAAAGGCTCAAAGGGCGACAGAAGTTACGAGACAGCATGCAGACCCTGCTGGGTGGTACCGAGATCTTCGAGAAAAAAATCGCCTATCCCAAGTCGGAGGAGACGACGACGGCCAGCTCCTCCAGCGGCCACCCGTGAGAGCACCCGCTGGAGCCCACTGGAAAACCAAGATATGTATTAGCGAGGTTTTCTCGGAGTGCTACTCTGGGCAAGCTGGACGAGCCCACTGACAAAGCCAAGATATGCATTAGTGAGGTTATCTCGGAGTGCTACTCTAGGCAAACAGGACTGCAAACACAAAGTGCTCGCTCTGACATCGCCACGGGAAGTGTTTTTGGGGGGAATGCCGATTGGTACACTACTGCAGGGTGATGAATGGGGGAACAAAGGTGATCATCAGAAGGCCACCAGAGCGCAACCTCGATGGCCCCACCTGCAACATACCGTGACTACCGGTATGCTCTATCACACACACACACACACTTCGAGGGAGAACAGTGGGATACTTCAACAGGTTATCAGAGTACAGATGCGATGCGACAATGCGTGGACAACTATCGGCCAGTTCGATGTGGAAGAGAAGTGAGCCGAGCGAGGGAGGAGAGAAAATTGTATAATAAAACCAGTGGGATACTTCGGCCCCCCAGCAAAAGTTTGGGAAGCACGGGCCTCCCGACCCTCTCCCCCTCCTCCTTTTGAGTTGTCGTGTCGTCGTCTCCTCCCCCCTAGCTTGGGCGCCCTGCTAAGCCCGCGCGTCCCCATCCCTTGGGCACGCGGAAGGGCCAGCAGCTGCACCCTCCGCACTGACCCGCAGGGACTCGCAATCGTAAGGTAGCGAGCATCTCTTACGGGGCCACCTCGGAGCTCACTCTTTGAGCAACGGGGTATGCCCCCTGCCGGCCCTAGTGAGAAGTCAGGGCCGTTGCACAACCAATTGCAGGGGATTTGGCCAGATGCGCGCAAGGCACCAACGTAGGTAATTTGACGTTGAATCCCCTTATACGGATGTCCTGTACTGTCCTGTCCTGTTCAACTCTCCCCCTTTCTCCTCCTCCTCCTCCTCCTCCTCCTCCTTCTCCTCCTCCTCCTCCTGGTAGTCATCATCCTCATATTCATGCTCATGCTGCTCCTCCGTTTCCCTCCTGCTCCTCTTCTTCCTCCCTCCCTTTTCCCCGCCCCCCCCGACCGTCACCACCCTTCCGGCCGCCTTCACCCCCGGGGGACGCTCGGCCACACACAAGAGTGACCCTAGGCGAGCGCGACCTTTGGTGCGCGGTTCTTAGAGGGGCTGCGGGTGACCAAATCCAAGCGCGATGGTCAATGCTGGGAGGGTCCGCCGTCCGCGCGAAATCGATTCGCGCGAAAACTGCGGGCCGTTCAAAAGAAATCCGCTGGGCGCGCGCGCGCGAAAAGAACCCAGGGCATCCCAGAAGATGGCGGGAACCAGGATTTGGAGAAGTCGAGGCTGGAAAACTCCCGAAATTCCGGTTCCCGGCTCTGTCTGGCGCCCCAGTGACCCACAGCAGCCCCGAGGATGGCGGGAACCACGATTTTGGAGAGATCCAGGCCGGAAAAGCCCGAAATCGTGGTTCCCAGCTCTGGCTGGCGCCCCTGGGACCCACGGCGGCCCCGAGGATGGCGGGAACCACGATTTTGGAGAGATCCAGGCCGGAAAAGCCCGAAATCGTGGTTCCCAGCTCTGGCTGGCGCCCCTGGGGCCCACGGCGGCCCCGAGGATGGCGGGAACCACGATTTTGGAGAGATCCAG
Source organism: Prorocentrum cordatum (assembly GCA_963575745.1). Classification (NCBI taxonomy): domain Eukaryota; class Dinophyceae; order Prorocentrales; family Prorocentraceae; genus Prorocentrum; species Prorocentrum cordatum. The sequence continues at coordinate 156,126 of CAUYUJ010017947.1, forward strand.
GCCGGAAAAGCCCGAAATCGTGGTTCCCAGCTCTGGCTGGCGCCCCTGGGGCCCACGGCGGCCCCGAGGATGGCGGGAACCACGATTTTGGAGAGATCCAGGCCGGAAAAGCCCGAAATCGTGGTTCCCAGCTCTGGCTGGCGCCCCTGGGACCCACGGCGGCCCCGAGGATGGCGGGAACCACGATTTTGGAGAGATCCAGGCCGGAAAAGCCCGAAATCGTGGTTCCCAGCTCTGGCTGGCGCTCCTGGGGCCCACGGCGGCCCCGAGGATGGCGGGAACCACGATTTTGGAGAGATCCAGGCCGGAAAAGCCCGAAATCGTGGTTCCCAGCTCTGGCTGGCGCCCCTGGGGCCCACGGCGGCCCCGAGGAGGGCGGGAACCACGATTTTGGAGAGATCCAGGCCGGAAAAGCTCGAAATCGTGGTTCCCAGCTCTGGCTGGCGCCCCTGGGACCCACGGCGGCCCCGAGGATGGCGGGAACCACGATTTTGGAGAGATCCAGGCCGGAAAAACCCGAAATCGTGGTTCCCAGCTCTGGCTGGCGCCTCTGGGAGCCACGGCGGCCCCGAGGATGGCGGGAACCACGATTTTGGAGAGATCCAGGCCGGAAAAGCCCGAAATCGTGGTTCCCAGCTCTGGCTGGCGCCCCTGGGGCCCACGGCGGCCCCGAGGATGGCGGGAAACACGATTTTGGAGAGATCCAGGCCGGAAAAGCCCGAAATCATGGTTCCCAGCTCTGGCTGGCGCCCCTGGGGCCCACGGCCGCCCCGAGGATGGCGGGAACCACGATTTTGGAGAGATCCAGGCCGGAAAAGCCCGAAATCGTGGTTCCCAGCTCTGGCTGGCGCCCCTGCGACCCACGGCGGCCCCGAGGATGGCGGAAACCACGATTTTGGAGAGATCCAGGCCGGAAAAGCCCGAAATCGTTGTTCCCAGCTCTGGCTGGCGCCCCTGGGACCCACGGCGGCCCCGAGGATGGCGGGAACCACGATTTTGGAGAGATCCAGGCCGGAAAAGCCCGAAATCGTGGTTCCCAGCTCTGGCTGGCGCCCACGGCGGCCCGGAGAATGGCGGGAACCACGGTTTTGGAGAGATCCAGGCCGGAAAAGCCCGAAATCGTGGTTCCCAGCTCTGGCTGGCGCCCCTGGGGCCCACGGCGGCCCCGAGGATGGCGGGAACCACGATTTAGGAGAGATCCAGGCCGGAAAAGCCCGAAATCGTGGTTCCCAGCTCTGGCTGGCGCCCCTGGGGCCCACGGCGGCCCCGAGGATGGCGGGAACCACGATTTTGGAGAGATCCAGGCCGGAAAAGCCCGAAATCGTGGTTCCAAGCTCTGGCTGGCGCCCCTGGGACCCACGGCGGCCCCGAGGATGGCGGGAACCATGATTTTGGAGAGATCCAGGCCGGAAAAGCCCGAAATCGTGCGTCCCATCTCTGGCTGGCGACCCTGGGGCCCACGCGGCCCCTGCGAGGATGGCGGGAACCAGATTTTGGAGAAGTCGCCCGAGCAGGACGGAAAAGCCCCGGACAGGCCGGTTCCAGCTCTGGCTGGAGCCCCTTGGGGCCCACGGCGCACCGAGCATGGCGGGAAACCACGATTTTGGAGAGATTTCAAGCGGAAAAACTGAAATCGTGGTCCAGCTCTGGGCTGGCGCCCCTGGGGCCCACGGCGGCCCCGAGGAAGGCGGGAACCATGATTTTGGAGAGATCCAAGCCGGAAAAGCCAGAAATCGTGGTTCCCAGCTCTGGCTGGCGCCCCTGGGACCCACGGCGGCCCCGAGGATGGCGGGAACCATGATTTTGGAGAGATCCAGGCCGGAAAACCGCGAAATCGTGGTTCCCAGCTCTGGCTGGCGCTCCTGGGGCCCACGGCGGCCCCGAGGATGGCGGGAACCATGATTTTGGAGAGATCCAGGCCGGACAAGCCCGAAATCGTGGTTCCCAGCTCTGGCTGGCGCCCCTGGGGCCCACGGCGGCCCCGAGGATGGCGGGAACCACGATTTTGGAGAGATCCAGGCCGGAAAAGCCCGAAATCGTGGTTCCCAGCTCTGGCTGGAAATCGTGGTTCCCAGCTCTGGCTGGCGCCCCTGGGAGCCGCGGCGGCCCCGAGGATGGCGGGAACCATGATTTTGGAGAGATCCAGGCCGGAAAAGCCCGAAATCGTGGTTCCCAGCTCTGGCTGGCGCCCCCGGCCCCGAGGATGGCGGGAACCATGATTTTGGAGAGATCCAGGCCGGAAAAGCCCGAAATCGTGGTTCCCAGCTCTGGCTGGCGCCCCTGGGACCCACGGCGGCCCGAGGATGGCGGGAACCATGATTTTGGAGTTCTCTGCTGTTCTGCTGCTGCTCTCTGCTGTTCTGCTGCTGCTCTCTGCTGTTCTGCTACTGCTGTTCTCTCTGCTGCTCTCTGCTGTCTCTGCTGTTCTGCTGCTGCTGTCTGCTGCTGCTCTGCTCTCTGCTGTTCTGCTGCTGCTCTCTGCTGTTCTGCTGCTGCTCTCTGCTGTTCTGCTGCTGTTCTGCTGCTGCTCTCTGCTGCTCTCTGCTGTTCTCTGCTGTTCTCTGCTGTTCTCTGCTGTTCTCTTGCTGTTCTCTGCTGCTCTCTGCTGTTCTCTGCTGTTCTCTGCTGCTCTCTGCTGTTCTCTGCTGTTCTCTGCTGTTCTCTGCTGTTCTCTGCTGTTCTCTCTCTCTGCTGTTCTCTGCTGTTCTCTGCTGTTCTCTGCTGTTCTCTGCTGTCTCTGCTGTTCTCTGCTGTTCTCTGCTGTTCTCTGCTGTTCTCTGCTGTTCTCTGCTGTTCTCTGCTGTTCTCTGCTGTTCTCTGCTGTTCTCTGCTTCTCTGCTGTTCTCTGCTGTTCTCTGCTGTTCTCTGCTGTTCTCTGCTGTTCTCTGCTGTTCTCTGCTGTTCTCTGCTGTTCTCTGCTGTTCTCTGCTGTTCTCTGCTGTTCTCTGCTGTTCTCTGCTGCTCTCTGCTGTTCTCTGCTGTTCTCTGCTGTTCTCTGCTGCTCTCTGCTGTTCTCTGCTGTTCTGCTCTCTGCTGTTCTCTGCTGTTCTCTGCTGTTCTCTGCTGTTCTCTGCTGTTCTCTGCTGTTCTCTGCTGTTCTCTGCTGCTCTCTGCTGCTCTCTGCTGCTCTCTGCTGCTCTGCTGCTCTGGATTGGTTTTCGCTCGGTTGGTTTTCGCTTGAACGGATTACCTTTTCGCTCGAACGAGCGTCTTTTCGCTTGAACGATCCACCCTCCTCCTCCTCCTCCTCCTCCTCCTCCTCCTCCTCCTCCTCCTCCTCCTCCTCCCCCCCCTGGAGACCGACCCCCTGGCTTGACGGCGCGCGTCCACTTCTGCTGGGCGCGATGGCTCTCCTAAGGCAGTCCCCCTCGCTCCGCCCCCCTCGGGCGCGCCGCCGGGCCTGAGCTCCACCGCCCGGTGAGGCCCGGGGCCCGCGAGTGCGAAGCCGTAGGTGAGCAGCAGCCGGGCGCCCGGCTCGTCGGCGTAGCAGATGGTGACCTCGTCGCCCGGCTCGAGGGCCCGCGCCGCCTCTGGACGAGCGCGCTCCACTGCTCGCAGAGCAACTGCTCGGGAATGGCCCGGACCCGCCGCTGGCGACCTGGGATCCAGGACATCGAGGCACACGTGTGTTTTTGTCTGGCGTTTGCGAGTAGGCACTCTGCGAGCAGAGGAGCGCGCTCGGTGAGCCTCCACCGAGACGGCGCCGTCCTCGCCCATGTCCCACCGCGCGCTGGGCGCCGCCGAGTGGTTCATGAAGGTGAACACTGGCACCAGGGCGCGCTTTCTCAACTTGGTGGCCAGCAGCGCGCGGGTGTCGACCACGTGGAGGGCTTGCGCCGCGCGCTCTGAGCCCCGCGAGGATCCCCGGCAGAGCTCTTGGACAATTCCTTGGCGGGACGCCGACCACTGGCGCGCCAAGCGTCCAGCGGCCCCTGGCAGTGCTGTCCAGGCCTCAAGCTCCGCTGAACCACTGGTGGGGGAGACGCAGGACTCGGGTTGGCCTGACAGGGCCGTCTGCCGTCAGGACAATGACGAGGCCCAACCTGAAATTTGGCGCGGGCTCTCGCTGCGAACATCCCACGAAACCTGGACCGTCAAAGTCCAGGACGGGCTCCCCACTCGGTGAACTCAAGTCTTACGCTTCCCCGAACTGGTCTCGAAGAGCATCTGCACGAAGGGCGCGAACGTGGACTCTGGACCAGAGGCGTCCTCCTCGCAGGAGGGCCCAGAATCGACTCGATAAGTCGGATCGGCGATCCGAATGAATCGACTCGGCGGAAGCCGGCAGCCAAGTCGTGAGAAGTCGAATCGGCGGAAATCGGCAAATTAATAGGCCTCCGTTGAGAAATCGGAATCCGGATCGGAACCCGTAGCCGAACCGAATCAGAATCGGAAGCCATCGAAATCGAATCGAATCGGAGGAATCGAAACGAGCCCTGTCCTCGAGTAGGCGGAACACCAGCGAGAGCATCCAGTGCGAGGCCGAGTGGTCGCCGCGCGGCCCCGCCGCCACGATCGCCGCGGCTGGCACCCGGAGCAGCACGTCCCCGGCCGCGCAGGCGGACCGCGCGAAGAGGCAGCGGCCACGCGCTGGGCGCGCCTCCACCCGCACGCCTCGGGCGGGCAGCAGTGGGGGGTGACCCAAATGGGGGGTGAAGAAAAAGGCCCGAAAATGGCCCTTTGGGGCCCCTTTCTGGGCATCGGCCGGCTCCACGAGGGGTCCTAAAGGGGCCCCTGTAGGGCCCCTTTCTTCACCCCCCATCTTGGTCACTCCCCATTGCCGCCCGCCCGAACGCCATCGTGCTCGACCCCGCGCTCCCGGCACCAGGAGAGGAAGGCTGCGAGGCTGGACTCCCCACCTGAGGCGTTCCAGAAAGGGCCTTGCCTTCGAGGATCGAAGGAATCGTCATCTCTTCCTCGGCGGAAGGCGGCGGAAGGGCGGCGGAAGGTCGACGGAAGTAAAACGAGGTCGCCTCCGCCGGCGCAAGCCGACGGAAGCTCGGCGGAAGGCGGCGGAAGTGAAAGATGCACCCCCAGAAGATGAAAACGTGTTTGGGCTCAGGGTTTTCGAACTCCTGCACCTAAAGGGGGGTCGGACGGAGGGGCTGGCCCAGGTCAGGAGGGAAGAAACCGACAGGCACAAGAGATCGTCGATCCCCCACTATTCGGCGGCGAGCGAGGGGGGAAATGAGAAGGAGAAGGCCTTCTCAGAAGGCGGCGGGGCTTCTCAGAAGCCTTCGCGCCTTCTGAGAAGTTTTCCGTGACTTCGGGAAGGTTCAGAAAACTTCTCAGAAGGCTGGGGGGTCCGAGCCTTCTGAGAGAGCCCACCCCTTCTCACTTCCCCCCTCGCTCGCCGCCGAACTGCACACCGCCGATGGATCGGCGATGAGTCCCAGATACTAAGTCCTCGATGGCCCCCACCCCTTTGGCGCCTCCGACCAGATTCTCCGGTGCAGTCGGGATGCGCCAAGGCCGACATCGGGGGCAGGGCCCTGCCCGGCGGCGGCACCGACCCTCGGGGTCACGCCATTAGAGGGCGCTGGTTCAGCCAAACGGCTGCGGCCTCCAACGCTGCGCAGCGCGGTGCCAAGGCGGAGCGAGCAGCGGACGGTCAGTCCCTCTGTCGCGAAGGATGACCCAGACCGACGCCCTCTGGTGAACGTCTTTTGATTCGGCGTTTCGACGTTGGGCGGAAGGGAGGGGGGGAGGGGGGGATCTGGCTCAGGACCTCTGCTTACTGCGACTGTTTGCAACAGCGAGTCCTATGGTGGAGACTCCATCTGCTCGAAACAGGCGCCAACAACAGCCGAGATCTACTCCATGGGGGGGAGAGGGGGGAGTGAGGGCCCGCACCGATCGGCAGAACAATGGATAAGAAAACGACGACCTGCAATCCCACCGCGCCCCAGGTCACCGAACTTATCGCCCGGCGCCGCGCAAAAAAAAGAGAGGCGCGTATATACAGCGGAGGCCAGTTCACAATACATCTTCCACAAGAAACCCAACCCTGAGACCCCAGGACGTCCATTTATTCTTGGGGTGGGAACGTCACGCTTTCCACAGCAAGCCATCGAAACCCAAGAAACCCAGGGCACCCTGGAGGCAACCAGGGTGCTTCTTGGCATGGGTCTTCACTGGACATGTGTTCGCGCTCTCGCGCGGTCCTCCTTGGAGAACCGTAGCTCTCTTCGGAGTAAGGATCGAGACGCGCAGCGCAGCTACCTTCTTCGAGCCCGCGCGGGTGATCTGGGAGACCCGTGCTGGCGAAACGCCCGTTTCCCTCCTCGTGTTCCCTCCCTCCTTCTCCCCCTTCAGGACCTCCTCCTCCTCCTCCTCCTCCTCCTCCTCCTCCTCCTCCTCCCCCTCCTCCTCCTCCTTCTCGTCTTCCCGCTCCTTCTCCTGATCTCGTCTTCATAAACCCGCCACCGTTCCGCTGGGCACGAAATGGAATGTACTCTCTTTCGAATGTTTTGTCAAGGGGGTGGAACCCCTAGTCCTGAGAATTCCTGGGGGTTCTGGGCGCCCTCGCGCACTCTTGGGAATCGGCGTGTGGTTTTTGTCACCGGCCTCTGGAGCGTGGCTTCCGACGCGGCCCAAAACGGCCCAGCGGCCTGTCCTGGAGCCTTCTTGAATGCCGTTGGGGCCGTTTTGGGGGCCATTGGAGCTATGCCGAGCGGTTCACTGAAAAACAATGCGAACGTTATCTTATTCGGCCTTTCGACATTAAGTGAGAAGGGGAGGGTGGCTCCAGGCCTCTGCTTACTGTGACTGTTTGCAGCGGTGCGTAACATGGGGGAGGCCCCACCTGCTAACGAACAAGAAAACGATGAGATACTGTATAGTTGTTTGATGTGCCACCTATCCTGTCTTGACAGCGTCCAACAAAAAACCGAGGAGTCCCCGAGGATCGCCCCAAAGCGGCCCCCGAGGCCCCCAAGAAGGCTTCAAAATCACTCCAAGAACGGCAGCCATAACGGACACTGGCCACCATTCGGAACTACATGTCCCGTGCACGTTTGGATTTCGTGAGTATTGTCCCCACGATCATCCAGGATGCTCCTCGATGGTCTTCGCCGAGGAAGAATGCACGCATCCGAGCGGCGCCAAGGACACGTCGAGCCCGCCCCCCGAAGATGGCGCCAAAGACCGCCAGTAGTCCCTGGAGGTCCCCCAAAGGCCCCCCCCCGCACCCCATAAGAGGGCAACACACCGTCATCTGGCACCTAACA
>CAUYUJ010017947.1:168354-178354 GCA_963575745.1 Prorocentrum cordatum
CCTCCTCCTCCTCCTCGTTCCTCCTCCTCCTCCTCCTCCTCCTCCTCCTCCTCGCTCCTCGCTCCTCGCTCCTCCTCCTCCTCCTCCGCCTCCTCCTCCTCCTCGCTCCTCGCTCCTCGCTGCTCCTCCTGCTCCTCCTCCTCCTCCTCCTCCTCCTCCTCCTCCTCCTCCCCGGCCATCCAACTCTGCGCCTCGCGCGCCACGCGGGGCGCGACGCGCGATGTCTGCGCGCTCCCGCGCCGGCGCTCCGGAGGATGGTGGCCCTCCACCTCCTCCTCCTCCTCCTCCTCCTCCTCCTCCTCCTCCTCCTCCTCCCTCCTCCTCCTCCTCCTCCTCCTCCTCCTCCTCCTCCTCCTCCTCCTCCTCCTCGCTCCTCCTCGGTCCTCCTCGGTCCTCCTCGCTCCTCCTCCTCCTCCTCCTCCTCCTCCTCCTCCTCCTCCTCCTCCTCCACCTCAGGCCGTGACGCGCCGAGCGCGGTCCTCTGCGAGCCCCTGCGCGTGACCCAGGCTCGACTGTGCTCACGCGTGTGCTGCGAGTCCGCCGCCTGCACCTCGGGCCCCGCCCTCTCCGGCCGCCTGAGGCCCCGCCCGCCTGTGCCCTGTCTCCCTAATTAGAGCTGCGCGTAGCCCGCCTAGCTTTTAGCGGCAGAGGTTCGCTCTCGCCCCGCCGACCGAAAAATGTGCTGCAAGTCCGCCCATCGGACGAGCAGCGGGGGCCCTCTAGGGACGCCAGAGGCGGAGAGGGCGCCTGAGATCTCACACCTGCAGCCACCCTAGCAGCCAACCTGGAAAAAAGTCCCCCTCCTCCTCCTCCTCCTCCTCCTCCTCCTCCTCCTCCTCCTCCTCCTCCTCTCCACTCTCTGCTCTCTCCCCCCCCCCCCCTTGTCACTCCATCCGTCTCTCCCTCTCTGCCCTCCTATTCATATTCTCTCCCGTTCTCCGCCTACCCCTCCCCGCCTGACCGATTAAAAAGGGGTCCCCGACGCAAGCCCCCAGGCCGTTTGGAACGGGTTCGTGGCCCAACCCCCGGATGCCTCTGGTCGTCAAACGTGGCTTCCTGAAGTTTTTCAATACGGTTCTGAGTCTCCAGGGCGCCTCCTTCTCCTCCTCCTCCTCCTCCTCCTCCTCCTCCTCTTGCTCCTCCTTTTGCTCCTCCTCCTCCTCCTCCTCCTCCTCCTCCTCCTCCTCCTCGGGCCGAAGCCGCGACGACTGGAGCGCGATCATCTTCGCGCCCCTGCTGCTGACCGACTGCAGGCCCCTCCCCCCCCTTCCTGCCCATCCTCGTCGACCATCCCCCTATCTCGGCCTCCCTCCTCCACCTCTGTGATCCCTCTTCCTCCTCCTCCTCCTCCTCCTCCTCCTCCTCCTCCTCCTCCCCACTCCCAACACTCCCTCCCACCCTCCCTCCTCCAACCTCCATCCTCAAGGAGCCTCTCTACAGGACGAGCACAAATGCTCGGAGGCCCGCGCGGACTTCCTGAGCCGTCGCTGGACTCGGCGCCAGGGGCGGCGCCAAAGGCGCCGCGATCAGGGGGCCCAGCGCCGACCGGAAACATTCGCGCGGACCACTGAACACTTCTGTTTCTGTGAACATCGCTTACAGTGGAGGCCAGTCCACAAGAAACCTTCCACGGGAAACCCAACCCTGAGACCCCAGGACGTCCATTGACTTTTGGCGTGGGAACGTCGCGCCTTCCATCGCAAAACCATCGAGACCCCAAAAACCCAGGGCACCCTAGGGACAAGCAGGGTGGACTGTTACCGGAAATCGCGATGCACAGATGACAGCGGCGCCGGTCACACATGACTTTGTGTTTGAAAAACGTCACCACCCCGTAGAGGGACTGCTGGCCCGTGAACTTCTCGCGCATCTCCCTGGCGGCGCCCGCCAGCTCGCAGCCCTGAACCTCGACGGAATTGGCCAAGGCCCGCGCCGCCGCCACCACCCGGCACGCTGCGGGCGGTCCCATCTGGCTCGGGGCTCTTGCCGCGGCGCGCGGCACTGCGGGCCTTGCCCGCATCCTTCACGGCCTTGATGACGGGATGGCATGGGCCCCCACTGTAACCGATCCCCATCCCCACCAGCGCGGCCTGGGGATAAAGACTGCTCCTTTCGGGGTCCCAGGGGCCTGCAGGCCTGCAGGGACGCTTTCACACATGGGATCCTTAGCACATGGGCATCTTTGATTGCACAGGGGCGTCGACCAGGAAACAGCATCTCTCGCGCGCGCACAAGCCATGTGTTGAAGACAACCCCGTATCCCCAACTGGGGTGGCGGGATGGTGGGGCTGAGGTGCCATGGCCCGGTGGGGATGGGGATCGGTGAAGCGATGCTGACGGTGCTGGTTCTCTGCGCCGCCCCCCCCCCACGCGCTTCTACGTCTCGGATTGGATTGGACACTTCGGAAGACAAGGCTGGGGCTGTCCAGCAGCGGAAAGCGGGGGAGGTGGAGACCCTGCAACGACGACACGAAACAAGGCACTACCACTCCACTTCCCATGCCAGACAACCCTGACCTTCGAGCCGACGGACGGCCATCCCAGTGGCTCCAACCGCGCGCGGCAACAGGTGGCCCGAGAGGCAGCGGCGGCGGCGGGGCAACGGCGAACAGGGCTCGCCAAATCCGCAGGTGCCACGTCGCGGCCCTGTCCGCGGCGCGTGAGGGCTCGAGATCTGCGATGGGGGAGGATGGTGCTGATGATGATGCTGATGCTGCTGACTATGTTATTGGCATTTCGATTGCTGACTCTCTCTGCCCTGGGCAGCGTGGCCAACTCCTCTTGGCCAGCTGAACACCGTGTCGTGTCAAGCGGTATCAGGGACATAAGGGAACTACGTCAAGGTATGTATGCGACAGGAGACGGACGAGCGACGTAGGAATGTTCGTCAGGATACGAATCCCACCAAAGTTCGTACCATCCAGGGGTGGTGGACGCAGTCGAAGAAGTCCTGGCTGCTGCTGCACTGCGAGTTGCCGCTCCATTTCGGTGGCAACTCACGGGAGCCTCCCGCACCATCTTGTCGGTTGCGGATCGACGCTAATCGACACTAGTCGACGCTAATCGACGCAACATTGACGCTACATCGACGCTAAATCGACGCTAGTCTACGCTAAATCGGCGCTATCTCATCGACTCCCAGTCGCTAATCGACGCTAATCGACGCTAAAAGCGGAATCCAGAGGGTACACCAGGCTGCCACGATTTGCTACCGAAGTGGACGTAGTCGAGGAAGTCCTGGCTGCTGCTGCACTGCGACAGGCCGCTCCGTGAAGAAGCGGACGCCTGTGGGCGGCGATTGCTTGATCACTGCTGCGGCGCGGAGGCGGTTGGCGGCGCGCACAAGGGTAAGGGGAGGGGGGCAGGCTTCTTAGAAGGAGGCTGCTTCTTAGAAGGCGCCGGCCTTACATGTATAGAGAAGGCCTGCGCCTTCTAAGAAGCCGGGGTGCTTCTAGGAAGCCTTCCCCCCTCCCCCGTACCCCCCTCTGCGCGTGGCCGAGGCGGCCAGCGGGCCGGATGCCGAGGCTGCCACGACGGTGGTTTGCGCAGGGACCGGCCGCCCCGGTCTTCCTGTAGGCCTCCCCACGGAATGCTCGTAGAATAAAAGAGTGCTCCGTTAGCGCGAGCAGTGCTCTTACTTCCTGGTATTCGTGTAGGCCTACAGTGGAGGCCAGTCCACAAGAAAGCTTCCACAAGAAACCCAACCCTGAGACCCCAGAGCGTCGATGGATTTTCGGTGCGGGCATGACGCGCTTTCCATAGCAGAGCAATCGAAACCCCCAAATCCCAGGGCACCCTGGAAGCAAGCAGGGTGTTTCTTGGCATGGGTTTCCACTGTACCTCCTGGTAGTCCTATAGGTCTATCACGGAATGCTCTCAGAACGCAAGGGTGTTCCGATACCGTGAACAGTGCTCTTAGCACACAGAATGCCGACGTAGTGGAGCACAACCATCTCGGCCAGAGGTGCTCTGAGACCGTGCCGCACGAACCACACTCGCTCGTGTCGGCGGCGCGCCGAGGGGGGTATGGGGAGGGGGGAATGCTTCTTGGAAGCACCCCCGCTTCTTAGAAGGCGCGGGCCTTGGCTGTGGCCGATCGTGAACCTATCGGCAGGTTATGAAGGGGCCCTGGGACACACAAATATAATACACACAAATAGCAGGATTCTCCATATTTTCCATATTTTCTGGGGAATCGACGATTAATTGTGTCTGTGTGTTTTTTCCCTCCTGAAGTTAGGACGCCTCGCCGCTGCTTGTGGCGCCGGCGCTCCACACCACGACGGTGCTGCCGACGCGCTCTGCGAGCCGCCGCGCCGTGGTGGCCCGGCGGCCGCAGCGCTGCCAGCGGCCGTGCACCTGTGGGGCGGGCACGAGTTCGGCGAGCGCCGCCGATGTGATGACGGTGATGGTGATGATGATGATGATGATGATGATGGTGATGACGGTGATGTGATGATGATGACGATGGTGATGATGCTGGTGACAATGACGGTGATGAAGATGGGGAGGATGGTGATGATGGTGATGATTATGATGATGACGATGGTGATGAGCATGATGGTGGTGATGATGCTGACGATGATGCCGGTGATGATGATGATGATGATGATGACGATCATGATGATGATGACGATGATGACGATGATGATGCTGCTGGTGATGATGGTGATGCTGCTGATGGTCATGATGGTGATGATAATGACGACGATGATGATGATGTTCATGATGATGATAATGGTGATGATGATGACGATGATGCTGATGACGAAGATATGAGAATAGCGGTGATGATGATGGTGATGGTGATGGTGATGATGAGCATGATGGTGGTGGTGATGGTGTTGGAAATGATGATGGTGGTGAGGATGGTGGTGTGGATGATGTTGACGACGATGATGGTGATGAGCATGATGATGAGGCTGATGATCATGATGTTGGCGACGATTACGATGATGATGATCATCATGGTGGTGATGGCGATGACGATGATGACGATGATGATGATGCTGTGGATGACGATGATAGTGATGATGAGATTGATGGCGGTGATGATGATGGTGATCATGATGGTGGTGATGATGACAATGAAGATGATGATGATCATCATCATGGTGGTGATGGCGATGACGATGATGATGACGATGATGATGCTGTGGATGACGATGATGGTGATGATGAGATTGATGGCGGTGATGATGATGATCATCATGATGGTGGTGATGATGACGGTGATGATGACGATGATGATGATGATGATGACGATGCGGTGATGAGAATGGCAATGATGACGATGATGCTGATGATGAGGGCGATGATGATGACGATTGTGATGATGGTGATGATGGCATTGATGATGATAGTGATGATGATGACGATGATGATGATGATGATGATGGTGATAATGCGGGTAATGATGATGATGATGAAGATGGTGAGGATGGTGGTGATGATGATGAGAAGGATGATGGTGGTGATGATGATAGTGATACTGATGATGATGAGTATGATGATGATGACGACGGTGGGGATGATGGTGATGATGCTGATGATCATGATGCCAATGATGACGACGATGATGGGGATGGTGGTGATGATGCCGATGATGAAGATGGTGCTGATGGTGGTCATGATGATAATGATGAGGGTGATGATGATGATGATGATGGTGATGGTGTTGATGGTGATGACGGTGGTGATGATGACAATGATGTCAGTGACGAGGACGATGACGATGATGATGATGATGACGATGTTGATGATGCTGCTGATGGTGGTGCTCCTGATGGTGATGATGGTGATGATGATGAAGATGACGAGTACGATGGTGTTGATGATCATGATGCTGTGACGATAATGATGGTGGTGATGATGATGGTGATCATGAGGGTGGTGATGATGACGGTGATGATGGTGATGATGATGCTGCTGCTGATCGTGGTGGTGATGATGAGAGTGGTGATGATGATCATGGTGCTAATGATGGTGCTGATGTTGATGACGGTGGTGATGATGACAACTATGATGGCGACGATGACGATGACTATGATGATGACAATGATGATGATGATGGTGGTGGTGATGGTGATGATGATGGTAATGATGATGACGACGATGATGACGAGGGCGACAACCATGACGATGACGATGATGTTTGTGATGATGATGCGGATGATGATGATGATGATGATGATGATGATGATGATGATGATGATGATGATGATGATGATGGTGATGGTGATGATGATGATAATGGTGATGATGACGATGATGGTGATGATGACGAAGATGATGAGGATGGTGGTGATGGTGATGGTGGTGGGGATGATGTTGACGATGATGGTGATGATGATGGTGATGATAATGATGATGATGACGATGATGATAATGGTGATCATGACGATGACGGTGATCATGATGGTGATGATGGTGATGCTGACGGTGATGATGATGGCGACGATGATGATGATGACGATGATGACGATGATGATGATGATGATGATGATGATGATGACGATAACGATAATGATGACGATGGCGATCATGAGGATGGTGCTGATGCTGATGATGATTATGGTGATGATGATGACGATGACGATAATGATATTGACGATGATGATCATCATGATGTTGATGATGGTGGCAATGATGGTGGTGATGATGATGGTGATGGGTGATGATGATGATGATGATGGTGGTGGTGGTGATGATGATGATGATGATGATGATGATGATGCGGATGATAATGGTGGTGGTGGTGATGATGACGCCGACAATGATGATGGTGACGATGACGATGACGAACACGACGATGATGGTGATGATGAGGATGAGGATGATGGTGATGATGATGCCTCCTCCTCCACCCCCTTCCTCCCTCCTGTCCTCGTTCTGCTCTTGTACCAACGCTCCTCGTTGCGCTCGGAAGGGGGGGAGGCCGCGGGTCAATGGGCGTCAGCCCCCATGGCTATTCGGGGTGGACTAGCCACAGGAACACCAACATCTTCATCTCCAAGTACCTGACAAAAAGATTGGCTGTCGCCGCCATCCCACTCCGTCGCGCCCTCTGGCTCCTGTGTATCCTCTCCTCGTGTTCCTCTGAATCATCAGACCTCCCTGCTCATCCACCTTGTCCTCCTCCTCCTCCTCCTCCTCCTCCTCCTCTTTCTCCTTTTCCGCCTCCGAGTGTCAACGCAACATTGTTTGTATTATTATGTTCCTCCTGCTCCTCATCCTCGTCCTCCTCCTAATCATCGCAACTATGCTGGTCGGCATTGAGGGCGCCTGCCTGGAAGCCCAAGGTATGCCGCCACACCTGCGTGTAGGACCCCAACCTGTACCACTACATCTTGCCTTGGTCGCTGTCTTCAAGCAGGCCAGTCGCGCCTGTTGTGATACTCGTCCGGAAAGTTAGGCGGTATATCCAAAAGAAGCGGGAGCCATAATGTCTGCGTGCCCAGCTTCAGGCTGGCATGTCGCGCTGAGCTAACAGGGCCACAATATGGACTGCTACCAGCTGAGCTACCAGGACCACCAGCTGAGCTACCAGGGCCACCAACTGAGCTACGAGGGCCACCAGCTGAGCTGCTTGGGTCACCAGCTGAGCTACGATGGGCAACCTCTGAGCTACGAGGGCTACTTCGGACACCAGCGGAGCCACCAGGGCCAACCGCCAGGCTAGGAGAGCCACCACTAGAGCTACAGGGCAGTTTTTAATGCGTAGGATTTTCAAACTATAGGATTTTAATACATGATTAATGTATGAATGAACTTATGCATGAACTCATCGTTGTTTTTAGTACTAAATCCCTGCATTTTTAATACATGATCCGCACGCGGAGCATGTATTAAAATCGGCACTGGACGAGTACCACCTGCTGATTTACCAGGGCCACCAGCTTACCTACGAGGGCCACAAGCTGAAATACCTCGGCCACCAGCAGAGCTGCGAGGGCCACCAGCAGAGCTGCGAGGGCCGCCTGAGCTACGATGGCAACCAACACAGCGATGACGGTTACCCAAAGAGAGCTTCTGCCGCGCGGTCCACGCAGCGATGTGGAGGCCGCACCAGTCGGAGAGATCGCAGCCACCAGCCGAGACAACTGGGACAGATAACCCCAATATCTGCACCATGGAGGCCCTCCACGCGGCGGGCCACACCTCCCCTCCTCCGCCTCCTCCTTCTTGCCGTCGCTCGGACGTCCACTTCCCCCATGCACTTTTCGGTTTCGTGCCGTTTTTTTTACTCGATGGTCCAGGATGGTCGTCGATGGTTCCCGCAGAGGAAAAAATGCACACGTCCGAGCGATGCCGAGGTTATCCCTGCGAGGCGATCCACCCGCGAGCGCCCCTTCTGTGCACGCTGGTCCGGCCGCGGCAACGGCGGCGGAGACGACAACGCCCCAGGCCTCTCCCGCGGCGCCCTCTGCCCAGGAGTGCCGGACGGCGGGTTCCCTGCCGAGAGTGGACGCGGGCCGCCCTCCGAGGATGCACACGTCCGAGCGATGCCAAGTCTTGGGCAAGCCGCGAATCGAAAGCTCGCAGCGTCAGCGTCGGCGGGCCGACGCCCGCCCGCCCCGTCGCGCACGCCGGGCAGCGCGCGCGAGCAGAAACGAGGTGGTGGAACAGAGAGGCGCGCCGCCACCGCGGCCAGCAGCAAGCCCAGCCCGTCCTCCTCCTCCTCCTCCTCCTCGCCCTCCTCCTCCTCTCCCTCCTCCTCGTCTCCTCCTCGTTTCCTCCTCCTCCTCCTCCTCCTCCTTCTCCTTCTCCTCCTCCTCCTCCTTCTCCTCCTCCGCCTCCTCCTCCTCCTCCTCCGCCTCCTCCTCCTCCTCCTTCGCCTCCTCCTCGCCTCCTCCGCCTCCTCCTCTCCTCCGCCTCCTCCTCCTCCGCCTCCTCCTCCTCCTCCTCTCCTCCTCTGGGCGCTCCCCCACGCAGCCCCCGCGTGCCGCAGCCGCTGTCTTCCAGCGGGCCTCCGCGAGGGCGCGCACACCGCCTCGCACCCCCATGGACCCTCAGCGTCCGAGGGGGACCGATGGACGGCTCATCGGCCTCCCTGGCTCGGCGCTCTGCGAAGCCCACTTCGTGGCCTCGCGGCCTGCTCGGAGCTCGGCCCGTTCTTCTCCGGGCCGCCCGCCTGGCAACGCTTGCCGTCGCCACTGCTGGAGCCTGCCTCGCTGCGCGCGATGCCCACCGCCGCCGCCGCCGTCGCCTGCGTGACCACTAGGAGGGTGGCCCGCAGCTCCTCGCAGGAAGTGGCGCTGTTCTCATTGTTCTCTGGGTCGGGCTCATCAGGCTATGCAGGCGCCTGGGCCCGTCGCAAGATCCCTTGGCCTCTGGGTGCAGTCGGGGCTCGTCTGCTTCTTCGTTCACGGCCTTACCCTTAAGTCGGGCGTGTCCCCCTACAGGGGGATTTTCGACGAAAATAAAAAATACCCCCAACATGGTCCACAAATGACCCGAAAATAGCCTGGGGATTATTTTTTGAACATGTTTTGACCTGTTTGGGGCATTTCTAAAAAAAACTTTCGTCGAAAATCCCCCTGTAGGGGGACATGCCCGACTTAATCTTACCCTCCTCTGGCGGCGTTTCTGCTGGGCTCCTCCCGCCCGCCGAGCGCGACCTGCTCATCGAGCGCAGACCTGGGCGTCCGCCTCCAAGGAACTGGCTGGCCAACCGGCAGCATCCTGCACGTCTCTCGCTCGCCGAGTGGTACCCCTCGGCACTGCCTAGGTCTCTGGATCCCATCTCTTCTCGGACCATGACCCCAATGAACCAGGCACCTCCGCAGAGCTGACGGCGCGGAGCCGCTTCTGGTGCTTCTCAACATTTGCCGGGAGCTTCTCGAGAAGCGCCCTAGCTGCCAGCTCGTGTCGGGCCGCTGCCGCCGCGATGACACGCCAGAGTTCCTTGTCTGGGTCGCCAGGCTCAGGAGTATGATCAGCCAGGAGCGCGGCAGTAGCTTTGTCTCCTGCTCCAGCGGGCTCCTGGGGCGGCTGCTTG
>CAUYUJ010017947.1:183354-185854 GCA_963575745.1 Prorocentrum cordatum
GGGGGGGTCGGGCGAGGGCCGACCGATGGCGAAACCAGGCGCTGCAGCGCGTGCAGACCAGGACGTTGCCTGGGGCGCCCACGAAGACACAGGGATGTTCTAACCAAGAACCCCATGGCAAATCCAGCCGCGGCGACGACGGCGCAGATCCTGAAAAACTAAGTCCCACCAGCCCTTTGGGCGTGAGTGGTTTAGAGAGCCCGCTCTGTTCTCAACCCCCTTCTTCCCCTTCGGGGAGGGGTTTACCCCTCCCCCTACCCCCTCCCCCTGGGCCTGGAGAGGGCGCCCCGCGGGTGGTTGGAGGGGTCTTTTCCGACTCCTGGGAGGGCTAAAATTCGACACCCCTCACGAGGATTCTGGCCCCGACGGGGGGAGGCAGAAAAATGCTCGCCCCAGCTGTGATCGATCGCCCGAGAGATGGCCCCAAGAGACATCCCAGACCCCTCCCAAAGAGCCCCAAGAGGCCCCAAGAGGCCTCCAAGAGGCCCCCAAGATGCCCCCAAGAGGCCCCCAAGAGGCCCCAAGAGGCTCCCCCGAGGCACCCAAGACGCTCCTGGAAGCCCCTGGGGCCGCCAAGAGGCCCCCAAGACGCCCCAAACGGCCTCCAAGAGGCTCCCAAGAGGCCCGAAGAGGCTCCCCCAAGGCACCCAAGACGCTCCTAGAAGCCCCTGGGGCCGCCAAGAGGCCCCCAAGACGCCCCAAAAGGCCTCCAAGAGGCTCCCAAAAGACATCTACTACTACTACTACTACTACTACTACTACTACTACTACTACTACTACTACTACTACTACTACTACTACTACTACTACTACTACTACTACTACGACTACGACTACGACTACGACTACGACTACGACTACGACTACGACTACTACTACTACTACTACTACTACTACTACTACTACTACTACTACTACTACTACTACTACTACTACTACTACTATACTACTATACTACTATACTACTACTACTACTACTACTACTACTACTACTACTACTACTACTACTACTACTACTACTACTACTACTACTACTACTACTACTACTACTATTACTACACTCACACCAGGACGAGGGGCCCGAACGACTCACACCACGAAGAGCCCGAACGACTCACACCAGAAGGAGGGGCCCGAACGACTCACACCAGGACGAGGCGCCCGAACGACTCACACCACGAGGAGCCCGAACGACTCACACCACGACGAGGGCCCCGAACGACTCACACCACGAGGAGCCCGAACGAGTCACACCAGGAGGAGGGGCCCGAACGACTCACACCAGGACGAGGGGCCCGAACAACTCACACCACGAGAAGCCCGAACGACTCACACCAGGACGAAGAGCCCGAACGACTCACACCACGAAGAGCCCGAACGACTCACACCAGGAAGAAGGGCCCGAACGACTCACACCAGGACGAAAAACCCCAACCGACTCAAACCACGAGGAGCGCTTTCTCTCCCTCCTCCTCCGCCTCGTCCTTCTCCCGCTCCCACCACAAGGAGGATGTACAAGGAGGCGGGAGGAAGGAGGAACAGGGGAGATATGCGGGGGCAGGCGGAAACACGCCGGAAAAACACGACTGTCGGCATGCTTCGCAAGAGTTGCTGTTTTGAGATGGGCTGGTGGGGATACGCGAAGCGTGAAGAATTTGACTCCCCGATCACCGCGGTCCCCACCGACGCGCGCTGCCGCCTGATTCGGCACGCCCCACAAATAGTGCGTGCTATGGGCAAAACATACATACTGTTTATCGAGCACTTATCCAACGCGGATCCTTGAGAACCTGGAGGAAACCTTGGGGCTCCATCGGAATTCTCCTCAGGACCCTTAGGAATTATCAAGAGCCCAAGGGCGTCCTCGGGAATCTTCAAGATACCGTAGGAATCTTCAGCAATCCGCAGGACTTCATGAATCCCGAGAAATCGTGAGGAACCCTTTTTAAGCATCTCCGGGAACCCTTACGAATCCTCGGGAACCCCAGCAAATCACCAGCGCTGACGAGGAATCCTCAAAAACCCTTAGGGACCCTCAGGAAACCAAAAGCGTTCTGAAGGTTCCTTAGGTCGGGGTTCTCAGGAATCCGACCATAGGTGACACGTAGGATGCGCACACTCAACATTCGGAACTCCATCCCTTGTAATGGCCCCCAACCGGACTACTAACCATAAACGGCCCCCAAACTAACCGGCCACAAACACAACGTAACCCTACTACGACGACGACGACGACTACTACTACTGCTACTACCACTGCTGCTACTACTACTACTACTACTACTGCTGCTGCTGCTGCTGCAACTACTACTACTGGTGCTACATCCTACTACTACTACTACTACTACTACTACTACTACTACTACTACTACTACTACTACTACTACTAACACTAACACTAACACTAACACTAACACTAACACTTCTACTACTACTACTACTACTACTACGACGACGACGACGACGACTACTACTACTACTATTACTACTACTACTACTG
>CAUYUJ010017947.1:193401-203401 GCA_963575745.1 Prorocentrum cordatum
TACTACTACTACTACTACTACTACTACTAGTACTACTACTACTACTACCACTACTAGTACTACTACTACTACCACTACTACTACTACTACTACTACTACTACTACTACTACTACTACTACTACTACTACTACTGCGACTACTACAGCGACTACTACTACTACGGCTATTACTGCGACTACGACTGCGAGTACGACTACGACTCCTGCTACTATCACTAATACTACTACTACTACTGCTACTACTACTACTACTACGACTACTACCACTACTACTGCTACTACTACTACTACTACTACTACTACTACTACTACTAGTACTACTACCACGACTAGCACCAGCACTACACATGATACTACGACTACGGCGACGAACGCTACTACTACCACTACTCACTACCAATAGCTACTCCTAACTAATACTAGCTCTAATACTAGTACTACTACTCCTACTACGACTACGACTACGACTACTACTGCTACTACTACTACTACTACTACTACTACTACTACTACTACGACTACTACTATGACTGGCTATACGTATCCCCCCCCCTCTTCCTCCTACTACTACTAGTACTACGACTCCTCCTGCTACAGCTGCTACTACTGCTACTACTACGACTAGTATTACCACTTCCAGCACTACTTCTACAACAACCACTACTACTACTACTACGACTACTACTACTACTACTACTACTACTACTACCACTACTACTACGACTACTACTACTACTACTGCTACTACTACTACTACTACTACTACTACTACTACTACGACGGCTACTCCTTCTTCTACTGCTACGCTGACTACTGCTACTGCTACTGCTACTGCTACTATTACTACTACATATACGGCTACTGCTGCGACTGCTCCTCCTACTACTACTGCTACGACTACGCCTACTACTACTACTACTACTACTACTACTACCACTACTACTAGCACTACTACTAATGCTACTACTACCACTACTACTACTGCTACTACTACTACTACTACTACTACTATTACTACTGCTACTACTACTACTGCTACTACTACTACTACTACTACAACTACTAACTCTACTACCACCACACTACTTTTACTTATATTGTTACGTTCAGTGTTACACGTGCTTGTACTTTTACTGTTGCTTTACTACTACTACTACTACTACTACTACTACTACTACTACTACCACTACTACTACTACTACTACTACTACTACGAGGACCACAACCACTACAACTACCACTACTACGACAACTACTACTATTACTGCAATTACTGGAAGGACTACTACTACTACTAATACTGCCGCTACCACTACCACCACCACACAAACCACGACTAAACACTAGTACTACTATACGACGACTATACTACTACTAGACACGACCACAGACTCTAACGACTACGACTAAGACTACTACTAACTACTACTACTACTACTAACTACGACTACTACTACTACTACTACTACTACTACGATTACCTACTACACGAACTACTACTACTACTACTACTACTACTACTCTACTACTACTACTACTGCTACTAAACTGTTACTACTGCTATACTGCTACTACTACTAATGGCTACTCCTACCACTCTCCTCCTCCTACTACTATTCTATTGCTGCTACTACTACCTTTCCCCTGACTACTAGTAGTACTACTACTACTACTTCTACTACTAACTTCTACCTCGTACCTACTACTCCTACTACTACTACTACTATACCACTACTATATACTACTATTACAACTACTACACACTAAGCCTGACGCCTACTACTAATACCTCCATTAGTCTACTACTACTACTACTACTACTATACTACTACTACTACTGACTACTATATAGTACTAGGTGGCTAGTACTACTACTAGTACTAGTACTAGTACTAGTACTAGTACTAGTACTAGCACTAGCACTAGTACTACTACTACTACTACTACTACTACTACTACTACTACTACTACTACTACTACTACTACGACTACTACTAGTACCGCGACCACTCCGAAGTCGAACAGGGCGACAAGTACGATTACGATAGGCAGCAAATGGCCTTACCCGATTCTGGGGATTTCCGAAGAATACTCAGGACACCTCGAGCTTCTTCAGGATTCCTCAAGGTTGCTTTAGATGTTCTAGGGCGTGTCAGAAGTCGTCATAATCACCGACAGCCTATTCCCCGCGCCGCGCCCTGCGCGGCCCCTGGCAACTTTCGCGCGCCGCGAATCGCACGCGCCCCGCCGCGGCGCGAAGCGCACGCGGGCGGCCCGCTCCTCCGCGCGCGCGCGCGCTCCACCTGCGAACACGGCGCGCGACGGCCCCATCCTCCCACCCATTCCCCCAACCCATACCCCGTCCCCCGACCCCAGAAAGTGTAACGGTGCTCCGGGGGTGCAGAACGACCTTGGGGTGACCAAACCCCCCGAATGGAACACCTGCGTGAAGGAGGCAAGACCCTGGCGTGGCTCGCCAGTAATGCCGCTCTCCCCACGGGGAAAGCGAACACTGCCGGCGTCCGGCGCCGCCCTCGCCGACCCGAGCACCCCGCCGGGGGTCGGGATACGGCGGGCGTATTCGCGCGCGCAAAACATGTCGCGCACCTGCCAGACGTTACACCTGGTGATGCGACCGCTGCCAGCGGCCACCAGGGAAGGAAGGCCCCCTCCCCGCACGCGCAGACCTGCGCGGCGTTCTCGCACCTGCGACGCACACGTTCGGCCGACCCGAGGCAGGACCCCTCGCAGCCGGTGCGCATCGCCTCTTGTGCGACGAAGTCCACGCCGGCGCCCATCCCAAATTCTCCCCGGTAACCCCACCGGGGCCCAGGGTGTGGTGGGTGGGAAACAAACCAACAGCAACCGCTGTCGCCAACGCGCTTTGCTCGCACGATCCAATTGCGCGCTCTGATGCGCGCAGTCCCTGCGAGCGCGCGCGGGCGTCCCCTTCTGTCATGATTATGGTTCCCTGACCCGAGCCTCCCCGAGCCTAAAGTCAACGCATAATCACCGACAGCCTATTCCCCGCGCCGCGCCCTGCGCGGCCCCTGGCAACTTTCGCGCGCCGCGAATCGCACGCGCCCCGCCGCGGCGCGAAGCGCACGCGGGCGGCCCGCTCCTCCGCGCGCGCGCGCGCGCTCCACCTGCGAACACGGCGCGCGACGGCCCCATCCTCCCACCCATTCCCCCAACCCATACCCCGTCCCCCGACCCCAGAAAGTGTAACGGTGCTCCGGGGGTGCAGAACGACCTTGGGGTGACCAAACCCCCCGAATGGAACACCTGCGTGAAGAAGGCAAGACCCTGGCGTGGCTCGCCAGTAATGCCGCTCTCCCCAACGCTGCTCTGGCTCCGCGTTTCTGCACCCCCAACGCTGTTCTGGGTCCGACGCCGCTCCGCAATCGCGCGTCGATGTACACGGCGCCCCGTGTCTGAGGCATGCCCGTGCCCCGCGGCTGGGCCCGCGCTCACCTCTCCTGCGCGGACTCCTTCTTTACGGCGAATCCACTGAGCCTGGCGCGGCACGCTGCACGCCGCGGCCCACCCCCCGCGAATTGCCCTCGCGGAACGCGCCTTCCGCGCGCCGTAGCACCCAACGCCACGCGTCTAGTAAGCACCCGCGCCACGCGGCCGGGTCCACTCTCACCTCGCCGGTACGAAAACCATTCTCCCGGGCGAAGCTATCCTCGCCGAGCCGCCTGGCACCGCGCGAGTGGACGACTCGGGGGAAGGCCGCCCCCGCGCGCGTACGGCGCGCCGTGAGATCCCGTCCGACCAGTTGCTTTTCGAGTCTACCCACTCGAGCCAGGTGGACATGTCGCAGTGAAACTGGCGCGACACGCTGCACGGCGCGTCCCCCCGCGATTTGCCCTCGCGGCGCGCGCCTTGAAGAAATTCATAAGCTTGACGCTCCGGTCCAGGGTAGCATGGTCGCACCTGCCACTCACGAAGCTGTGGAGAGCGCTCGTGTTGTCAAGCACCCACAGGATGCGCCTCCCTCGGCACCTCCGCGCCTCTTGCGCCAGGACAATGGGGACCATGGCCCCCTCACAGAGGGCGATCGGATTCGCGCCCCTCTCCCGGTCCGCCGGCGAGAAACCCCACTCCGCGAGTATGGCATCGTCGAATACACACCATCCTCCCACACGCTCCCCTGTCAAGCAATCGACCAGGAGGTAGCCGCCTGTGGGCGCGGTCGCCCCGTCAGCCCGCGCGTCGCTTGCGATCACAATCAGCGGACACGAGGGCGGGCTCACGTCGACGCTTCTCTTCGGGGCAAGGTCTATTACAAATTCGAAGTAATCGAAGCACCGCCGAATCGCGTGGGATAACGCCCACGGAGGCGCGTCAGTGTACTGCCTCTGCTTCAGCGGCGCCATCGCGGCGCTGCCGACGCCGTTGAACATCGCGGAGGACGACCACTGCAGAATGCCCCGGAGCTTCGAGGCCTCCGCTGGTGTCAGGCTGTTCCGCGCACGGTGCTCCGCGAGCAGGCCTTTGATTTTGTCAAACGTGCTGGCCTTCGGCCAAAAGGAGACCACCCCTCTGCCTTCAAAAACCCGAGACACGTCGTGATCGACTCCCAGGAATGCCCCAGTGGCGGCCATGCGCTGCTGCTTCGCGCTGGCATTCGGGGTACCCAACTCCGAAAACAAGACGTTGAGTAAAGCCTGTCCCGAGTCTTTCGCCAATCCGAGGTCCCCAAGACTGCCATCATCGACATACATTGTGTGCAACAATGCCGCCACGCGCCTGGCAGCGGCTTCCAGAAAGGCAGACCACCGCATGAAATTCATAACACTCGACGACAAGCCGAACAGCATGGCGAATGCAGTCAAGTATCGCCACTCCCCGCTGCGCGGTTCCCGCGCCGCAATGACGTTATATCGCAGCTGCGCGGGATTGACCGGCACGGACCTGTATGCGTCCGGCAGGTCCTCGCCTCCAGTCTCAAGGGTTAAGCCCTCATCGGCAAAGCCTCCCGCCGCAGCTTCCTGCCTGAGGGCGCACGCCAAACACCGGGCCGGACCACGCCCCTTGGACACCGGAGGGGCCCACTAGGCCCACACGAACGGACCCGGGGGAACGGCCCGCGGGAAACCCGCGACACACCGGCCGGCGGGGAGGGGGAAAAGGCCACCTCCGGTGTTTGGCGTACCTCCCGACCGCTGCCTCAAGACTTTGCCATACAATGCAGGCGTGAACGCTGATGGCAAGTGCCACTTCTCAGGGTACACCGTCGCGCCGTTCTGCCCACCGGCTTTAGCATCGTCTATCCGCCGACGCTTGCCGTTCTGCTGCACGTGCACGAACGACGGCACGGCCGCCCAGCGCCCGGCGCCGTACTCGCGGTCCATCGCGGCCAGCGACGCCGGAGGAGCAGCCCAGCCCTTCTCGCATTCCTTCAAGCATGATTCCCAAAGAAACTCAGCCTCAGGATCAACCCGTCGCTTGTCCCTGGAACGTAAAAGCGCGGTGGACTCCGCCAACAAGCGGTCTTCAGAAACAGGTTCCGAACTTTCGCACCGCTCCCAGACACCCGTCTCCTCCAATCGCCCCACGATATTGAAGCCGGTCACAAATCTCTGGGCCAGCTGCCAATCCGGCCAACCCATCACCCAAGTCAGAACACAAATCAGCGCGATGTGGGTGTTCTGCGCCACGGCATGTACTGAGGGGCTTTGCCAGAGCCGAAGGGCGCGGGACACCGGCGCCAGCCTTTGACTAAGCTCCTTCAACGCCCCGGCGCAAGACTCGCGCCACTGCCTCAGCCGATTACCACCGGCCCACGCGAACGCAACCGTGGCAAAGGCAGCATACTTCAAATCAACGGGTGCCATGTACTCATCGTCGAATGGCAATCGCCCCGCGCTCGCGAATTCGATGCATTGAGCGAGGTGTGCCCGCTCCCCCACGCCGAGTTCGATAACCGGCGCCAGCGCTAGCCTGTGGTCGAGCACGCCTGCCTGGCGACCCAACACGGCGCTCGCGCGCCCCTTGGAATTTCTGCCCAGAGAACATCCCAGAGGTAGTCCTTCGTCCTGCAGCTCCGCCCAGATGGCGAAATCAACGAATGGCGAAGTATTCAACAAGTCTTGCAAGAACGGGATGGGAACGCCCACCAGCCACTCTTCCGGAAAGGACTTCCGAATTTTCACAGCGATGTCCGCCTGGCTCCATCGCACGCCCACGACGCTGGGGCACGCGACCCCACTGGTGACTGCCCCTTCTGCCGCGGCGGGCGGCGCGGCAGCGGGTGCGTTTCAATCGCCCTTGCGGCCGCGCTTGCCGCCGTCGGCCGCGCCCCCGCTCGCGTTCCTCGTGTCGCAAACTACAACGCCGGGTGTTCCGAACATTCGGCGTCCGTCGCCTTTCCCGGACCCAGGGCGCCCCCGGACCCGGGCCGCCCCCTTTAGGCTAACAGGGAGATCAAAAACTGAGACCCGGGCTCCTGGTGCACTTGAGGGCGCAGTGGTTCGACATGCCACACAAGCGCCCCGTCTTGTTGAGCACGACGGAACAGACGTGCTTATACCCGCGAGGGCACGGCTCGGAGCACTCCCCGGCGTTGAACTTGCGACACACCTGGGTTCCGTCTTTCAACCGATCGCGCAACTGCGCGCCCTTGCCACCTGTCCGCTGGCTCCGCCCGACGCTCGTCGGCGGCCGCTGCGGCCCGGGAGCTGGCGGTGAGGGCGGGCTCCACATGACCTCGCGAGTCTGCAAGCCCTCGCGGATTATCTTCCCGACGCTCAGCTCGCTGGTGCGGACCCTGTCCGTCCACCAAGCGCGCTCCTCCTCGTCCCGACGCACGACGTTAGGCAGCGCAATCGAGAACGGCATCGCACTGGCGTACTTGACCAAACGGAAATGGTAGGCCATCGCGACATCCAACGGAATCTGCACGAAATCCGTCGTATCCGAAGACGCCTTCTCTGGCGTCCCGGGCGCCGGGTCAATCGGCTTCACCCCAGCGCGCGCGTATGCCACCATGAGAACCTGGTGCAACGCGATATAGGTTTTCAAGTCCTTCGCGGGATCCGGATCTTCCTTCTCATCGCACACGAATTCGACATCCCCAATGCGCTGCCGCTTCCTGGCAGCCCTCGCGGCATTCAGCAACGTGCGGACCTTCCATACACTCATCATCGTCACCTGGCGCCTGCCCAGCTCCCTGCTGATCTTACTGACCAGCGCTTCGGACGGCTCACACTCCGCTGGGTACGCCATCTTATACCGAGCGAAGAACTGCTCGCTCAATTCAGCGAGCTGCGGCGACGGCAATGGGACATCGTCGCTCTCGTCCAAACCGCGCCTCTTCCGGGTCTCGGACTCCCGGGCGGCATCGCACACGGCTTTCCACGCCTGCCGCACTACGCGCTCGAACTGCGGCGCGGGCCAGGCAGGACCCCCCCCCGCGCAGGCGAAGGCCGCGCCTGGCGCACGCGGGACAGCTGTCCCAGCCTCCTCTCGAGATCCGGCACGCGCTCGAGGATCGGCGCCCACTCGTTCTCGCTCGTGACGGCATGCGCGAAATCGACCAACGTCTCTAGACCCACGGTTTCGACCAGGTGGGTGGCGATGCGCTCATCAAACTGATACTTCGCGGCCAGCTCTCTGAATTGTGCAGCGGCGTCGCGAGCGCCGACGCGCCCCGGCAGCGCAATGCCGTCAACTGACAAAGACATACCGAGAACCACACGTGTCGCTCCGCTAAACCTACTCTCTGGACCGCGTTCGAGCCCACCTCGGGGCGCGCATACGCATCCGTTAAGTTGGCATTCGCTGGCAGGCCCACGCGCAACTCCGCGCGTCTCCGCCGCGATGACGTCACCACCTCACGCCGGGGCTGCCCGGCCGCGCAACTTTTCACACGCCGCGCACACCAGGGCTCCCTCCGGGAGCGCCGGGAACCACTGCAGATCACTCAATCCATTCTGACATAGGTTCGTCACTGGCCCGAACTCACTGTCCGTCCAGGCTCTGGACTTTTTGAGGCGACGAATTACGGGCATCGCGACGTGATATCGAGGCCCCATAACCTCCCTTACCCGGGTAGCCCTCCCAGGCTCAGACTGCACGTACCCGATCGCGCCCCGCGGCTCGGGCGACGGGCCCACGGCTCGCGACGCGCGCGCGGATGATCCCTCCGCAACCTGCCTGACTGGCGGCGCGCAGTGCGCTGGCGCGCCATCTGAGCCCTTTACGTCACATTCACCCAACTCCGCGCCCTGCGCTGCCTCGTCACCTGGAAGCGCGGTCACCGCGCGACCGGCGCAGTCAACTCCCCGCGCTTGGAACGCGGCCGGGCCTGCACGGGTTGCGTCTCCCGGCCGCACCGACACTTCATCTCCCCTGGACCTGGGGATGGAGACAGCCTCCAATGCCGCCCACGCCCGGGCACAATACCGCTGGGCCGCGCGATCGACCCGCGGTTCGCCCTGCGCGGCCCGCAATGGCAACCGACGCCGGACTGGCGCGCGCTCCCGCCTCTGCTGGTCGCTTGTTTTTGCCGGCAACTTTCGGCGCTCTGCGTGGACTCGCAGGCGCAGGCAACGCGTTCCCACGCAAACCGCCCGGCGCTTTACCGCGCCCCCCCCGCTTTGCACGCGGTGCCCCCGACGCGAGGGTTTGCGCAGCGCGCGCACGCGCGCCCGGCGCTTCGGCGCCCGCCCCCCCCTCACCGCTCTTACCCGCGGCGCCCCCGTCGGCAGGACCCCGACAATTGGGTGGAGGCGCGCCCGGCGCTTTACCGCGCCCCACCCGCTGTCCACGCGGGGCCACGATTATCCGGAGAAACTTCTGCCGCCTCAACTCCTCGACGACCGACGGGGGCAAGAACGCGGCCTTCTCACGAACGGTCGACACCGCCACCCGCTGCTGCGCCTCTTTCTCTAGGTCGGCCAACATTACTTTTCCTGGCGCAGAACTCGCCCAGCATCGCACTTGCTCCCACTGCACTGGGGCCTCCAGATCGGTCCGCAGGCACGACAACACTCCGGCCATGTGCAGGCGCGTGCACATCTCGGCTTGCCGCCGACGCGCATTATACACGATCGGCATCTGGTTCCGACGGGAGTTGTCTCCCCCCTCCGTCCAACCGCCCGAGATGACTCGGGCTTCCCAGTCCAATTGTATCGCGCTCGCCCATGTAGGCCCAGCCCGGCGCAAACTGTACGAAGTCACAAGATCCAACTGGGAATCGTCCGCTAGCGAGCCTCGGAATACTTCCTTCAGCGATCGGTTAAAGGCACCCAACTTCACCGGCGCGCCGGAAACTGGATCGAAGACGAGCCCCGTCGGCACAGCCCTTCCTGCTCGATCTTCCCGCGCCGCCAACTTGTGCCAACCATCCCACAAGGCGTCAGCGGCGGACCGCGCGCCACCTAGCCGCCTCGGCAAGCACCAATCGAACGAAGGTCGCCCCTGTCGCTTTCCCTGCTTCCCCCTCGATGCGCGGAACCAGCAAAAATAAACAGACTTCTCTAAAGGCCTAGAGCGCAGCAGGTGCGTGTACCTCACCCACGCGAATACCACCGCCAGCATCCCAGCCGCGAGCATGACTTGCCCAGGCGTTCTCGCGCCATCCAGGAAATCGATCACATGGTAAATCATCTCGGGTTCGACGACAGTGGCCTGGGCCGGCGGTGCTACGGTTCCACTGCCTGGATCACGTGGCACAGGGCGAAACGCATCGTCCAGGCAGAAAGGCGCTTTCAAATGTACGCACATCCACTTCAAGGCGTTCCAGATCCTGACGCCGGACGTCCGTGCGATCGAGAGCTTATGCACGAACTCGGCGACTGCCATGGGTTGCCGCGCCAGACTCGTCGCCGGCTGCCCTTGCCGGCCCGCCCACTCGGCCCACTGCCCCCACGCGCGCAAGGCCGTGCGCAGCGTCCCGGATTCGAAATTACTCAGCCTAAACACCGCCGCGGACGAGACGTCGGCGAGCATCTCGGCCTGCGCCTCCTGCAACCCCTGCCCGAGGCCGCTT
>CAUYUJ010017947.1:208401-219162 GCA_963575745.1 Prorocentrum cordatum
GCAAGGGATTCTTGAAGTTTGGATTATGTTAGAACAAGAAATTTCATTTTATAGTGTTTTTTGCAAGGGAAAGCGGGCGTCAACAAAACAACCGGATCTGGATGACATCGTTTTACCTGAGACTTCCTCACGAAAATGATGAAAATGAGGCTGCGGCCTAGGCGCGGCGGGGGGGTCGCGCACCAGGGGTCCCAACAATAATTATTCTTAAGAAGAAATAATGTTCAACAACAACAACAACAACTACTACTACTACTACTACTACTACTACTACTACTATTACCACGACCAAGAGTATCAATCATGATACGTGTGTAGCTGATCCAACCATTCACGAGATATCCGCCACCGTGTCTCTGGGCACTGAGTGGGCGTTTCCTCAAGTTATTGTTCTACCCCTTGGAACCTCAGTCCTCAATCCTGGGGAATCTCTTTAGGGGCCCGGACCCCACATTCCGAAATCTCTAGTGGCTTGCCGCGTGCCCCCTGGGCTGCCCCGCGGCTTGTCGCATGACTTCGGGCGCAAGAGGCCCCGAAGACACACCAAGAGGGCCAGAAGACGGTCCAAGAGGGCCCCGAATCGCCGAACGATTGCTCCAAAACGCTCAAGATGGCCCCAGACGGCCCAAGAGGCTTCCAAGACGGCCAAAGAGGCCTCCAAGAGGCCTTCCAAGAGGGCCACGAGGGGCAAACATCTTTGATTATCCGTAGGTTTGAAGGTTCTTGGCTTTCGCACCTTTTCGGCCTCCCGACGCTCCGAGCTGGCCAAAGAGGCCCCAAAGATCGCACCAAGACGGCCTAAGAGGCCTTCAAAACAGCCCCAAAACGGCCCAAGAGGGCCCCAAGACGTCCCGTGAGGCGCCCAAGACGGCCCAAGAGGGCCCCAAGACGGCCCCCAAAATCCCCCAAAGGGCCCAAAAGAAGGAACACGAACCGAAAAACCAAGCCTTCCGCCCCAGGAGGCCCCCAGAGGTGCCCAAGAGGCCCCCAAGAGGCCCCTAAGAGGCCCCAAGAGGCTCCGAAGAGGCCCCTAGAGCCTCCAGAACGGCCCCCAAGAGGCTTCAAAACTGCCTCCAAGAAACTCCCAAGAGGCACCCCCCGAGATCTCAACGAACATCCAGTAGGCTTCATACACACATACCAGGCACGGTGGCGGGATGGGCCGAAGGCAACTCGACAACTAAGCGGTGGGGGGGGTGCGAGGCATGCCTCACGCAGATGAACCAGAACACGACCCACTGCGTCAGGTCGTGGCTTTTGGGCTCATCCTCTGAACGGCCGAGGCGGAGTCCTCCTCCTCCTCCTTCTCCTCCTCCTCCTCCTCCTCCTCCCCTTACTCCTCCTCCTCGTCCCCGTCCTCCTCGCTCTCCTCCGACGTGCACATGGGAGAAAGGGGTCGAGGGGAAAGGGAGAGGGGGGTGATAGGAAGAGGAACAGATGGGTGACGAAGGGACAGGCAACTGGCAGGAGAGGCTGCGTGTGCTCCGATTGTGGCTAGATCGATCTACATGCAAATACAACCTGCGTCATCGAGTCGCGCCAGAACAGACTCCAGAGGCATTCATTCACTCAGACGGCTAATCTCGTCCCACCCGTCACCTCTTCCTCCTCCTCCCTATCCTCCTCCTCCTCCTCGACCTCGCGCATGTAGAGCGCTCGCAGCGTCGGCGCTTGGGCAGGCGAAAAAAGAAGTTGGGGTTACATTCGTCGAAGCCCTCCCGAACACTGGTACCTCTGCTTTACTGGTGTAGGCTCATATGACCCATTGGTCGATGATGGGCAACACTGCTCTTGCCAGCAGGCTCGCACCTGAGCATCGTTCCAGTCCTCCTCACAGCAGTGGGCCAGCAGCTCACACCATGCGTATCGGCTGTTGCAGCCCGACTCGCTGGGTGCCTTGTCAATCCCATGCATCGCCGAAGATGCTGCTGTTCCAATGAGACTCGAACGTGTACTCCGAATCTCATTTGGGAGAGGCCGTCACAAGGCCCGCCTGGGCCATCTTGAACTTCTCCGGAGGCGTTCAAGACTGCCCTGCTGGGCCCTCTTGGGGCAATCTTGGATCCCCTTGGGGGTCTCGCAGGTTGGGCCACATAAAGCTCCTCTGAGGCCCTCTTGGCCACTCGCGTCAAAGTTGGTGATGCTTCGGTCACGGGCTGGGGCCTCCTGGAGAACTCTTGAGGGACCTCTTGGGGCCTCCTGGGAGTCGTTCGTGGCCGCTTGGGCCCTGCAGGGCTGTGATCACGCGTCTTGGGGCCCGTCATTGCGCTCTAGTGCCGTATAGCCGTCCTGCGCGCGCCCTCTGGTGACGTCTTGGAACTCTCTCGGGCCATCTTGGACGCCACGACCCAAGTTGGCCCGCCTGGGGCCCTGCCCGGCCCCCAGAGGGCCTCTTTGGGGGCCTCTTCACGCGCGCTCGAAACTTTCTGAGGCCGAAAAGCGCAGGATAATCACCAACGAAAACGCTGCGGTGTCCAATCGCCTGGACTGGCGTGAGGCCCTTCTGGGCGCCACATGAAGCCTCTTTTGGTGGGCCTGCGGTGGCGTGCCGGGTCGTCTAAGTCGGTTGAAGCACTTCGGTTATGCCCAGAGCTGGTGCACAGCTGCGCCATGGAGGCGGGTCCCTTGGGGGCCTTTCTCGAGCCTCTTGGAGGTTTCCGGCGCCCTCTCTGGTAGTCTTGCCGCCCTCTTGGGCCGTCGTCAGGCTCTCTTGTGCCGTCTTGGGTCTATCTTGGCCGTTTTCGAGGTCTCAGGAAACTCTCTCGGAGCCGTCTTGGGTAGTCTCTGGGGTCCATTGGGTCCTCTTCAAGCCCTCCTGGGAGCTTCTGCCCAGGCGATCTTGGAGACATTTTGAGGACCTCTTGAGAGCTATGTTTTACTCGTGGCCAGAACGGTCGGTGTGGGGGGAGAGGAGGAGGAGGAGGAGGAGGAGGAGGAGGAGGAGGAGGAGGAGGAGGACAAGGAGGAGGACAAGGAGGAGGAGGACAAGGAGGAGGAGAAGGAGAACAAGGACGAGGAGACGAGGAGGAGGAGGAGGAGGAGGAGGAGGACGAGGGGGAGGATTGAGCTCTGGCTTGAGCGCTACGCTCACTCGTATCGAATACTGCTAATATTGCACATATGGAGGGCGATTCGTTTTCGAAAAGGGTCTGTCGCCTTGGCGCAGCGCACACTTGGCTTAAGCAACCCCCGCAGCTACACGGATGGAGTTTCAAATGGGGCTCGCCAGAGAATTCCTCAACATCTCTACATCGTGACGTCGTGTGACAAACTACTGGATGGCGGCTCCTTTTTTCAAAATCGGGCTATCGCTTCAGATGTCATAGCAACTAGCGACCGAGGAGTGCAACACTGCAAACAAAAATACATGCGGGGCTGTCGCTAAGAACCTCCTCGAACTTTATGGCTACAGCTTGTCGCATTCACTATTCGAAGGATGGAAGGCAATCCTTTTCAAAATTGAACTCCCGCCCGAACTGCGGGCCCATGGGGCGCCTGGCGCAGCGAGAAAGAACGCCTGTAGGGACCAATGAGGAGGGGATTTGGGGCGGGGACGGGGGGTATAGCAGCATGGTTGATATACCTTGGCTTTGCTGTCCTCCTCCTCCTCCTCCTCTTTCTCCTGCATCGTTGGTACACTGTGAGTTTACTCTGGTCCTCCTCCTCCTCCTCCTCCTCCTGCACTGTTGATACCTTAATGGGTTTACTCTGGCCCGTCTACTCCTCCCGCTCCTCCCTCCTCCCTGTCTTCCCCCCCTCCCTGGCCGCGCCTTCTGCGCCAGCAGGCGCACGGACGCGTAGGCCGGGTACACGTACTGCGCCGAGCGGCGGGAGAAGCCGCGGGGGCGAGCGGCAAGAGGCTGCAAACCTCACGGGCCGCGCCCCGCGATGCGCGACGCGCGATTATCTTCGCGCCCTCGCGCCGCCGCCTGGGAGATCCTGGGGCAAGACGAAGCTCCCCTCCTCCTCCTCCGCCCCCTCCTCCTCTTCCTCCTGCTCCTCCTCCTCCTCAGGACGAGGATAGGTTCGGGCATCTGTTGCAGCACCCGGGCAGGGGCGAACGGCCAGTGGCGTAGCACAACGGCAACCCCGCCGCAGGGGGCTGAGGGTCGGACCGGAGAGGCACTCGAAAGCAACAGCCGTACACCATACACCACCGCCATCTCTGACTGCGGCCATTCTGGTCCCTCTGGTGTATTCTACCTCCTGGCCTCGGCCACCGTGGCCTGTACACCATCCCTGGGCATGGGATGGCCCTGGCCAGGGATAGTGGTATTATGGCCAGGGCACTGTTCCTAAATCGTTTTTCCAACCAGCACTCAAACTCGGCTCGCTCCCCGAAAGCTGTTTGCACGTGCGCTGTTTTGTTGTTTCATTCCCGCTGTTAACATTGTGGGTGCTGGGCTTTCGCCTGATGGGCGCCTTGTGGGGCTCCGTGACCTGGCTGTGTGTTTTAGGGGCCCGGCCACAAGAAACTTTCCACAAGAAACCCAACCCCGAGACCCGGGGACGCCCATTGATTCTTGGCGTGGGAACGTCGCGCTCTCCATTGCAACACCATCGAAACCCAAGAAACCCAGGGGTTACCCTGGAGGCGAGCAGGGTGCCTCTTGGCATGGGCCTCCACCGTAAGGGGGGCGCCCGCCCTCGCTTCCCACTGGTGCCCCGCCGCGTCTCTCGGCCCGCCTGCGTCGTCTGCCGCGGGCGCCCGCCTGGGAGACGCGCGGGGGGGCGAAGCCACGCACGCGCCCCTTGGCATGCCCGGGCCTGTCGAAGCCCAGCCTCGGGGTCAGGCCCACGCTCGCGCCTGGCTGCGATCCGGGTCGGGCCCAGGCTCGGGTGGACGCTCGGGCTCGCGCTCGGGCGCAGGCTCAAGGCCCTGCCCGTGCGCTACACCGTGCCCACATGGCAGCGCTCACAGAGTCATGTTCACCAAAGGGCCCAATTCAGACCAAAGCCAAGTGAAGCAAACGATAGACGGCAAATCAATCTGTGCCTTCGCAAAACCCAGCGCCTGCCCAGTGGGTGGCCTGGGCTACGTCACTGACCACTGTGCTCTCGTCCCGCTCGTGCGTTGACCCAAGCCACCTCACTTCGCGCATCGCGCCCGGCGATGCGCGGTTATCTTCGCGAACTCGCGCCCAAGCGCCGCCATCTTGAAGAAGGGCAACCGATTTGACCCAGACTGCGACAACCGAAGCGCGGTTATCTTCGCGCTGCTGGGAATAACCTAAATTGACCGCTCCCGCATCGCAGCGCTCCCCCCAAAGGGGGCATCGGGCCCCTCAGAAACGGACTGGAAGTCCACAGAGGGCCAAGGGTCCAGTCCACCTGCGTTTTTACATAGCACCCAGACAGCCAGCCGCTCGGCGTCGAACCCTTAGATGGGAATTGTTCGGGGCCCTCAGGGACAAGCTGGAGACCCACGGGGAGAAGAAGGTCCACTCCACCTGTGGTTCATTACAGGGTATTCCGATAGCCGCTCGGCTTCGAAACCTTCGGTGGATCGAGGGAGGAAAAGAGGCGTCCTCGACACACTCGTCGTCGCACTCGTCGTCGTACTTGTCGTCATACTCGTCGTTGTTTTCGTCGTCGTGCTCGTCATCGTACTCGTCGCCGCATTCGTCGTAGTACCCGGCGAACTACCCGTCATACTCGGCGCCGTGCTCGTTGTCGTACTCGTCGTCGCACCTTCGGAGGGCAAAACGATACACTACCATGGCCGGCGCCTAGGAGGGCAGGGGCAGGAGGAGGAAGAGGAGGAAGGGGAGGGAGGGGGAGAAGGAGGAGGAGGAGGAGGAGGAGGAGGAGAAATAGGGAAGAGGAGGAGGAACTGGAATTGCTGGGTGGCAGTGGTGATAGACATGGCGGCAATGGAAGTAACAAAGGCTCTTTTTCAATATTGAAGCTTGGGGCAACCGTTGTGGTGCTGTGACCTCAAGTCGCTGCTACGGGTGGAGAAACAGGTGCATCAACCACCAATGTGTCATTCGAGGTGCGCCGCGTGTTCACCAGGATGTAAGCCAGCACTACTGCGCACACCCCGAGTCCGAGCACTGGCCCATTCATGAGGCCCAGAGCAGGAGACTGCGTTCCGCGGCCAATGCCTGGCAGCTGTGCGCCCATGTGGGCCAGTGACCTGAACATAGCCATCAACTGCTGTTGTCCTTGCAGCCAGGGCCTCACAGGGACTCACACGGTCTGGCAATGGCTTCATCGTGCCTGTGATTACCCAGGGCGAGCTGCCCGTGGGGTTGCAGAACAGCCATAAGCACAGGCTGTTCAGGGAGTGGCGGGTGGTAGCCAATGAAGACTTGGGGTAAGTGCGAACGCGCGTGCACATCGCACCCTGCTAAGTTCCGTGGATCGGTGCTAGAGCTGGCTTGCACCAGCTCCTCTACCAGGTGGAATCGCGGGTGGCAGCGGTGACAGACATGGCGGCAATGGAAATAAAAAGGCCCTTTCTATATCACCGCGTACGCTAGAAATCCGCGCGCGCGCTGGAACCACGATTGCGGCGGCGGGCGCGCACGGCTTCTATTCGATGGAGGAGGAGGACGAGGAGGAGGACGAGGAGGAGGAGGAGGAGGAGGAGGAGGAGGAGGAGGAGGGAAGGAGGAGGAGGAGGAGGAGGAGGAGGAGGCGCTCCGCCGACAGGGTGAGCGACGGGGCTCGCTGCCGAATGCCAGCAGGCGGACACCTGCCAGCTGCGACCTGCCACCAGCCAGCCTGTCTCGTTGACTACCTACCAGACCACCCTAACCCAACCCGAAAACCCCAATTTCGGGTTCGGAAGGGGGGTACGGGTTCCATAGTTGTTTTTCACATGTTCCCCGACCCCCTCCCCCCACTGGAAATGAAGGGCACATTGAGGCCTTCGGTTGGATTGAGATGGTTTGGTGGGTGGTGACTCGTTTCTGCGTCATTTTCTCCTCCCTTTCCCCTTCGTCGCCCCCCACCCCGGCGAGGCCCTGTCAGACCCGCGACGCCGCCACGCGGACGCGAGTCGCGGCAACCGACGCTGGGACGCCGCAGCAGAGGCGTGCGGAAGACACGACGGTGCTGTTCGAAACAGGTACGCCAGCAGCCTCCTTCCTCCGCCTTTCCACTGAGGCTGTACCTTGCTCCCTTCGGCGGCGGGCAAAGGGGGGGGAAGCGAGGAGGAGGCCTTCTCTGAGGCCGCCCGGGCTTATCTGAAGCCCTCGCGCCTTCTGAGCAGTTTCCAGTTCCCCGTTGAGGAGGAGGAGGAGGAGGAGGAGGAGGAGGAGGAGGAGGAAGAGGAGGCGGGGGTGAGGTGAGGTGAGATGAGGTGAGGTGAAGTGAAATGAAATGAGATGAGATGAGATGGGATGAGAGCGATCGCGAAGCGACTCTATGTAAGGAGGCCCTGACCGCACGCTCAGCCTTGCTGAGCATTTTAGGTACAAGATCCCTCTCTAGACGACGGAGATACTCCCCTGCCTGTAAAAGTGGTGGGCGCACAGGGCCCAGCCAACTTCCTACTGAGAAGTGCCCGGCCTATAGACCCGCAACTGCCACACAACCATGGAGGAGGAGGAGGAGGAGGAGGAGGAGGAGGAGGAGGAGGAGCCTTCTGAGAAACCCCACCTGTTCTCACTTCCCTCTCCAGGCAGGATGAGGAGAAGGAGGAGGAGGAGGAGGAGGAGGAGGAGGAAGAGGAGGAGGAGGAGGAACCTTCTGAGAAGGCCCGCCCCTTCTCATTTCCCCCCCCAGGCAGGAGGAGGAGGAGGAGGAGGAGGAGCTATGGAGCTATGGGTGTGGCGACAGTGCCGGTTACTATGGAAGCAGCTATTCCCCAGCTGCTGTTCATGCCTTGACCGGTTGGCTCGTTCTGCTTTACTGAGAACCCTTGGCCAAATGTCGCGGCTGATGCTGCTGAGGTAATCGGTACGACTGCCTGACACAACATTGGCACATTCACTTCCGAGCTTACACAACTGCTGGGATGCGTAGCAGCCACAAGACGCACAGAACCAAAGTTGAAGACCCGTGTGAAAAAAACACTTTGTGCGAGGAATGCACATGCCCCACGAGATGTGCACGCTATGCCTTGAGGGAGGCCTCAAGAGGATCCCATCAGCATCAACCACATTAAAGCAGGGGGTCTGGAGCCAAGCGGCCCTGGTCGCAGCGGACGCGGACCCCCGATACCTGTTGCAGCTCTTGGAATTTTCTAGACAGTGCTGGCTGGAGAAAATGGCACACGCGCTGGCCGCCGGGGGCCTAACCGCAACAGCAGGCTGCTTACGCTCAAGACCTAGCCGCAGGCACTCCCATTCTTCAGCCTTGGGGGCCTCAAAGGAGCTCTGGAGTATCCGCCTGCGGACTGCGAAAGCTGTGTGCTCAGAATGCTGCATACGTGCGCGCGCATGCTCGGGGAGGCGAGCCAGTATGGCACCCTCCGCGGCAAATTCATCAGCGATGGTGTTGCCGTGGACTAAGACCTTGGGGCGCGGC
Source organism: Prorocentrum cordatum (assembly GCA_963575745.1). Lineage (NCBI taxonomy): Eukaryota > Dinophyceae > Prorocentrales > Prorocentraceae > Prorocentrum > Prorocentrum cordatum. The sequence goes on from CAUYUJ010017947.1 coordinate 216,880, forward strand.
CCTGTACGATGTCCTTTGCACTGAGGTGAGAGTGGGTGAAGAGGGCGGAGCAGGCAGGGGGTGCACGCTTCTCAACCTCGAGGCCAACCTGCCACCAGAGGTCGGCGTCCGGGCCAGCGGGTCTGATCCATCTGCGTTCGAACCATCCATCGCACACATGATAATTTTCTACGATATAACGCACTCGGCCACGTGACCGCCGAAGGCATGTGAGAAGACAGAACAATTCCCCTCGAGCAACCGTTTGTCTGCGCCCTGGGAGAGGCCCCCATGAACCTACAGAGATCTCCGTGGGCTCTTGCAAGGCTGAAGAAAAACGAAGAAGAACAAGAAAACGAAACACACACACACACACACACACAAAACAAAACAAAAAAAACACGCGAGCCCGAGGCCGATCCCACGGAGCTCGGGGCGGCGGGTGCCCTTGCCTCCACTGGCACCCCCGAAGACACATGGAGGCTCACTGGGGGTCCCGTGACCTAGATGAGGAGGCTCATCTTGGGAAGTGCTTGCCCGAGACTCCTCAACAGGGTGTTCTGGAGCTTCGACCCAGCTGCTGGGGAGGCGGCCCCGAAGCCAAAAACGCGATTTGTTCTCGCGCTGCGCAAACGCTTTGCTGACGAGGTGCTCACCCAATTTGCAGATCAGATGCTGCAGGCCCGCGCGCTCGCACTCCCATATCCGATGAAAACTCGCATCTGGCTGAGCTCGACCCATCGGGGCAACGCGGGCACATGGCGCTCATGACCTGCTTGCGCCATGTCTGCCGTCGAGTCCCAGGCCACGCGGCGCCCGCCGCTGTAGCCAACGAGGGGCTCCGACCATCGTCGCCCTCCTGGGGCGTCGTTGAACCCCTTGAGAAGTCCACGCAATGAGTGTTTGCAAACGCCTCCCTCCATGCCGGCGAAGTCGATGTGTTCAGCCGCTGCGCGCCGAGCCTTGGCTTGGAGGGTGTCTCGCAAGTCGCCCGTGAAACTATCTGGGACATCAATGCTCATGTGCCCAGTGACCGTGCGAGACTGAAACTGCCATTCGCCCTCGCCATCAGGGGCGGCCCATGCCGCAGGACCCTGCGGCGACCAGCCTGGATACAGAAGGTGACATGCGACGGCCGCCTGAGGTCCATGAACTCGCCGAGTACGCTGCGCCACTGGTAAACTCGCCAGCTCGTCAACCACTGCCTTCCACGTAGCCGTCATGGAGGCGCGGATAGACGGGTGCGTCATCCATGTGGCTGTGCATAAATCGTAGCGTGTCGCACGGCAACTTGTACTGGGGATCGCGACCGTCCGCTTGTAAGTCGGGTGATGTGGTGACGCAGCGGCCAGTGAGTCTGGGAGCTACTGCGTTAGCCATTCTCCGACGAATTGCGATCATGTGGCCCCCGAAAAATCCATAGTTGGCGTGGATGCAGGCCGGCCGCCTGGGCACCTTGCACTCCAGTCGCCTGGGCAATCTGTAACGTCGTAGCGTGCGAGCATATCTGTGGCCGACATATGCATGTTCTTGATGGCTCGACCTACTCGAGTGGCTCGTGCATGGAGGCGTTCCCCCGATACGTCGCCACGCAGGTCTGCCGCCTGAGTGGCGACTCGTTGCCTGTGCCCTCTGCGAGCAAGCTGACTCGCGATGGCGCGTGGGTCCGCCATGCACGCGCAGAAGAAGGACACTGCGCTTTTAGGGCAGATCTGGGGCCCTGCCCTTCTCATCTCAACGCATGCATCGCACAGGCAGTTGACCATCTGCTTCCTGGGGGAAAGACTCGATGCGCACGACGGACCTGCCTGGAACCACCCGCCCAAATCCTGTGCGACATATTGACGCGAGCCGTCGTGATGGTCTGCATGATGCGACAGGTGGCGCACTTTCCGAACCTCGCGCCTCCTCTGAAGCCCTGAACACTGAAACATGGCGGTGAGAAAGCCTTGCCATGCGCGCCGTTTTGTCGCAAAGTCCGAGCATTCATGCGCTGCAGGAGCTCGAGATCGAGTGTATCTGAGGGGTAGCTCAACCGCAACGTTGCTCGCCCCCGTGCGATGCCAACCAACCGCGTCGCAGAAACTGGCGATGTCGAGCGTGGCGCGACCCGCCGAGGCGCCCGAACGCGCCGCCAGCTCCTCGTCGACGGCGCGTGGAAGCACCTCTCTGAGAGCCGCGTTGCTTCGGACGGTTTCGTCCCAGTGCGTCTTGCACTGGTCCGTCCAAGACCTGCTGTGGCACTCGCGGGTCATGGGCCACAGCTGCCCGAGGCGTGGCAATAGCCCTATGACTCTGTCTCCT
>CAUYUJ010017948.1:0-81563 GCA_963575745.1 Prorocentrum cordatum
GTGCGTGCGTGCGTGCGTGCGCGCGTGCGTGTGCGTGTGCGTGTGCGTGTGCGTGCGCGTGTGCGTTTGCGTGTGCGTGTGCGTGTGCGTGCGCGTGTGCGTGTGCGTGTGCGTGCGCGTGTGCGTGCGCGTGTGCGTGTGCGTGTGCGTGTGCGTGCGCGTGCGTGCGTGTGCGTGTGCGTGCGCGTGCGTGCGTGCGTGTGCGTGTGCGTGTGCGTGTGCGTGTGTGTGTGCAGGTGTGTGCTCTTCGAACGGCGGCGGGCGGCGGCGGCGCCCAGATGACTGCGAGGGCGAGGAACAGCACTCCAGATGTCGGGCCATTGGGGGGGTAGGGAGAGAGATGAGGAGACAAGAAGGAGCAGGAAAAGGAGGAGGAGGAGGAGGAGGATGGGGAGGAGGAGCAGGAGGAGGAGGCCGGAGGGAGGAGATAAGGACATGAGGAGGTGAGGAGACGAGGAGGTTGATGGAGGTGGGAGGAGGGACAGGGAGGGGACATGGAGGGGACAGGAGGAAGAGAGCGCGCGGGGGAAGAGGGAGGGAGGGGAGCGGTGGCATGCGAAGCATGCAGGGGGGAATGAGGATGGGTGCCTCCCAGATGGGACCAAAGCAGACGCGGTCGGTGGATCGCACCGCGTCGCCGACGCATCGGCGATTCATCGGCGACGTGGGGAGAAGAGTGACGTATATGCATCGACGGCACGGCCCGATCCACCGAACCCATCTACACTGCAGAACGAAGGAAAGAAGGGACAGGGATGAAGACGGAGGGCCGAGGGAGGGAGAAGAAACGAAAACAAACGCATAAACATTAGCTGTTGGAGGTCCGCGCGGGTTTCTTGGAACCCCGCTGGGACCCCCTCCTTAGCGCGCGGAGCGCGCCAGGGGCGGCGGCGGAGATGCCGCCAGGGGACCCAGCGCAGATCCAAGAAATCCACGCGGACCGTCGAAAATTGATGCTTATGCCGTGAGAGGAGGAGGAGGAGGAGGAGGAGGAGGAGGAGGAGGAGGAGGAGGAGGAGGAGGAGGAGGAGGAGGAGGAGGAGGAGAGCAGGAGGAGGAGGAGGAGGAGGAGGAGGAGGAGGAAGAAGGAGGAACCATAAGGATGAAGAGGAGGCACGCGCCTTGGCGGCAGCCTTGGCTTTGGGCTTGGCCTGGGCCTGGAAGGATCCCGCGGTGCTCGCCTGGGCAGCCGAGGGAGGGGGGAGGGATGGGGAGGAGGATGGAAGACAGAGGTTGAGAAAGTGGGAGGACGAGGGAGGGGCGAGGGAGGAGAAGGTGGGCGGGGGCTGAAGGAGGGAGGGAGGGTGGGGGGGAAGGAGGGGGGGGAGGGAGACGGGGGCTGCGCGCCGCCATGCTGAAAGCTCTCACCCCGAGAGCCATGGAGGCCACAATCGTAGCAGCCGCCACCCTCACCCAGCGAAGGGAGGCCCAGCCCTGGAGGGAGAGCAAGACAAGGCCAGGACGAGGATAACATCGGGTGCGGATACACCTGGGAATCGCTGAGATCCGGCGGCTCTGGAGGATGTCTCGGGCGCCGCAGCGTTCTCAGAGCGTTCCGGAGCGCTCTGAGAGCGTTCCGGAGCGTTCTGGACCAGAGTTATCCTCGCTCTAGCCCCGTCCGAAGAAGGGAGGCGAGGGAGGAGAGGGATGGCGAGGGAGGACGAGGGAGGAGTGGGGATGAGGAGGGGGAGGGAGGAGAAGGAGCAGGGAGGGGGGGGGAGGAGAGAGGACGAGGGCAGAGGAACTAGGGGGGAGGGCGAGGTGGAGGCGGGAGGCTCGACAGAGGTTGCTCATGGGGTTCCAGCCCGCTCCAGAGGGGGAATGCAAACGAGCAGGGAGGACGGGTAGGGAGGGAGGGAGGATGGGTAAGCTCGAGGAGGGACGAGGACGAGTAGTACCCTCATCCTGTTGCCCGCTCTCTTCTCGTCCCCTCATGCTCATCCATCCGACTTACCTGTCTCCTCCTGTTCCTCCATCTCATCCTCCCCCTCTTCTTCCTCTCTCCTTCCTGCTTTCTCAATCCTCCTCTCTTCTGGTCATCCCTTCCCTTCCTCATTCAACACTCTCTTACGGATTCCCTCTCATATTGCCCGCCATTATACGATTCCTCCTCCTCCTCCTCGTCATCCCTTTCCCTTCTCTTCCTGCCAACTCATCGTCCGCCTCCACCCTTCTCCCTGGGAGCTGGGGAATCCTGGGAGGAGTAAGCGAAAAGGAAGAGAAGGAGGAATCCAGTAGGAAAGAGGAAGAAAGAAGAGGAGAAATAAGGAGCGAGGAGGATGAGGAGGCCCGTGCCGAGGTCGCCGAGATCGTGGCTCCCATGGAGCGCAGCGACTGTCCCTCGGAGAGCTCCTTCGTCTTGGCGATGACCTCCTGGTCCGTCCGTATGTGGCCCGTCGCCGACAACATCTGCGCGATGAGGTTCCACCGGCCGGCCTGGCCGCCGGGGTACTTCTGCAGGCCCTCTTAGCGGGGGGGGGGAGCGGGGGCAGCCATCCTCCGTTTTTCTGCCCCCCCCCCCCCTCTCCTCATCCTCAACAGCCCACACCCCCTCCTCTTCCCCCCCCCCCCCCCCCCCCCCCCCGACCCCGCTGTCCCCGTGCCCGCCGACCGTCATGCGCAGGAGCCACTCGTCGGACTCTGGGGCTCGGGCAGACGGGAAATTTTCGGGAAAGCTGGGCCCAGGGCCCCCCCTGCGGCGGCTGGACCGCCCCGCACCCTTCGGCGGTGCCAGACCTGTGCCAGAGTGACCGACCTGTGGTGCGCGGCCTTCTGGGAGCCGCGGGGGGACCAACCCGAGCGCGCCAGACGCTGGGATCGCGTCGCGTCCAGCGATCTGGGGGCCCCGCTGTGCCCGCACCAAAGGTCGCTCCTGCGAAGGGCCACTCTTACGTGCAGTCGAACCCTTTCGTGGGGGCTCGCGCACCAGCCTGATCATCGGCCGCTCCTGGGCCCTGGTCCTGTCCCACCGCCCTCCTCCTCCTCCTCCTCCTCCTCCTCCTCCTCCTCCTCCTCCTCCTCTTCCTCCTCCTCCCCTTCCCTCCCTCCCTTCCTCCACCTCCTCCTCCTCCTCCTCCTCCTCCTCCTCCTCCTCCTCCTCCTGCTGCTGATCTCCTCCTCCTCCTCTCTCCTCCTCCTTCTCCTCCTCCTCTCTCCTCCTCTCTCTCTCCTCCTCTCCTCTTCCACCTCCTACTCCTCCTCCCCCTCCTCCTCCTCCTCCTCCTCCTCCTCCTCCTCCTCCTCCTCCTCCCAGGCGCCCCCCGACGGCAAGATCGGTGCTGCTCGGGGATCTGGGCCGACCCCGGGGACTCCCGCGGGCGCGGGCCGCTCCTGTCTGCTGCGGCCCGCGCGCGCCTGGGAAGCGGCCACCAGGCGCCGGAACCGGAGCCGCGGAGGAAGAACAAAAGCTGCATCAACGTTACGGTGTTCCATCCTACACTCGCCCAGGAGAGTGAGGATGCGCGGCGGTAAGGGTGCGGGGGCCTCGGAACGCCATGCTGACGCTTCCCGTGCGGAGGGCAGCAGAATGCCGGAGGATGCCGAGTACCGAAGGGGCAATCAGGCAAGGGTAGCCTTGGAAAGTTGCCCCATCCTTACTATCATGGTTGACTGTACTTCAGCCTTGATCACTAGTGCACCAAGAAAGGTCCGAAACTGGAGAGCTTCCGCGTGTCGGGCCCCGGGAGGCGATGCCCGTTCGACACTGTTTTGGTACTTTTTTTCTGGGTGCTCGAAACTATGCCTGGGACGTGGTCCTGAAAAACGCGTGGAACAACACAACATCAATGGCGGATTCCAGAATCCCGGAACCCAAAAACGGTTTCATCCTTCGGGGGCGCATCGTTCACTTTCCGCCGCCCTTCCGCTGGTGAAGGCGACCTCGTTTGACTCCCGCAGGCCTTCCGCCACCCTTCCGCCGGCGGAGACGACCTTGTTTACCTCCGCCGACCTGCCGCCGCGGAAGTGATGACAACTCCTTCGATCCTCGAAGTCAAGGCCCCTGTTGGAACACCCCACATGTAAACTTGGTCCAGAGCAGATCCAAGACATGCGCTCGGAGCGCCAAACCAAATATGTCTATACCCTTTCTGTTCTTCTTCGAAGTAAGCCTAGCCGTCGTGATGCTCTGCACAGTCCGGCTTGCACAGAGATGTCCCCGTCTGATATCGCGAGGGTTGTGTGAAAGGTCGCTGTCTGGGAGCGTCCGGAAGGCTAGGTTCGCACGCCTCCTGGCGCAACAATACATGATATGATAATTTAAGCTGTGTTGTATGCTGTGCTCGGCTGCACTGTGATGTGATAGGCTATGATCTGTCGTGCGTGGCTATGCAATGGTATGCTGAGTTGCACTATGCTATGTCGTGCTCGGCACTGCCATGCGATAATTCAATACTGCGCTATGCTGCTATGCAGTGCTGTGCTGGGCATTCCATTGCTGATTTGCATCGCACGGCACCTCACTGCGATGCACCTCGTTGCGTTGCACTGCGCGTGGAGGTGTTCAACAGGAGGACTATCACTGATCGGGGTCGCTCTGGGCTCACTCGAGTCGCCAAGGACTAGGTGCCTGGCCGGAAGGAGTCCGCGGCGCACACGGACACCCCAAACGAGACCTCGAGAGAGAAAGCCTCTCGAGGCTCCGCGCGGACCTCTCGAGCCCGGCACTGGACAACCCCCGCGCCCCACATCCCGTCACGGCCGTCCCCGGCCAGCACAGCCCGCCAGCCCAGGGCGGCGCCGGAGCCCGCAGGCCCAGGGTGGAGGGAGTCCCGGCGGCAGCCCACGGGGTGCGCAGGAGCCGCGGAAAGAGGATTCCCAGCCCCCCGTGTTGGCTTCTCGCTTCAGCAGAGCACTGGGGTCTCCTCTCCTCCCTCCCTGCCACCCGCCCCCTCCTGCCTCCTGGCCCCTGCTTCCTGCCTCCTGTCTCCTGCTTCCTCCGCTTCCTCCTCCCTCCTCTCCCTCCTCCCTCCTCCTCCTTCCTCCTCCTTCCTCCTCGTCCTCCTCGTCCTCCTCTTCCTCCTCTTCCTCCTCCTTCCTCCTCTTCCTCCTCCTTCCTCCTCTTCCTCCTCCTTCCTCCTCTTCCTCCTCTTCCTCCTGGCTCCTAGCTCCTGCTCTCCTCTGCCTTCGCTTCCTCCTCCTCCACTCGTCCTTCCTCCTCCTTCCTCCTCTTCCTCCTCTTCCTCCTGGCTCCTAGCTCCTGCGCTCCTCTCCCTTCGCTTCCTCCCCCACTCCTCTCCTCTTGGTCCTGCTCGCGCGCTGCGGCCCCGTGGTGGCCCTGCCTCTCTCGGTGTGCGCTCCTGGGGACAAAGGGGAGCCCCTCGCTGTGCCCCGTGGGGGCGGCCGCGAAGCGTGAGGCCGCTGCCCGCGTCGTGGGCGCCTCCCGGGATTACCAGCCTGGAACGTAGCCCTATCCCTATGCTGGGCACCTCCTCATCACAATGCCAATCTTAGGGATTCCCTTCTTTTTGGGGGCGAATCCCTAAGATTGTCATCGCCTTTTGGCGTGCCCATCTTGGGGATAGGGATACGTTCGAGGCTGGTAATGGGAGGCCCAGCGCAGGGGAGCTGTCAACGCACCCGGGCGAGACCCTCCCGGGGGTGGCCCGGGAGTGCGCAACTGTCGCCACTTCCGCGGGCTCCTGGGAGGCCCAGCGCAAGGGAGTTGTAAACGCCCCCAGCCGAGACCCTCCCGGGGCGGCCCGGGAGTGCGCAAGTGTGGCCGCCTTCGTGGGCTCCTGGAAGGCCCAGCGCAGGGGAGTTGCAAACGCACCCAGCCGAGACCCTCCCCAACGGAGGGGAGTTGTAAACGCACCCAGCCGAGACCCTCCCTGGGTGGCTTGGGAGTGCGAAAGTGTCGCCATTTCCGTGAGCTCTTGGGAGGCTCAGCGCAGTGAAATTGTAAACGCACCCAACCGAGACCCTCCCTGGGTGGCTTGAGAAAGCGCACGTTTCGCAACTTCCGTGGGCTCCTGGGAGGCCCAACGGAAGGGAGTTGTAAACGCAACCAGCCGAGACCCTCCCTGGGTGGCTTGGGAGTGCGCAAGTGTCGCGGCCCAGCGGAGGGGAATTGTAAACGCACCCAGCCGAGACCTCGCGGCTCTCCTGGGGGGGGGGGCTGCGAAATGCGACACTGTCGCCACGTTCGTGGTCTCCCGGGAAGCCCAGCGGAAGGGAGCTGCAAAGCACTCGGCCGAGACCTCGCGGCTCCCCATGGGGGGGCGGCGAAGTGCGACACTGTCGCGAGTTGCGTGGGCGCCTGAGAGGCCCAGCGGAACGGATGTATAAACACACCCAGTCGAGGCCCCGCGGCTCCCTACGAGGGCCGCGAGCTGCGCAGCCGTCGCCACTTTCGTTGGCTCCTGGGAGGGCCAGCGCAGGGCACGCACCCAGCCGAGACCTCGCGGCTTCCTGAGGAGGCGGCGAGCTGCGCAACTGTCGCCACTGTTGAGGGCTCCTGAGAGGTCCAGCGGAGGGGAGTTGTAAACACACCCAGTCGAGACCTCGCTGCTCCCTGGGGGGCTGGTACTGCGCACCTGTCGCCACGTGCTTGGGCTCCTGGTAGGTTCGGCGGAGTGGAGCTGTAAACGCACCCAACCGAGATGTCGCGGCTCCCCTGGGGGAGCGGCGAAGTTCACTGTCGCCACTGCCGTGGGCTCCTGGGAGGTCCAGCGAAGTGGAGCTCCCTGAGGGGCTGCGAACTGCGCCACTGTCGCCATGTGAGTGGGCTCCTGAGAGGCCCAGCGGAGTGGAGTTGTGAACGCACCCAGCCGAGACCTCGCGGCTGCCTGGGTGGCTGCTAAGTGCGACGCTGTCGCCACTTCCGTGGGCTCCTGGGAGGCCCAACGGAGGGGAGCTGTAAACGCACCCAGCCGAGACCTCGCGGCTCCCCGGGGGTGGCTTGGGGGTGCGCCACTGTCGCCATTTCCGTGGGCTCCTGGGGAGCCAAGCGGAGGGGAGCTGTAAACGCACCCAGCACGCACCTGGGCTGCGAAGTGCGACACTGTCGCCAGTTTCGCGGGCTCTAGGGAGGCCCAGCGGAATGGAGTTGCAATCACACCCAGTCGAGACCTCGCGGCTCCCTAAGGAGGCTGCTAACTGCGCAACTGTCACACATTTCGTGGGCTGCTGAGAGGCCCAGCGGAGTGAAGTTGCAAACACACCCAGTCGAGACCTCGCGGCTCCCTGGGAGACTGCGAACTGCGCACCTGTCGACACGTTCTTGAGCCCCTTCGTGTCCTTCAACACGCTCGTTTGTATGAATCGGTCCTGTGCATCGTCGCCACATGTGTAAAAAGGGGTGGGTACGTCGCAGGGTAATGCTTTTCGTACCGAGGTCTGGTCTTCGAAAGAAGACGTCTGCGGTCCAAGCACGGCCACAGGAGCGCGGGTCAAGGACACGAGCCCTCTTAGCCGAAGGCCAGGTGCCCCACCGTAGGGATGCCAAGCGAGAAGAACACTCGAAGGCGGGGAGTCCGAAAGCCACGAAGAACGCAAGCACTGTTTCCCTTCCGAAGCCAGAGTTGTTCTCCGCCGAAGAGGGGGGGGGAGGCGTCCCTGGCCCAAGTGTGCCCAGCTGTGGTCGCCATGTTGGCCCATCTGGGCGGGGCGTCGTGAGGGGGGGCCATTGAGGCTCCTCCTCCTCCTCCTCCTCCTCCTCCTCCTCCTCCTCCTCCTCCTCCTCCTTCTCCCTCTCCTATTCCTCCCCCTCCTCCTCCTCCTCCTCCTCCTCCTCCTCCTCCTGCTCCTCCTGGTTGACAAACCTCGACTAACCCCTGTGCCACTACTTCGAGGCCCCGAAGCAGTGCGACGGACAGCGTGGTGGCATCGGAGCCCGCGACGACCTCACCGCGCGGTCCGCCACCGCACTGCTTTTGGGACCTCGGCGGCCCCAGGTCGCCCGAGACGTCCTCTGAGAACGCTTCGAGTCCCCAAACCGTACCGAACCAAGCCAAGTCGGGGGATTACTGACCCGGGTCAATCCAGACCCGGGGTCAGTCAGGCGTCGCCTGATCCTGCGGGGCTCGGCAGGATCCTGCAGGACCCTGCGCGCGAGCCCGGGTCCGTGCCCCCCTGGCTCTGCAGGGTACTGCAAGACCTGGCGCTCTGGCTGACCCCCGCTTGCACTGGCCCCCGCCTCTTGGGCCCCCGACCAAGCGTGCACGTCGGTCGAGAAATAGTAGGTAAAACCATGAAGTGGGAAGGCGGGCAGAGTGCAGACTGGGCCCAGGCCCTCCCAGCGAATAGCAGAACACAGCAAGAGCAGATCGACTCTTGCAGTAGGAAGGCGCTCGAAGTAGACTGGGACCCGGGAAGCCAGAAACACCTGCTTTCGGCGACCGGCGTATACGCACACCCGTGCCAGAGGCCCACGACTGGCCCAGCGCGGGCCTCGGTGCAGGCACGGGCGGCCGCGCACGACGGGGCGGGGCCGCCCGAGAAGGCACGGGGGGGAGCCTCCGAGAAGGCACCAGCGGGGGGGGGGGGGGAACAGCGAATGGTGGCAGGTGGCGCCTTCTAAGGTCTTGAAGGTCTGAATTGTGGAGGTACGCTGGCGCCTCTCCCTGCGGCCGGCCGTCTTCGCTGGCCGAGGGACCGTATAGGGTCCGAGAAGCCAGCGCGGGAGAAGGAGGAGCAGGAGGAGGAGGAGGAGGAAGAGGAGGGGGGAGGAGGTGGAGGAGGAGGAGGAGGAGGAGGAGGAGGAGGAAGAGGAGGAGGAGGAGGAGGAGGAGGAGGAGGAGCCGCCTCAGAAGCCACCGCGCCCATCGGGGAGGCCACTGCGAGGCCCTCCCGGCCCCGCGAAAAGGCCGCCCCCCCTCTCGCCGCAATCCCATGTGCTGCGCGCAGCCCAAAACCGTGGGCACCCCCCGGGGCCTTGGCCAGGATGCCGAGCTCCTCCGTCGACCAGGGGGACCCCGCCGCCGCCGCGGCCGCCGCCTCTCTGGCAGCGTTCTGCTTCTTCTCTTCCTGTCTCCTCGCCTCTTCCTTCGCCCGCTTTTCCTCGGGAGGGAAGGGGGTCGGGGAGGGGGACCGAGGGGGGGGGAGGGGAAGAGAGAGGACAGGGAAGAGAAGGAGGAAGAGGAGAAGGAGGTGGGGAGGAGGAGCGAGGCGGTGGACGAGGAGGAGCGAAGAGGTGGGAGCGTCTAGGGCGAGGAGGAGCGAGGAGGAGGAGGAGGAGGAGGAGGAGGAGGAGGAGGAGGAGGAGGAGAAGGAGGAGGAGAGGGAGGATCGAATATAGGTGTTCCTGGGCGCTTGGGCCTCACACAGGGCGGAGGCGGAGGCGGAACAAGAGGACGGGCGAGACAGAAAAGGCGAGGGGGGGGAAATGACCCCGCCCTTCCAGGAGGCAAGGACTGCGCAGACCTGGGCGACAACTCAAACTCGAAGGTCCGGTGATATTCCTTCAGAGGACAGAACATGCATACACGTAATGTCTCGAAGCTCCCCGCGATCTTTGTTGGAGAATGGTAAGAATATCGAGGAGAGCATTCGAATGAAGTTTGAATGGAGTCATACGGGATGGAGGACATATGGTGTACCTCGTTTGGTCGCGGTAGGCCCCTGGTGCCAGCCTTTGGTGTTTGAACGGCTTATGAAGCCCTTCGGTGCCCACCCCACCCCGTCCACAGGCCCCCTACCGTGATGGTAACACCCGTACTGCTGTGCACACTCGTACTGCACATGGGCGCGCTGCTAGCCCCCAGCCGTGCTGGCAACAGTGGTGTCAGTAGTTAGGCTGGCTTCATCTCGTGGTGCTGCTTGCACCCGCGCTGCTCAACGACGTAATGCTGGTCCAAGTCGTGCTGGTCACAATGGTCACGATTCTCCTGGTCGCCGTGAGGCTGCTGAGTCCCCTGAAGCCAATGAGCTACACGACGCACTGAGAGCGCTAGGGACGGCGCTGGGCGCGGACCGTGGGGGGGGGGCCAGCACCCATCCGAGAAATCTGCGCGGAGCTCAGAGAAATCATGTTTCTGCACGTCTTGCCTTTCCTACTCAAGAGGACCCCTAACCATCTGGGAGGGGACCAAAGTCAGGAGGCCCAAAAACACTCGGGATGGGGTCTGTGCTCTGAGGACGTGACGAACCAGACAGCCCAGATGTGTCACCCCCCGTGCAGAGACGGGGCCCTGCGTGACGCCACGCCTTCACTGTGCTAGCAGGATCTGGGGCTCCTTCCTCCCCGATGCCTTGTGCCCAGACCACCGACGTCATGATTTTTTCATGACGCGGCCCCCAGAGATCCGGACCCCTTCACCAGGACCGGCTTCTCATCCCGAGTCGTTTTTTGACGGTCCCGAGGCCCGGTGAGGGCCCCCAGGGGCCGAAAATGGCGAAAACCCCCCCCGTCGTGATTTTTTCACGACCCGAGGGGGTCTGGGTGGGGGGAGGGCCGGCCGCACGTCCTGCTCGGCCTCCTCGGCTCTCCTCTGCCCGAACTCGCGCATCTCGCGCCGCACCGCCGCGTCGGCGTCCTCGGCACGCGGCCGGCTCGGCCTCCCGCGAAGGCCCAGCGCACGGCTCCATGCCCAGTGCCCGGGCACGGTGGCAGCATGGGCCGAAGGCCATGAAATCCGCCGCCCCCTGGCCCAAAAGGGCCCAATGAGGCCCCCAAGAGGGCCTCCAGGAAGGCCAGAAGAGGCCTAACACATTGATTGCCCTTAGGTTTTTGACGGATTTTGACATTTCCTTCTTTTCGGCCTTCCGACGGCCCGAGACGGCCCAAGAGCTCCCAAAGATCGCCGAAAGATCGCCCAAGAGGCATCCAAGACGGCCAAGCTGACCTGCAAGATGCCCACGTGTTCCCCGAAGGCTTTCCAAACCGATTCGGGGAACACATGGTCCGATGGCTTGGCAAGTCTGGCCTCAACTTTCGGCCACAGAGGCGCTTCCACAAAAGCAGGGGGCGGCGGTGATTCACCGTAGGCGTCTTCGATCCGCCGCCCCCTGGGGATTCATCACAGGGGTGCCTGGCGTGCCAGATCCTCTCGGTTTTGGTCTTCGTTTTGGTTTTGGTTTTTTGGCCTCCGGCGCGTGTTGCCGGGATCCCGGGAAGGTGCTCCATCTGGAAACAAATCCTCCAAGATGGTTCAAGATGGCGCGCCAAGATGGCCACGTTGGCCCAAGATGGCCTCCAAGATGGTCCAAGATGGGCTTCAAGTTCGCCCAAGATAGTTCAAGACGGCCTCCAAGACTGCCCAAGAGAGTCCAAGACGGCCCAAGAGGCCCCCAAGAGGCCTCCAATACGGCCCAAGAGGCCTCCAAGAGATCCTCCAGGAGGGCCCGAAGAGGCCCAAATCAGAGACGTTCCTTTGGTATTTGAAGGATTTGGGCATTCGCTACTTCTCGGCATTCCGACGGCTCAAGACGGCCCAAGAGGCCCCCAAGATCGCCCCAAAATCGCCCACTAGGCCTCCAAGAAGGCCCCATGACGGTCCAAAAGGCCTCCAAGACGGCCCCAAGAAGAGCCCAAGACGGCCCAAGATGGCCCCGAAAACGCCGAAGATGGCCTCCAAGACGGCCAAGATGGCCTTCAAGATGCCTCCAAGGCGGCCTCCAAGACAGCGAAGATGGCCCCAAGATGCACCCAAGACGGCCCCAGATGGCCTCAAAATGGCCTTAGACTGCCCAAAAGGCCCGCAAGAGGCCTCCAATACGGCCCAAGAGCCCTCCAAGACGTCCTCCAGGAAGGCCCTATAGGGTCAAAATGGCCTCCATACGGACCACGTGTTCCCCGAAAGCTTTCCAAACCGATTCGGGGAACACTCGTTCCGAAAGATTGGCAAGGACCTGACCCAGCATTCGGCCAGCAGGCCCCAAGACGCCTCCAAAAGCTCACAAGAGCCCCCAAGGGGCCCCGAAGGCTTTCCAAACCGATTCGGGGAACACATCGTCCGATAGCTTGGCAGGGCTCTGGCCTCAACGTTCGGCCACATAGGCGCTTCCGAAAGGGCAGGGGGCGGCGATGACTCGCCGTAGGCGTTTTCGATCCGCCGCCCCCTGTTGATTCATCACAGGGGTGCCTGGCGTGCAAGATCCTCTCGGTTTTGGTTTTGGTTCTTTTTCCAGAAGAACTCCCCCTTGGCCTCCGGCCCGTCCCGCCGGGGTCCCGGAAGGGATCTCAATCCTCAATTTTCCCTCCAGGACGACTCAGGACGGCCTCCAAGATGGCCACGTTGGCCCAACATGGCCTCCAAGATGGTCCGAGATGGCCTGCAAGTCCGCCCAAGATGGTCCAAGACGGCCTCCAAGACGGCCCAAGAAAGTCCAAGATACCTACAAGTTCGCCCAAGAGGCCTCCAAGACGGCCCAACACGACCCAAGAGGTCTCCAAAAGATCCTCCAGGAGGGCCCGAAGAGGCCAAATTCATTGGTTTTCCTACGGTATTTGAAGGATGTTGGTAATTATTCGCTTCTTCGCGGCATTCCGACGGCTCAAGACGGTCCAAGAGGCCCCCAAGATCGCCCACGAGGCCTTCAAGATGGCCCCATGACGGCCCAAGAGGCCCCCAAGAGGGCCCCAAGAGGGCCCCAAAACGGCCCAAGAGGCCTCCAAGACGCCTGTAGGAGCCCCTGATATGCCCAAGAGGGCCCCAAGACGACCCAGACAGGCTCCCAAGACGGTTTCCGACGGCGTCAGACAAGCCAGGAACGCCCTAAGACGGCCAAAGAGGCCCCCGAGAAGCCCCCAAAGGCCCCCAAAAATCCTCCAAGAGGCCCCCAGGAAGCTCCCAGGAGGCCCCAAGAGTGCCCCAAGAGGCGCCCAAGATGCCTCCTCCTCCTCCTCCTCCTCCTCCTCCTCTTCCTCCTCCTCCTCCTCCTCCTCCTCCTCCTCCTCCTCCTCTCCTCCTCTTTTTTCCCTCATCCTCCCCCTCCTCCTCTTCTTGCTCCCCCATGCGTTCTCCGAAGTCTTTCCAAACCGACTCGGGGAACAACTGGCCCGATAGCTTGGCCAAGCTCCGGCCCAGCTGCCGGCCACAGAGGCGCGTCCAAAGAGGCGGGGGGCGGCGGTGATTCGCCGCAGGCGTCTTCGATCTCCTGCGCTGCAGAAGCACAACGAATCAGCCGACGTTCCGTATCATTTCCTACTCCATCTTCACGCATCCCCATCAGGTTCCATAGTTATCTGTTTCGGGCCGCCCGCGGGATTGGCGGGCCCCAGCGAAGCCCTGAGGAGGCCCAAGAGGAGGGGCCCAAGGAGAGACCAGGAGGCACCCAAGAGGAACCCAGAACAAGCATCTTTGCCGCAGCGACGCTCGGGTCGGGTGAGAGTCAAACGAGGGAAAGCTATCCAGAGCGCTACCCTGCCCCCGTCGCGACGGCTGGCTTGGCGCGACGAAAGTCTCGT
This sequence comes from Prorocentrum cordatum, assembly GCA_963575745.1. Taxonomy (NCBI): domain Eukaryota; class Dinophyceae; order Prorocentrales; family Prorocentraceae; genus Prorocentrum; species Prorocentrum cordatum. The sequence continues at coordinate 13,346 of CAUYUJ010017948.1, forward strand.
CTGAACGCACCCCTCGAGAGGTCCGGCGATTCTCCTTGTCGGCACCTTGCTGCGCGCCTCCCCAGAGAGGGTGGGCAGGGAAGGGACGGTCACCGCATCGGCTCGCGTAGCTATTTTGATCATCCCCTCCTGGCGCCAGGAGAGGCCAGAGCATCGAGGAAAGCGGCCAGCGACGGGCCCAGGGCCACAAACCATCTGCACGCAGCATGTTTCGTAGCCTCCCCTTCCCCCAAAATCCCCCCCGCTCGTCCGAGCACCGAGACGAAGAGCGAAGCACCGAGACGAGAGCGAAGCACGCAAGAGTGACCCTAGGCAAGAGTGAGCTTTGATGCGCGAATCTCGGAGGCCCAGGGGAGGCCAAGTCCGAGCGCGCAAAACGCTGTTATCGCATCGCGTTCAGTCATCCGGGGACCCCGGAATGTCCGCACCAAAGGTCCCTCTGGCGAAATAGACGAGCGCGGTCCACTACTCGCAAAGAGACTACTCGCAAATGGCCCGGATCCCCCGCGGAGGATCTACGGTAAATTACATCAACGCAGACATTTGTTTTTCGGGCGTTTGCGAGTAGGCACTTTGCGAGTGGTGGAACGCGCTCGGTGACGGAAGGTCACTCTTACGCGTAGCGGAATGAAGCATGTTTGGGAACCTGCCGGGCCGCGGCCGAGCTACTCAGCGACGAGTCCAGGGGGGAAGTGAGAAGGAGAAGGCCTTATCAGAAGGCCCGTAAGTACCCCTGCCTTCAGAGAAGTTTTCTAAGCCTTCCCCGAAGACACAGAACACTTCTCAGAAGGCGCGAGGGCTTCTGGGAAGTCCCACCGCCTTCTGAGAAGGCATTCTCCTTCGCACTTCCCCCCCTCGCTTGCCGCCGAGAGCTACTGTTGCACACCAGGCAAGCACGGAAACGAAGAGGGCGGCTGCGCATAATCTTCACGTAGCCTCGTCTCTATCAGAGAGGCGTCGTGACCGAAACTGTGCCCGAAAATCTGCACGAGTGTGCCCGAAACTGGCGCCCGAAAGCGCCCGAATGTGACCAACATGTTCGCCCCACCCTCCCCCTCAGAAATCGCGGGGGGTAGGGGTACAGTCGGACTTCATTGGACGGGACACGCGAGAGGACAGAAGACCCTTCCCAGGGCCACATTGCCATAGGAATGCAGGAGGCATGGGTCGCGAGACGCAGGACACAAAGGTACCCTTGATTTGGCAGGGTCGACCTTTGCTAATATGGGCCGACTGTGGGGTTCGCATGTGCCACCCTGGCGGGGAGGACCCGAGCGCGCAAGACGCTGCTGCCGCATCGCGCTCAGCCCTCTGGGGGCCCCGGTGTGCCCGCAGCAGAGGGCACTGCGGCGAGAGGCCACTCCCGCCTGCAGGACGAGGTCGAGGGCGAGGGCGAGGAGGACGAGGGCGAGGAGGAGGAGGAGGAGGAGGAGGAGGACGAGGACGAGGAGGAGGAGGAGGACGAGGGCGAGGAGGAGGACTGGGAGGGAAGCCCTCGATCCACTCCAGCCGGCCTTACGCCGGCGCCAGAGGCGCGCCGGCCTCGCGATCCCTTCGATGGCGGCGGCCCGCCCCCCTGGAGAGCGCCGCACACGTGTGGAGAAGGGGAAGAGCAAGTAAAATAAGATAACGAATAAGAATGTTAATGAGGAGGGACAACGAGAAGAAGGGAGCACTCAGAACAATACGAAGAATGAGACGAATCATAGTAGTAAGACTTCTACTACTACTACTACTACTACTACTACTACTACTACTACTACTACTACTACTACTAATAATACTATAACAATAACAATAACAATAATAATAATAGTCATACTCCTAATAATAATCATAATAATAATCATAATAAGAATAATAATAAGAATAATAATAATACTGGTAATACTAATAACGACAATACTACGAATAATAATAATACTAATACTACTAATAATAATAGTAATAATAATAACAATAGTAATACTAATAATAACATTAATAATAACAGGAATAATAACAGTAATGATGATACTAACGATGGTAATACTAATTATTCTTATTATTAGTATAAGAAGAAGAAGACGAGGAAGGCACGACCCTGAACTGTCGGAGGGCCGCGCAGATTGCTTGGAGCGGCGCGGGACGCCCTATCCCTGGCGCGAGCTGATTCTTTTCGAACCCAAAAGCCTTGACGATAGGGGAGGAGGAGTAGGAAGTAGGAGGCAGAGCGTCAACAAAGAGGGCTCCTCCGATCCTACCTCTGCTACCGCCTCTGGTCGGGAGATACACGGCAAACCTCGCCGCGTACGTCATTCTCGAAGCTACGCCGTCCCCTCGTCGAGCGTAGAGGAGAGGATGGAGCTGGTACAGAAGGGCGACAGAGCGAAGCCTCTCGGGGAGGGATTAGGAAGCATGAGGAGGAGGAGGAGGACGAGGAGGAGGATCAGGAGAAGGAGGCGGAGGAGGAGGAGGACGAGGAGGAGGAGGAGGAGGAGAAGTAAGAGAAGGGCCGCGGTGGCCAGAGTGCCGATTTCTGTGGCAACTCATGGGGGCATCCCATGTCATCTTGCTGGCCTTGGCGAGTCGACGCGACGATACATCGACGCCAGTCGAGGCTCAGTCTGCAAATTCTCATCGATCATCGGACGCTGGCGCACGCGAAAGTACTCTGGAGACGGGCTGCCGAGGATACGGCTCCCGTGAATCAGATTCAGAAGCCAGAGCCGCAGGGTAGCCCTGGAGCTCGCTTCGGCTTCCAGCGGGACAGCTCGGCACGGCCTGCTGGGCCTCGCAGCGGGTCCGGACAGGCCTCCTCGAAGCGTTTCCCAGTACGCGTGCCCGGAAGCTCTCCCGACAGTCCTCGGGAAGCTCTCTCTAGGTCCTCCCGGGGCTCTTCGACGGGCCTCCCCACGCCCTTCGGCCGCCCTGCTATCCCCGGGCTCTGAATCCCACTTAAGTGCTGCCGAAGCCGATGGTCCTTCTTGGCCACTGCCTCCAGCCGGCTGCAGAGGGCCTCCAGGGCCTCCGGCTCCGAGGCCAGGCAGAGCTGCTGCAGCTCCTCCGACTCCTCTCGGCGCACCAGCGGCCGCCGCCACCGCCGCCTCCGCCGCCACGCACGAGCGGCGCACGCATCCGCAGCTAGGCAGAGGGGCCTCGTCACGTGATGCGAAGTGCCCCCCCTCCCCACCGACTCCCCCTCCTCTTCCTCCCTTGTATCCTCCTCCTCCTCCTCCTCCTCCTCCTCCTCCTCCTCCTACTCGCCCTCCGATTCGCGCATCGCGTGCCGGATCCAAGTCGCCGCATGTCCGCGCCCTCGCGGTCTGAACTCTGGGGCGCGATCCCCCCGATACGCAGTCGCACAGATGCGTCCCGCGCGGGGCATCCGCGAACAAAAACGCGCCCCGTATCCGCGGGGTCGCGGCACAGGTACATTTCGACACCCGAAATGGGTACCGAAAGAATGGGCACAATGCCCAACAACGAATATTGTCCCAAACCAACAGCGGCCGCCGTTGGGCAGGCGGCCTTCTGTCTCGAATGGACACAGGCCGCGGCGGCGTGGACAGCGAGTCCTGTTCAAAATGAACAGGAACTGCTGTTGGGCATTGTACTGCTGGTGCGCGGCTTTTTGGGGTCCGCGAGGGACCAAACCTGGGCGCGCAGGCCGCTGCTCCTGCTTCGTGTTCAGCCATCTGGGGACCCATCTGCGCCCGCACCAAAGGCCACTCCGGCGAAAGGTCACTCTTCCGTCTAGTCGAGACCCGCCCGCCGCCATCGTCGCGTCTGGGCCGATCGGCCTCGAGTCGGCTCGGATCGGAGCGCGCCGCACCAGCACGGAGTGGAGAAATCGGACCGGGCCGCCTGCGCGCGAGGATGCGCCACGGCGCCGCGCAGGCAGCGGGTAACTTCGGATCGCCCGAGTGTCGGAACCGGATCGGTTCGGGCCGGCTGGAACGGATATCGAGTCGGCTCGACTGGATCGAAGTGGACCCTCGCGCATCGGTTCGAAGAGGTCAGCGAGGGTCGGCGTTGGCAGCGCTCTCGTCGTCGTCGTCGTCGTCGTCGTCGTCGTCGTCGTCGTCGTCGTCGTCGTCGTCGTCGTCGTCGTCGTCGTCTCGTCGCTCGCCCCTGCTTGGGGGGACGAGGCTGTTCTGGGGTGCAGCTGGGAGGCTCCCTCCTCGCCGTCGCTCGGACGCCCGCTCCCCGTGCATGCGTTTCGGTGTCGTCTTATGTCGGGCGTATCCCCCTACAGGGGGATTTTCGAACACCAAAAATGCCCCGAAAAGGTCAAACAATACTCACAAAATAGTCTCCAGACTATTTTTTTGGACTATTGTTTGACTATTTTGGGGGTATTTTTCATTTTTCGTCGAAAACCCCCCTGCAGGGGGACAGGCCCGACTTAAGTGTCGTGGGTGCTCAATTGTGCCAGATGATCCAACATGCGGAGAAACACACACCTCCTCGCGGAGAAAAATGCACACCTCCGAGCGCCGCCGAGCCCTGGGCTGAACGGATCTCCTTCCTCCTTCACCTCGTCCTCCCCCTCTGGAGGAGACCTTAGACCTCCGGAGACTTCAAAAGAGACCCTCGGGCCTGCATGCAGAGACCCCCCCGAGACCTCTGCAATCCTCAGGGGGAACATGAGGGTTTCAGTGCAGCCCAGTGCAGCTCAGGCGGGGGGAAGGGGAAATAGTGTGGTCTCAAAGAAAGCGCTCCCGTGCCCTCAGGACGTTCTGCGGTGCTTCTCCAGTGGGCTTGGGATTAAAGGGAGAGGATGACGACGAGGGGGACGAGAAGAAAGAAGGCACGGTTTTCTTAAACTTCCTGGGTGGGTAGAACCAAGCTGTGTCCCCAATCCGTAGGCATGTGAGGACACCACGCAACTCGAAGAGCTGCGGCGACCGTTGTTCAGGAGCGGTCCCTCCCGGCCCCACACGTAACGTCAGAGCATAACATCACATGCAGATACGTCATATGGTGTACCAGCCCGTCATTGCACTGAACTCAACTCTTAAACTTCCTGGGGGGAGAAAGCGGGGAGGGGGATGCCTCCCACCCCCTGAGTTTTGCCGCCTTGAAGTTCGATCCAAAAACTTGCCCCAGACCGCCCTCTGACTTGACGTGGAGGCAGCGCTGGATCCAGCCACGGCGGCGATGTGACACCCCGAGGAGGCCCAGAGATGGTGCAAAGCGTAGAGATCCCCCCCTCTCCGTCCTTTCCGCCGTTGCAGTACGGAGGAAGGAGGCTCAAGCCCGGTGATTTCGGCTCCTTCGGTCCTCGGTGCTCAGCTTGCAGTTGGCGGACGCCCACTTCTTCAGGCGCTGCCGCAGGCCCTTGGCCACCTGCTGAACCTGGGGGAACATCAGACAGAGCAAACATGAACTGTCGTGAGGTCCACGCGGATGTCTTGAATCGGCACTGGACCACTCTCCCTGGCGTGCCAAAGGCGCGCCAGGGACGTCGCTGGAGGCGCAGCCAGAGGGGCCCAAGCGCCGATCCACGAAATCCGCGCGGACCTCCAACAGTTGATGCTTACGGCAGCTTCGTATCGTGCCGACTTCGGCGGTGCTTTCTGACACCGCGTGGATCCTTCAACCTTGATCGCGCTGGGCGAAAAGGGGGGATAGCAAAGGGGGGTTTGAGAATCAGCTCACGTAGCTGATTTTCACGGCGCCTCCCGGCGCCGGGAGGCGGCCATGCATCGAGGCATGGGCCCCTCGGTGGGGCCGAAGCCAGCTGCACGCAGCAAATTTCGTACCCCCCCCTTTCCCTATCCCCCCCTTGGGGGGGGGGGGCCACATGCGAACCCTACCCCTACCCCCCACGAGTTCTGAGGGGGAGGGTGGGGTTCACTTCGCTCGGGAGCTCCCGAGCGAAGTGAACCCCACCCTCGCCCTCAGAAATCGTGGGGCGTAGGGGTAGGGTTCGCATGTGGCCCCCTACCCCTTTCCTTCGGCCCGACTTGAGCGATCGCGGATTCCGCGGGCGCAGCCTGTCTGAGATGGGCCGACCTCGGGCCGCTGGCGGCGTTCGGCCTGGAACGCCCGCGCCGGGGTCGCCCAGCCGTGCCGACACGACACGGGCCCGTCGTACGCCGCCTTTTTCCTTCCCGGAGGCCTCCTTCCGCCTCTCCCTGGCGAGCCGCTCCTCCTCCTCCCTCCTGGCCTTCTCCTCCTCCTCCTTCCGCCTGCGGTCTTCCACGGCCTGCCTCTTGGCGTCCTCCTCCTCCTGCCTCGCCCTAGCCCGCCGCTCCTTCTCCTCCCGCTTCCTCGCCTCCTTCTCCTCGCGCTCGGCGCGGATGCGGGGGTCGAAGCGCTCGGCGGTCTCGGCGAGTCTGAGTATTCGTCGCCTCTCTTCCAGGTCGTAGCCCTTGACGATCTTCTGGTTCTGCCTCTCCATCCATCGCCGCTCCTCTCGGAACTCGGCCTCGTCCAGGTTGTACTCGCCGTGCATGGAAAAGTCACGCCACGAGTCGAAGCTAAGCCAGAAATCATAAAACTTGTGCACCTTTTGGATGTCTGTGCTCTCGTCTCCGAGATCGGGGACAGGGTGCCTATTGCTCCAGCGCGCGTTGCGCTGGAACACTGGTCCGAACGTCTTGAAGAATCCAATGGATTCGTCTACCTCGTCCGGCACGGACTCGTCGAAGTCCATCTGGGAGTCGTACTGCCGCCGCTTGCCCTGGTCGGACAAGACCTCGTACGCCTCCTGGATTCTGATGAACACCAGCTCCTTATCCGACAGTCCGGATGCGGGCTTGTCCGAGGACCCCTCCGCATCCTGCTTGTCGGGATGGTACACCAGCGCCATCTTGCGGTACTGCTTCTTGATCTGCTCCGCGGAGGCGCTCTCCGGGACCTCCAGCAGCTTGTAGAGGTCCTGCCCCTGGAGCTGCGGGCTCAGCTTCAGGACGCTGTTGGACTTCGCGCCGCCCTCCTGTCGGGCGCTGGCCGAACTGGGCTTAGTGGCACCTGGTTTAATGACTTGTACCGGGGGCGCCCCCCCGTCCCACTTCCACTGACCGGAACTGCCGTCACCCGAAACAAAACACCAGCTATGGCAAACCTGGCTTAGTGATTCTGGCCACCTCAGAGGCTCCGGGGCCCTACCACCAACCGGGTCCCCTCACCCGGGGTCCTGGCCATACCCGATCCTGAGAGGAGCAAGAAAACGAAAAACGAAACGACAAGCGTTCGACGGTCTGCGCGGGGCCTCTCGGGTCGGCGCTGAGACCCCCTGCCTGGCGCGCGGGGGCGGCGCCAGGCTTCGGTCGGGCATGCCCCCCGACAGGCGGGTGTTGGGCGAAACATCAGGAATAGTCAAGCATATCCCCCAGAGGTAAAACATAGTCGAGAGAAATCGTGCCCAGAGTAATGCTTGTCGATTCTTGAATACTCCTCCTGTAGAGGGACAAGCACGACTTAACGCCAGAGGCGCCGCCAGGGTGCCCTGGACGGCGCTGCACCCGCCGCGCGGATCTCTTGGATGGCGCTGGACCCCCTGGCGGTGCCTTTGGCGCCGCCCCTGGCGCGCTCCGCGCGCGAGGGAGAAGAGGAGGAACTCCAGCGCCTCTGAGAGAACATCCGCGCGGACCTCCAGAAATTTAAGCGTCTGCCTTTTTGTTGTCTTCTTCTTGGGGTGAGAGCATTGGATGCGGAACCTGCGGAACCTTTGGATAAGGAGCCCAGGGCCTGGACGACTGTGGCATACCACTGGACGCGTGGCCATGGAAGAAATCGCCTCCTTCACGAAACTAGGGACCTTCCACGGTCTGGCCACTCCCCAAGGAGCGCACGCCCCCCACCGTGTGCCCGTGTGCTCAGTCGGCTCCTTTCGCTTCTTCCGCCAGGACGCGTCGGCCGCCGCCTCGGGCTCGTCGTCGCTCGCGTCCTTCGCCTCGGCGGCGCCGGGCTTCTTCTTCCGCCTCGCCTCGAGGACGGGCCGCTCGTGGGCGCAGTGAAAGCCATGCCCCGCGGGCTCCAGACGCCTGGTCCTGTAGAAGGAGGGGGTTGGAGGAGGAGGAGGAGGAGGAGGAGGAGGAGGAGGAGGAGGAGGAGGAGGAGGAGGAGGAGGAGGAGGAGAGGGAGGAGGAGGAGGAGGAGGAGGAGGAGGGGGAGGGGGACGAGGAGGACGAGGAGGAAGAGAAGGAGGAGGAGGAGGAGGAGGAGGAGGAGGAGGAGGAGGAGGAGGAGGAGTAGCAGGAGGAGGAAGAGAAGGAGGAGGAGGAGGAGGAGGAGGAGGACGAGGAGGACGAGGAGGAGGAGGAGGAGGAAGAGGAGGAGGAAGAGGTCCTGAAGCAGACACCGTGCTCGATCACGGGCTGCCGGTCCTTCTCACACGCGGCGTCGAGCAGCGCGAGCATCCCAGGCCGCGGGCGCGGCACCGCGCGCGGCGGCGGGGGAGCGACGCGGGCATGCTCGAGCAGCAGGTTCGGGCGAAATGACGTGTGGACAGGAGGAGGAGGAGGAGGAGGAGGAGGAGGAGGAGGAGGAGGAGGAGGAGGAGGAGGAGGAGGAGGAGGGGGAGGAGGAGGAGGAGGAGGAGGAGGAGGAGGAGGAGGAGGAGGAGGAGGAGGAGGAGGAGGAGGAGGAGGAGAGGGAGGAGGAGGAGGAGGAGGAGGAGGAGGAGGAGGAGGAGGAGGAGGAGGAGGAGGCGGGGGAGGCGAAATTCGGGCGCAAAATCATGAGGGGGCGATGTATGGAGGGGGGGAGAAGAAAGGTGCCCCTCTCGGGACCCTGGAGGGCCCCTTCTGGGGCCCTGGAGGGCCCCTTCAGGGAGCCCTGGGGCCCCTTTTCTGCAGCCCTCGCTACCCCCTCAGTCATTCCACCTCCCGGTACGCGTGGCCCACGAGAGAAGAATCGGCGGCGAGCCCGTGGGGGAAGTGCGAAAGGGGGGGCCCTCTCAGAGGGCTCGGGAGTCCCTCGGCCTTCTGAAGCTTTTTCCACGCCTTCCCCGAAGAAGCGGAAAACTCCTCGGAATGCTGGATGGATTCTCAGAAGCCCCGCCGCCTCTTGAGAAGGCCTGCTCCTTCTCACTTCCCCCCCCCCCCCCTCGCTCGCCGCCGAAAGAGCGTGGCAGGACAGGTGGACGGGGGAGGCGAAAACGGTAGGGAACTGCTGCTCAGCGCGTCACGGCGGCGGCCCCGGCGACACACGACTGGCATGTCGCTCAGCTCCGCGGGGCGGGAGGTCGGGAAAGGCTCAGGACGCTGACGCTTGGGGACTGGGCCATGGATAGCGTGCCGCGCCGAGGGGTGGTGGGCCAGAACGGGCGGCGCGCGACACGCCAAGCAAATTTGTTCCTGACAGTAGACGAAGAGACCCCCCTGCATGTTTAGAAGGGAGGAGGGAGGATGATACAGTAAGGCCACATCCGCTCAAAAGCGGTCCCAAGACACCTCCCAGGGTCCATCTGGTAAAGTTTTTCACCCCGGATCTGTTTCTGACGGTCCAGGGGCCCCAGCAATGCCCAAAAACTTATCGAACCGAACACCTCGAACCTCTTCCCCACCTTCCTGGTCGCTGGAACCGGTGCTGGGCCACCTCAGATCCCCAGCCGACTCAAACGATCACGGTTTCTGTAAAGAAGACCACTTGCCGTTTTTGTTGTTGCTATGTCGCACCCCTCGTCGAGTCGCCTGATGAAAACTATCATCGCAATCTGCTGTTTCCTGCTACGAAACTTCCAGAAACCGCTGTGTACAGTCGGAACTAGGCCATAATCACATCTTTCAAGAACATGAGACCCCCGCCAGCAAGAACACACACAGAACATCCAAGGGTATCCCCCCCAGGATGCACAAAAAACCATCCAAGAACCCCGAAGAATAGCAGGGCACCCTCCCCGAACCGACCTCGATCTGATACCTCGGCCCAATTGTAAGACGTTGAACGTCGAACCTACACCTGCGCCGAATCCAGAGCAGAATCCACTTGCGGTTGGGGCAAGAACACATTCGCAGGCGCAGCGCTCACAAACGCACTGCGCCGCACTGTGCAGGCCTGCTACTGCTCGGAAGCGGCACGCGTCGCTCCCACGTGCTGTTGGCTACCATTCGCGGCGGGGTCGCACCGCCTGCAGGCGAGCGTGATGAAATAAGTGGTTTCGCGACGCGCAGGTCTATGCACTAGCCAAACAAGGGGGACGCCTGTGTATCCCAGCAAACAATATGCGTGTCCCTTCTCTTACGTTTTCCCCTCCTTCCCCTCCTCATCCTCTTTCGTTCCTCTCTCTCTCTCTCCTCCCCCTCCACCGTCCGCCACCTCCAAACACTCCTCCGTATGTCTCCCCCATCCTCCCTCCTCACTCGCTCCCATTCCCCTCCTCCTCCTCCTCCTCCTCCTCCTCCTCCTCCTCCTCCTCCTCCTCCTCCTCCTCTTCCTTCTGCTGGGCCATCTCTCCTCGTGCGCCTCCTTCTCCTCATCCTTCTCCTTCACACATCCGTCCTCCTGACCCTCACCACCTCGCTCCTCCCCCCACCCTCGTCCTCGCCGCGATCCTCTCCCGTACCTCCTGCTCCCGATCCCCCCCCACACGACTCCTCCTCCCACCCCTCCCCCTCCCCCTCCGCCACCTCGACCTCGACCTCGACCTCCTCCTCCTCTTCATCTGTTCCTTGAGCAGGCCGCGGGCGCGAGCGCGAGGGGTCAGTCCTCCGCCTCCTCCCTCCAGCCCGCTACCCCCCCCCGTCGTCGTCACGCCTGCCCCGAGCGGCCCCCGCAGATAGAGTTGTGGATGCCACGACAATGGACACCGTAACAGTCCGATTATTGAATTTAAAACGAGTTCAACATGTCGGAAACGTGTTATAAACATGTTTTAAACGTGAGTTTTACATGTTTGAAGCATGTTTAACACATGTTTTAGTCATCTGGAAATTACTTGGCAACATGCTTCCTCTCCAATGATCGTCCTCCACAACCATAGAGGCCTCCCAGATGGGGTCCGATGGGGTCGAAGGATCACGCAGGATCGACGATGCATCGCCGACGCATCGAACGCATCGACGATGCATCGGCGACGTTGGCGGTGCATCGGCAAAGCCGGCGAGGAAAATCTCGAGATGCACATCGAGCCGCATCGCCGATGCAGCGGCGATGCGGCGCGATCCTCCGACCCCATCTACTCCGACCCCGTCCGGGAGGCCGAGGGTTAGGTCGGGCGCGTCCCCCTACAGGCAGATTCTGGAGGAAGACTTGTAAAAATACCCCAAGCATGCTCAAATATGTTCAAGAATAGTCAACAGATCGTCCCCAGACTATTTCTGAACTATTCTTGAATACTCCTCCACTAGCGGGGCACGCCCGGCGTACACGTCGTTCATTTCTAATCGTGCTCATTTCTAATTGCACTCGTTTGTAATTGTTCCTGGCCCCCTAGTTCCCAGGACGAGGCCCAGGATAGAACACTTAGAAACGAGAGGATCTCGGCCCCCCGAAAAATCAAGGCGCTTTCGGAGATTTAGACATGAACACTGCGTATTCAAAAACGGCAGGAAATAAAAACAGGGGACGATGTGTTTAGTATGTTGGGGCATTTGTGTTAGCATTCTGGTTGCTATGTCCTCTATTTCTCGTCCAAGACCCGCCTGTAGATTAAAAACGAGCGCAATTAGAAGTGAGCACGATTAGAAATGAACGACGTGTACGTCGGGCGTGCCCCGCTAGTGGAGGAAGATTCAAAAATAGTACAGAAATAGTCTGGGGATGATCTGTTGACTATCCTTGAACACATTTGAGCACGCTTGGGGTAGTTTTACAAGTCCTCTTCCAGAATCCGCCTGTAGGGGGCCGCGCCCGACCGAACCCTCGGGGGGGCGACCCTGGCCGCTGGCCAGGCGCGCCGGGAACCGCGCCTGGCGACGGGGCGTCTGCACCAACCGCAGGGCGGCCGCCGCCGCCGCCGTCCCAAATCTCCGACAGCTGCTGCCATTCGCGACATTGTGCCCGTGACCGGACCCCCGAAGCCTCCTGAGATCCTGTGTAGTTTTGCTTCCGCCACGGGCGTGTTCGCTCCGTTTCGGGCCCCCTGGACCCTCAGAGTTCGACTCGGCTCGAAACATGGCGCAGAAGGATGGGGTCCAGGGCTTCAGTCGTGAGTTCTAGCGATGTTACAACTTTTCGGTAACGTCGAACCTCATGGAGGGCGCCCCCCCTCCCCCCCCCCCCGTTGGCCACGTCACGAGTCGCGCCCCGCCAAAACATTCCCAACTGGCGCCGGCAAGATTCGTGGTGACGCGACCAGCCCGCTCTATAATTATACCATATGAATACTACTCCCCTCTCTCCCGTGGTGACGTCCAGGAAATACTCGGCCCCCCTCCGCGTACTGGTTTTTTACACACAGGATTCCCGGGAACCGGGTTTTCGCTTGGGCGCTTTGTAAAGTGCTGCTCTCGCTGAAACGCTGGCCTCAATTTCGGGCTACCGCTCATTCCGAATCGTGCTCCCGCTGCAGCGCTGGCCTCATTTCCGCGCTTCCGCTCGTCCCGAATCATGCTCCTGCTGCAGCGCTGGCGTCATGATTTCCAGTGGCATGCCACTGCTAGAAAATGCCCCCCCGAAACAACCACCAGAAGTCATTACACATTCGGTGTCGATTCGCTGATCTTTCGGGCCGCAGAAGCCCCCCCACTTTGGGGCGTCGCCACGCCATGCTATGTCACGCTGCGCGTTTCTCTGCAACACCATGCTGTGCTGTGCCATGTAATGCTGTGCCATGTTGCGACATCCGATTGTGCGAATAGCAACGAGATCATCGCCATGGTAAGGGGTGGGAGGGAGGGGTAGGACCTCAGATGTGACGCGAGCGCACCTAGCTTGCCCCCCCCACCCTCCCCTCCTCCTCCTCCTCCTCCTCCTCCTCCTCCTCCTCTCCTCCTCCTCCTCCTCCTACCCCCTCCCTTCTCATACTTCTGCTCCTCCCCACCTCTTCCTCCTCCTCCTCCTCCTCCTCCCCCTCCTCCTCCTCCTCCTCCTCCTCCTCCTCCTCCTCCCCATGATCGCGCCAGTTACCGCCAGGGGACCCAAACAAAAACAAAAACTGGTCCTTGGCTCTCTGCGGGCCCGTCCTCGGGCACCAGAAGGGGGCCACCGGCGGTGGCCCCGGGACGGACCACCACCCCGCCCCGGGGCTGCGGCCGCGGATCGAACAGATCACCTCGGCGGACGTCAGCGCAAGTCCGGGGCCGCCGCCGCCGCAGGAGGAGGAGGAGGGGGAGGAGGAGGAGGAGGAGGAGGAGGAGGAGGGAGAAGGGAGGAGGAGGAGGGGGGGGAGGAGCGGGGGGAGGAGGAGGGAGGGAGGAGAGGAGGAGGAGGAGGAGGAGGAGGAGGAGGAGGAGGAGGAGGAGGAGGAGGGGGGGGGAGGAGGAGGGGGGGGAGGAGGAGGGAGGGAGGGAGGGAGGGAGGGAGGGAGGGAGGGAGGGAGGGAGAGAGGGAGGTAGGGAGGGAGGGAGGGAGGGAGGGAGGGAGGGAGGGAGGGAGGGAGGAGGAAGAGGAGGAGGAGGAGGAGGAGGAGGAGGAGGAGGAGGAGGAGGAGGAGGAGGAGGGGGGGGAGGAGGAGGGAGGGAGGAGGGAGGGAGGGAGGAGGAGGAGGAGGAGGAGGGGGGGGGAGGGGGGGGGGACGAAGGGGGGCGAAGGAGGCGGAGCGTCGAAGCAGGCCCGTGGCCAGGCGCCCAGCACGGGCGATGCAGGCCAGGGGCATCTCGGGGTAAGGTTATGTCGGGCCTCTCCCCCTAACAAACAAAAAAATAATCCAAAAATAGTCCAGGGACTATTTTTCCAGTATTTGGGGACCTTTTTGGAGCATTGTTTGTGTATGTTTTATTTTTCGTCGAAAATCCCCCTGTAGGGGGACACGCCCGACATAAGGGAAGGCTTCGGGCTGCGCACACACACCACCCCCCAGGCAGTCCTGGCTGGCCTCAGCAGTTCCCCCCGAGCAGTCCGCGCTGGCCTCAACAGGTCGATGAACCTCAGGACGTGTGACGGCGCCAACGCGCGCTCGTCCACCGAAGACCTTCGATACGACGCAGGCGGTGCAAGTGAGAGCCAGCACGAGGCCACTCCGTCGAAGGGTCACTGCTACTTACGCGTAGCCGAAGACTCTCATGGCGGACTGAGGTTTGACAGCCTCGGGTCCCGAAACAAGCGGCTTCCTGGAAGCAGAAAGTGAAAAGACAAACCAACACGAGACTAAACTGAGCTAACGATTAAGAAGGACGCGAGGCCAAACATGTCGAAGCAAATACATGCCAGGTCCGATGATTCATCTCCGCAAAAGGTATCCAAAAGGGAACGAGGCAGGCGACTAGGAGGTGCGCAATCAAGGTGCATGAGTGTACTTGTTCATCCCTGGATGGTGGCACTGCAACGATGACGCCGCCCATTCATCGTACAATGTTTGGACTCTATTGAAGCTCTGCTGCATCGCGGCACGGTGCATGGTTGCTCGGTTCTGAAAGCCTTACACTTATGCACTGTACAGTTCCTGCGTGGAAAATCGACGACGCTTCGGGGGACGGCAACGCAGTACATTTGTATACAAATTGTACACAGGTCGTCCACGGAACTGCCGCCCGTACAATGCCGAGCGCATGTCAGATTAACATCGCAGGTCAAACAGCAGGTAAGCGCTGGAACAGGCAAACGGCAAGTGATCCCCGCTGCCAACTGAAGGAAAGCGGAGACGAACCTACGTAGTCGTCTCATCAGGGAGCGCGGTTGCACCCCTTATCGTCGTCGTCCTCGTTATCTTTCCTCTTCTCCTCCGCCTGCTCGTCTCCTCCGCCTGCTCGTCTCCCACTCAGCGCCTTCCTCCTCCATCTCTGCCTCCCACGCCTGCCTGACCCTCCTCCTGGAGATCCTCATCCGTTCCCTCTCCCATCAAAACTCCACCACCTCACGCCTCCTCTCCTCCTCATCCCAGTCGACGCCCAGTCATGCCCACAAGTGCGCTCTGACCAGTACTTCAAAGCAGAACCAGAAGCGTGGCAACCAGGCTACCCCCAGGTGGCCCCAAAAGGTAGCTATCGAACACGTAGAATTCCCCGTCCTCTGCCACCATCTCGTCATCCCTCTGCTCCTCCAACTCCTCACTCGGGCTGCTGCATAAGACAAATAATCACCCTCCTTCGCGTGGGCCTGAACTTTGAGGAAGCAGATGAGAGTCTCGCGGGTTTGGACCAAGACCTTATCGACCGAAAAGGACGTGCAGCAGGAGATTCCTGCAAAGAGGCCCAAACAATGGCCAGATCAAATCAATCGTAACGCCCACATCGGCACTTGGATTCTACCGCAACGGCCTTGGATGTATTCGAACTATTGACTTCTTAGCACCGACGCCTCATGCTGCGACCCCAGGCACTTGGCCCCGAGAAAATGTCGATACAGGATGGCTCGTCATCCCAGCAAGGGCTTTTCGCCCTCCTCTGCTTCTGCCGGTGAGCGGACGCGCTAAGTTTGTCGGCCCACGCGGCCTCGGCCGACTTGCAGTGTAGCGGCGGCTCCGCTCGGCGAGGCTCGACTATGTGCGCTTCCGGATGCAGCCCGCGCGCAGCGCAGCGGCGAGCGCCGCCGAGAGTCCGCCGCCTGGTCTGCCTGATCCCTTCGCCCAGCCACAGAGCGCGCCAATACGAGACCTGTGCTGCATCACAGCAGCAATTCGGCCCCTGACTTTCGTCCTGGGCTCGGTCTGGTGCAAAGTGGTGAATTTCGGGGCCCTCGCGTGGGGAAAGAACATCACTTCACTGATCTGGGGCCCCCGGGGCCTCCGTGTGCCCTGGGGCCCCAATTTTTTCCCCGCAACGACCGCGGGCTCATGAAAGCGTTCGGCGGTGTAACAGCTCTGGCGCGACAAAAGGCCGCAATAGACACTGCAAACGCGCACAAATTAGTGACGTGATGATATTCGGGCCTCGGAGCCAACGGTCGGTGCTGCTCCCCGCGCGCTGGGCTCCGCGCCGCGCCGGCGTGCACAGCTCGGGCGGCCGAGCAGGCGCGCGCGGCCTGGCCTGGCCGAAGGCCACCCCCGCGAGCTGCGCGCCGGGCCGGCACGCCCAACGGGGCTGCCCGCCCCGCGCGCTCGGCCAGGGCCGCCAGGTCGACGCGAGGGGGGGGAGGAGGAGGGAGGAGGAGGAGGAGGAGGAGGAGGAGGAGGAGGAGGAGGAGGAGGAGGAGGAGGAGGAGGAGGAGGAGGAGGAGGAGGGAGGAGGGCGAGGAGGAGGAGGAGGAGGAGGAGGAGGGAGGAGGGAGGAGGAGGAGGAGGGAGGGGAGGAGCATAAGTATGAGAAGGAGGGGGTAGGAGAGGAGAGAGAGGGGGAGGGTGGGGGGCAAGCTAGGTGCGCTCGCGTCACATCTGAGGTCCTACCCCTCCCTCCCACCCCTTACCATGGCGAGGAGGGCGAGGAGGAGGAGGAGATGGAGGCGGGTGAGGAGGAGGAGGGGAGGGAGGAGGAGGAGGAGAGGAGGAGGAGGAGGAGGGGAGGAGGGGCGAAGGAGGGCGGAGGGAGGAGGAGGAGGAGGAGAGGAGGGCGGAAAAGAAGGAGGAGGAGGAGGATGAGGAGGGAGGAGGGTGAGGAGGAGGAGGAGGAGGAGGGAGAGGAGAGGAGGAGGGCGGAGGAGGGCGGAGGAGGGCGGAGGGAGGAGGAGGAGGAGGAGGAGGAGGAGGAGGAGGAGGAGAGGAGGAGGAGGAGGAGGAGGAGGAGGAGGAGGAGGGGAGGGGGGGGGGGTCGACGCGTCGGCCGCCGCGTCGCGCACGCCCGTCGGGGCGCGGGCGGGTGACCTGGTGGCGGCAGAGTTCGCCCAGCGGTGCAGGCTCTCGAGGTGGGGGCGCCCCAAAAAGAACTGCGCGATCCTGGCGCCCAGCACGCGAAGTGGCCGGTTCGGGGTCTGGCTGGCAGAAAAGCGCATGTGAAGACGGAGGGCAGTCCCGCGCAGTCGGTGAGCTCCAGCTGCTGCACTGCGGCCAGCACGCTCATGATTAGCAGCTGTGAGGAGGCAACTACTTGGGAGGTCTTCGTCGGAAGGATTCAGAAGACTTGGGCCCCATTGGGGGGCTGCTACGCCAGACTGGGCCTCGGAATAAGCGGGATCAAGCCAGACTGAGCGGGATTAAGCCAGATGAAGCGGAACGAAGCTGGACTAAGCCGGATGTCGGACCAGGGCAAAATCAGACTTTGACCTCCCAGGAGTTGCATCGCCGAATAGCTAGCTCGTCGGGCCGCAGCCGGGCCCCTGGCCCAGACAGGCCATGCCGCGAGAGCCCGCTGGCCCTCGCGCTTGCGCCGGGCCGCGGCACCACTCTGCGGCGCGCGCGCGCGCCGAAGGGGCCCGCCTCTCCGCCCGAAGCGCAACGCCCGCCAGACATCGGTCAGCGGAGGCGGACCCGCCCCGCTGGCAGGACGGGCAGGCGACCACATGTCGACAAGCGCGTCCCACGTCTCGCAAAGTAACCACTCGCAAATGGCCCGGATCCCCCGCGGGGGACCTACGATGCATCACAACGAGGCGACCGTGTGTGTGTGTAAGTGTGTGTGTGTGTAAGTGTGTGTGTAAGTGTGTGTGTGTGTAAGTGTGTGTGTAAGTGTGTGTAAGTGTGTGTAAGTGTGTGTGTGTGTGTAAGTGTGTGTGTGTAAGTGTGTGTGTGTAAGTGTGTGTGTGTAAGTGTGTGTAAGTGTGCGTGTAAGTGTGTGTAAGTGTGTGTGTGTAAGTGTGTGGGTGTGTAAGTGTGTGTGTGTGTGTGTCTGTGTCTGTCTGTCTGTCTGTCTGTCTGTCTGTCTGTCTGTCTGTCTCTGTGTGTGTAAGTGTGTGTGTAAGTGTGTGTGTGTAAGTGTGTGTGTAAGTGTGTGTGTAAGTGTGTGTGTAAGTGTGTGTGTGAAAGTGTGTGTGTGTAAGTGTGTGTGTAAGTGTGTGTGTAAGTGTGTGTGTGTAAGTGTGTGTGTAAGTGTGTGTGTGTAAGTGTGTGTAAGTGTGTGTGTGTAAGTGTGTGTGTAAGTGTGTGTGTGTAAGTGTGTGTGTGTGTAAGTGTGTGTGTAAGTGTGTGTGTGTAAGTGTGTGTGTAAGTGTGTGTGTGTAAGTGTGTGTGTGTGTTTCCCTGACGGTCTGCGAGTGGCGGACCGCGCGCGGGGAACGTGCGAACCCCGCCCCCGCCCGCCACGCTCTCCACAGGGTGTCTGGGGGCTCCTCTCGCCGACCCCCCGCGCCCCTCTCAGCCATCCTGGCGGGCGGGGGCGGGGGGGCACACGTGGCCACCGCACGGGGCACCCGCCGGCCGCCCTCGCGGCGACCTTGGCGCAGCGCGGCCCGGTGGTTGGCGGCGCGCACAAGGGGGTGGAGGGAGGGGGGAGGGCTTCTTAGAAGGAGGCTGCTTCTTAGAAGGCGCCGGCCTTACATCTGTAGATAAGGCCCGCGCCTTCTAAGAAGCAGGGGTGCTTCTAAGAAGCCCTCCCCCCTCCCTCCACCCCCCTCTGCGCGCGGCTGAGGTGGGAGCCCGCAGGCGGCGGCGCGCTGGGCGATCGCGGGGCGCAGGGGCCACGAGCCCGGCGCTCCGCGGGCCTGGACGAGCGCGCCGCGGAGGTCCCGTGGGGCTGGACGAGCGCGTCCCCGCGACCCGCAGAGGAACTGCTCGCAGAGGGCCGCGGGGGATGTCCTATAGATGACATCGGAGCAGATGTTGTGCTCTTCGGACGTCTGCGCGAGTACATAGGCACTCTGCGAGCGGTGGAGCGCGCTCGAGGAGGGGCGGGGCGGGTGCCGGCAGGGCCTGGCGGGGCAGGCGGGCCCGGCAGCGGCCGGCCTCACCGCCGCGCCCCGCGGCCGAGCTCTCGGCTGTGGAGCTGAGCTCGGGCGGGAGCCGTCGGCGGCGCAGGGGGGGTGCTCGCGCAGAGAGGCAGCACGGGCCAGCTCCGCATCTACGGGACGTGAAAACGACCACAGCCTCGGGTTCAAAAAAGGTCTCGCATCTCGAGCCCAGGCTTTTTTTCGGAGAGGCGAGAGCAGCATTTCTCCGTGATGTATCACTCCCACCCCCATCAGATCAGTTCTCGTCCCTTCTCTTTCATCATCCTGTTCCCTCCCTCCCACCTCCTCCACCATCTGTCTGCCTCACTCTGATTGTCGTTACTTGTTCCTCCAATGAATTGCTCCATCTCCCTCCGCTTGAGGGGAATACCACACGGGCCATGACCAAGACCGAACGCCCAAGCGTCATGACGATATTGGTCTCCGACGGACACGGTCAGCGTCAACTCGTGGATCATCTTCGCGAATCGGCGACGGCCGACATGACCCATAACCAAGAAAATCGGCGTCGACAAGATCCCGAGGCATGTTGGTCATGGTCACCGTGTTTCTTCCTTCGACTCCCCATCCACATCGGTGGCGTGATAGAGGACCCCCAACCAGAACAACATGCCCGCCCATGTTGGATATAGATGTACAACTCTCTGTTGCTACATGGTGAATCATGGGCCACGTCTACATCGCAGAGCCAGGGCAGGCAGGGATGGGGCATGCAGTTCCTTGACAGAGCCCTGCACCGGCCTGTGGCCGCCGCGATCACCGCGGCGACCTTCGACCCCGACCCGGAGGTTTGGTCCGTGCGTGGCGGCACACGAACCCCGCCCCCCCTCTGACCGTCGCTGCTCTCCTTTGCCTGAACCGTGGATCGGCGAGGGTGGGGTCCGGATTTCGCCGCCGAGCTCGGGGTTGGACCTCACGCAACGACACATCCCGTCACCCTCCGAGAGGGAGCAGTTGAGCCGGGACCGACCGTCTGGGCATTCCTGTAGTCCTACCGCGACATGCTCTCAGAACCCAAACATGTTCTAAGAACAAAAACAGTGCTCTTAGAACATCAGCCCAGTGTGCTAGAACAAGACAGTCTCCACCAGAAATGCTCCCAGAACAGCCCGTGCAAACCACAAAAGGTCCTCAGAACATTGCTTGGTAGGCCTATCGTTATGTTGACCCCATCCTACTTAAGGACCACATCCCAGAAATAATTTCGAGCACCCGGAAAAGTGTCAAAAGGGTGTCGAGAGAGTGTCGAAACAGTGTCGGACGAGTGTCTCCCAGGGCCCGACGCGGGAAAACCCTGGAGTTCTGGGGTGCTTGTCTGGTGCTCGAAACTCTTCCCAGTGGTCAAGGCTAAACCCTGACCTTCCAGAGTGCTAAAAATTAGTCCCCCAGACCTATAGACCTATCTGGGCTGCCTGAAGCCTCGATAGGAATTAAGATATCGAGGTCCTGGTGCTATTTGTTAGCCCTCCTGGAAGGTCAGGGAAGTAGGTTGGAGCATCATAAGCCTATCGGCGAGCCAGGACGCTTCGCCCCTGCTTGACGCAGGAGGCCACGGCGAACCGGGCCGACCTCCCCCCAGCGCCGGGGCGGCCGCCAGGGGCAGCCGCCCGGCCGATGGCCGCCGGCGGAGGCCGCCCGGCGAGAGAGCGGAGGCAGGCGAGCGGCCGGCAGGGCCGTCCTCGAGCCTCGTGTCGGGACGGCGTCGGACGGCCGCCGCTTCTGTAGGGCTCAGTCGGGCCTGTCCCCCTACGGGGGGACTTCAGGCGAAAGACGAACAGAAAAGACTCACAAACACTACCCCCAAAGAGTCAGAGGATACTCCGGAAAGAGTCCCCAGAGTATTTTGTTTTCCGTATTTGGGGACTTTCCTCCTGTAGAGGCCCGACTTACTTCTAGGGGAACAAGCAGTGACATGAGCGCAAAAACTCCGGGGTCCGCGCGGAATCCTTGGATCGACGCTGGGGCCCCCGGCGGCGCCGCTGACGCCGCCCCACGGCGCGCTTCGCGCGCTAGGGAGGGGGACCCGACGCCGATCCGAGACATCCGCGCGGACCTCCCGATTTGCCATGTTTGTCGGTGTTTGCTCCTCTGGCTTCCCTGACTGGGAGCCTCAGCTTCAGCAGCGCGCCGGCGGTGCGGCCAAGAATTTTCTGCTCGGCGTGTCGCGGCGGCAGCCCAAGAGAAGCGTTACAACTGCCTTGCCAGCGGACCGCGTGTCGCTCGCCCCCCCCCCGCGGAGCAGGAGGCCTGGCAAGAAGCGGGGGGCGCGGGCGCTCAGTGGCCGGGACGCGGGTGGCGTGTCGCGCCGTGGCGAGCGGGGCCAAAACGGGCGGAGCGAAGCGCTGACGAGAAGTTCCTGGAAGGGGCCCTGGGATACACAAATAAATGCACACAAATAACAGGATTCCCCCCATCTTCCTATACTTCCTGGGTTTTTGTCTTCCCCCCCGCTGCCCATACTTGCCCCGCCCCATGTTTCCCTGGGGGATCGAAGATTCATTGTTTTTGTGTGCTTCTCCCCCTCCTGATTCCTGAGCGCAGCGTAGCGTGATGCCGCGAGCGGGGCCACCGCAAGAGCTCACGAAGAAGAGGGCACCATCACGAACAGGAACTCGCGGAGGCCTGCGCGGACTTCCTGGGGCTGCGCTGGGGCCACCCTCCCCGGCGCGTGGAGCGCGCCAGGGGCCCGCGGGGAGGGCAGCCCAGCGCAGATCCAGGAACTCCGCGCGGAGCTCCGCCAGGTTCCGCTCGTGTCGTCGCTTCTCCTTCGGCCAACGCCACGCACTTCCGAAGCCCACAGGCGTCCGCATTCGCAGAAGAAAACTTGGCTTGGTGGACCCCCATCGGCAGGCCGGCTCTCCCGCGACGAACCATTCGCGGGCAAGCTCAGCCACGAAGATTCGTCCGCATCGGCGGGTGCCAGCTCGATGGATCCAGGCAGCTGGCGTCAACTCGCCGGCGCTGTACACCGCAGTGGTCGATCGGGTCAGCCCTCTCCACATCCTCCTCCTCCACATCCTCCTCCTCTACCATTAATCAATATGAATACTACTCTCCCGGGAGTCGGGCTTTCGCTTGGGTGTGCTTCTTCAAAATGCTGCTCTCGCTGAGGCGCCGGCCTCATTTTCGGGATACCGCTCTTTCCGAATCGTGCTCCCGCTGCAGGGCTGGTCTCATGTCCGCGCTTCTGCTCGTTCCGAATCGTGCTCCCGCTGCAGCGCTGGCGTCATTGTTTCCAGCGCTATGCCACGGCATCGTTGTCGGTCCTTCCAACAAACCGGCCCCAAAATCTGGAAAATACCCCCTCGAAACAACCGTCGGACGTGATTACACATTCGGGATTATATGATTTTGGGGTTTGCAGAAGCCCCCTCCCCCAATTTGAGGCGTCGCCACGCCATGCTATGTCAGGCTACGCGTCCTCCGACTCGTGCTCCCGCTGCAGCGCTGGTCTCACTTCCGCGCTTCCGCTCGTTTCGAATCGTGCTCCCACTGCAACGCTGGCGTCATTATTCCCAGCGCCATGCAACGGCCGGAGTGGTTTTCGGTTCTTCCAAATAAGCCCACAAATCTAGAAAATGCCCCCTCCCCCCCTGAAAAAAACACCGAAGTGATTACACATTCGGTATTTTTTGGACCGCAGAAGCCCCCTCCACCACTGTGGGGCGTCGCCACGCCATGCTATGTCAGGATAAGCGCTGATCTTCAACACCATGCTATGCCATGTAATGCTATGCGCTGCTACGACATCCGACTGTGCGAATAGAGAGGAGATCGACGCCATGGTAAGGGATGGGAAGGACGGTTCGGACGTCAGATGTGACGCGAGCGCACCTAGCTTGTCCAACCCCCTCCTCCTCCTCCTCCTCCTCCTCCTCCTTCTCCTCCTCCTACCCCCTCCTTTTCATACTTATGCTCCTCCCTTCCTCTTCCTCCTCCTCCTCCTCCTCCTCCTCCTCCTCCTCCTCCTCCTCCCCATCACCCTCCTCCCACCCCCTGGAGTTCCCGAGAGCCCATCAAAACACTTTCTAAAGGTCAGGGCGCGCCTAAGATCTGCCGCTTCCGGGGAAGCGGGCAGCACAGGCTGTCGCGGAGTGCAAAGAGAGACTTACAGCAAAGATTCTCATGCTTACGTTGTAAGTCTTCCAGTGGCCCATGGACTCAGGCAAAAAAGGAAAACGAGCATTCGGATCAGCGGCAATGGCAAAGAGACCCTTGTCAGTCAGCCTGCGCGGTTAGTGATGCCCATGACAAATCCAGCTAAAGCCACTCCACTTGGATCGAACGCGCTCTGCCTGTTTCGAGATGCGGCATCGTCGATCTGTCAGTCCAAAGTGGCATGAGACCAGAAGAGGTTATATTTGCCTCTTCGCGAGACTGCTCGGGCAAACTGGCGCAGATACATAGCAAAGGCAAGAGGCAGAGAAGGAGCGAAAAAGAGCTTGCTAGTTGGAGACCGAGGTCCAGGCAGCAACTTGCCTCATGGTAACATCTACCTCATGAACGCGTTCAGAGTTGAGAATGAACTACCGCACGTCCTAAAGCTGACTATTTGCACGAGTTGTGCCTGTGCAACCGCGCACTCCCTAACTCAGCAAGATCACTAAGACTGAGTTTGGCGACCCCCACATGACTGCTTATCGCGTGCAACAACATATTGAAATTACCACCACGTGCAACGTCGAGCGCGCTTTCTATCGAACCAACGCACTCGACTGGTCCCCAACCGCACCAAAAAACTCACGTTCGCGATATCACGCAAGCTGACTACAATTCCCTGCCTCGGCTCGCACACAACTTCACGTGAAGTTTCGGCCACCACGACGTCTGTGAATATTTACGTAGTTCCGTGCCGATACCAATACAAACAACCCAACCACCATCAACGAACTCGGTGAGTAGCGGCAACATAGAAGCTAGCTGGAACTGTCGCCCCAATGACTACCAACGGCGACTTGTACGACTTCCACTACGACCATTACTACGGCCGCTGCTGATACAGTCCGTACTTGATATGGTCTCCGACCCGCAAACATGAAACTGATGCGACCTACGCTGCCTCTGCAAGTACGAATTCAAGAGCACAGAATATGCTATTATGAACGGTAACGCAACCTACGCTACCGACACTGCGACAGCCACAGGGCTAACTTCCGTCACGACAAGTAGTGCTAAGTGTTACGACGGTACGAGGTCATTCGTGTAATAACTACCCGCGTGCTGCTACCTTAGCATCGCAATGTGCTGCGTGGTGAAGGCACACGTCCCACGTACAATGACTACCCACGGCGGCAATCAAATATAGCAGCACATATCGATTGCCACGTGTGAAGAATTGATCGGTCTAACTGCGGCTGCAACATCAGCAAATACATCATTAGTCGCAGATTGGTGCCAACCGTGCATGGTCCACGCACACCGTGTTCACCCCCCCCCCCCCACTTCTACGTCCACGCAGCAATGCCCAGTGAATGCACCGCAGGATCAACGTCCCCCATGATATTTGACAAATACAACGTGCTGCGAACTTCTGCAGCAAACTATTGGTTACGTCGTAGGAAGTGCCGCTCAACCACACACCACGCTCTAAATCCCACCAGCCCTCTCGGCGCGACTGGATTAATAGATCGTTCTGCTAGTCCCCTTTTCGTTCCTTTCGGAGAAGAAAGGTTCCCCCCCTGCCCCCTGGGTCTGGAGAGGGGGGGGGGGCGGGCGTCGCGATGGGTAGAGCGTCCGATACGGCCCAATATGACTCCAAGAAAGCACCAGGCAGACTACCTCAAAAATCGTTCAAGGTAGCCCAAGACGATTCAAGATAGCCTCCAACATGCCTCCAATAGCTCTCAAGACCGCGCCAAGACGGCTTCATGTCCCCACTGAGCCTCCAAAGGTGTGCATCCGAGAGGCCCCAATCCTCCTAAACTCTTTGGGAAGTATAGCGTCTTCGCATCTTTGCCTGTTCTCTGGAGATCGGCCCTGGAGGCTTCAAGGTGGCTCCAAGATGGCCAGATAGAGCTCCACGAGGGGTCCAAGAGTGCCCCAAGGCGCCCTCACGAGCGCCTAAGAATGCCATAAGAGCGCCCCGAGAGAGCTCCAAGAGGCAATGTTTGGGCATCCGACGCGGCGGGGAGGGGGGAATATCTGACCTCCCTTCTTTGATCGCTGGCTCCAGAAATGACCTCAAGGAGGCCCCCAAGGCCTCCAAGACAGCTCCAAACGAACCACCCCCTCCAGACCTCCCTACACCACCCTCTAAGGTTCCCGAAGATCTCCAGACAAGCTTCGAGAATTCCTTCTTGTCTTTCCGAAGGTTATGGCTGCACTCTTGTTGGTCCACTGTTGCTACTCATTCCTGGTCAGGGTGGCTCCCCTGGCGACTGCTTTTGTATGGGCTGGTGGGCAATCGCAAAGCGGCAAAAACATCAACCTGCTAGTTCGGAAACTTCGCTGCCCACTACCGACAAGTAACCAGGCACTGATCATGTACGACTGCGGCGTAATTTCCGCTTGTCAGTCACCTGACTGATACTATATAGACTGTGACAGCTACGTGCCGCATGCTACCTGCTTCGAACAAACTCGTCGCAGATTTGAGACCCTAGGCTTGCCATTTCGATGGCTGCCCTATGTTCGCGCACATCCCAAACAAAATGAAAGTCACCAGTAAAAGATATGTCCCAACGCACAAAACGAAAACTTGCGACGTACAATGCCCGCCACTGTCGCCGAGCATCTGATCACTTGCATCGTTGGCCACATATCGACCGACCATTTCCCAGCCAAGAACCGCTGCTGGCTGCAAAAGCACAACAATATGATGCAACAAACACAACCAGAAAAAACGCAACGACACAGCTCAACGCAACAACACTTCGACACCACGATTTCACAGGCACCGGCCAGTCCGGGCGGGAGAAGGATGGGCGGCAGGATAACAAACTGACGCAGCGAACCTCATAATTTCTGGGAACCCGAGCAACGTCGAACGCACCCGGCAGACAAGAGGCACGACACACGATATCCTCTTATGGTTGCGAGGCGATCGAACCAACAGTGTCGATCCGCATGCACTATACAACGCTGAGGTCGGGCATGTCCCGTTGTAGGGGGATTTGAGGCGAAAAGTTGAAAATGACATAAATATAAAAAAAAACAAGCCAAACACAACATTGCCAAACAATTCTCAAACAATCGTCCCCCGACAATTTTTTGTTTGTTGGAATTTTCCTCCTGTAGAGGGACAGGCCCGACTTGATACAACGCTGCGTCCCAAGACGCATGAACATGTCACGTGGGCGCGAATGAGCAGGTGCGTCTGCGCGCGACTGCGCGCGTATTTGAAAGTGTGCCTGTGGACGAACGTGCATGCATTTAAGTCGGGCATGTCCCCCTACAGGGGGATTTTGGGCGAAAAATAAAACGCACTCAAGAAATACCCCCAAGTAGCCAAAACATGCTCCAAAAATCGTCCCCGGACTATATTTTAACTGTTTTGAAGTCTCCTCCTGTAGAGGGACAAGCCCGACTGAAGCATACATGTGTGGTTATATGTGTTCCCCAGGCAGCGCTTGCACTGAGGGGGTCACCACGGAGATTGGAACGTGGGCGAATGTGGGGCGCCGAATTCGGTGGGCGGCCAAGCTCACGGGGTGTGCAAGTTTCCCGGTATTCGGTTGCAGAATCAGCTCCCCGGGAGCTCCTACGATCTCCAGCACGGGGGTTCCTGGCAGCGTCAGGTCCTCAGGGGTCCCAGAGCCCCCAAGTCGGGGGTTCCTAGCAGCGTCGGGTTCCTGTGGGTTTGGACGTCCTGGTTGCGGCCAAATGCCTCAGGATTCGATCGTGAAGAGCATAAGAACCAGAAGGTTGCGAGCAAATTGGCTAAAATTAATGGGCACTAGACATTTGAGAATGCAAGACCCCCGGAATGTTACAACCGCGCTCAGAAAGTGAGTGGATAGCACAGGGAATAAAATACAGACCCGAATGCACAGCAGAGTGGAGCAGAGAGGGCAGCGAGCAACTACTACACAGTGCAAGGCGCATTGAATCTGGAAACAACAGCAGTAACCAGCGTAGAAGGGCAGAGGAACAGAGATAGAGAGGGATCGAGAGAGGGAGAGAGGCAAAGAGAGAGAGAGAGAAAGCTATATATATATATATATACATATATATATACATAAGAAGTGAGCGCGCAGCGGGGATGACAACAAGGAGCACACAGTCAAGCTATTGAATAAGGCGCGAGGGGTACCAAGCACCAGGTGACACTTGCACAATGCTTCAGCACGAGATTGGAGATATCCTGGGCCGTCTTGGGGCTCACTTGGGGGGCTCGTTTTTTGGCTTGCAAAAGAACTTGCACCGCATGGCGCGCCCGCGAGTTCACGCCGCCACCGAGATAGCATGGGGGGTCAAGATGATGGGCCGCTGGGCGCTTGGCTCGCAGCCCGCGGCCATGGCGCGACTGCCAGCCGGCTGGATCGCCTCCGCGACGCCCGTTCAACGGCGCAACGTTCCGCCGAACGCGGCCGCCTTCAGCGCCGCCGCGGCGCCCGCATAGGCGGCGGGCCGGCAGAGTCGGCGCTGCCGGGCGGGAGGCCCCGCGCACGCGCCGCCCCCGCCCGCTTGCGCTGGCGGCGCTGGCGGGCCTTGGCTCGCGAATCCACGGCGGGGGACATGGCCTCGGCCGGCGCCTCGGCTGGAGCACGGCGGGCGGGGGCAGCCGCCCGCGCGGGCTGTGCCCTTCGGCGGACCGGCCGTCGGAGCCGCGCCGCCAGCCTTGCCGCCGCGGCCCTCGGCGCCCCCCCTGCCCTCGGCCCCGTTCTCGTCATCACTGGGGCGGGCGCGCGACAGCCGCGGCTGCCCCTGCCGCCCAGCCGCGCCGCCCGCGCGAGCTGCCGCTGCCGCGAGCGCGCCTGCGCGCGCGCCCTGGAACGCGCCGGATGGGATCGCATCGGCGAAAGCCTCGCTGAAGCGCGCGCCGTCGCAGATCGACTGATCGGGCAGAAGGGGCGGCGGAGCGTCGGCAACGCAACCACCACAGCAACAGCAGTCGCAGCAGCAGCAGCAGCAGGCGGCGCGGATGACCTGGCCGCCGCCTCCCGCGCCGTCTGGTTGGCGCGCCGCCCCGGCGAAGTCTGGGCGGCTGCTGACGTCGCCTAGTTTGCTGCGGCCTGCGCCCGCGGGATGACCTGCTCGTCGGCCGCAGGTGCTAGCGAGCAGCGTCGCAGGGATGAGCGCGATGTCGACGCTCTGCGCTGCGGACGCGGTCAGTGGGCTCACTGGGGAGATTCTTGGGCCGTCTCGGAGCGATCTCGGAGGCCCCATCGGGGATCTCTCGGAGGCCCCCTGGGCGCATTGGGCAGTCACCGGCCGAACAACGCATCGGGCAGTCGCCAGCCGGACAGTCGCCGGCCGGACAACGGCAATGCCGTTCAATGCCAAGTATTTCAGCGCGAACAACGTGTGGCGCACTCTTTCCTGGCTGCCAATCCCACTGTAACAAATGGCGCGTTTGGGCGCGGTTGCCGCGCGCCCCCAAGCAACGCCAAGCGATGCCCATGAATGCCAAGCATCGCAGATTCCCGGGCAATACCACGCAATGCCGAGCAATGCGCAGCGATGGGCTCTTGGGGCCCGTCCGAATGGGATTGCATTGCGCCCTGCCCCCTTCCGCCTGCGCGCGGCAATGCGTGGGATAATTCGCGTTCCCCTCCTCTGCGAGGCCAATTTTTATAAGCCGCCACCGCCCGCAACAATCATTTATCGCAAAAAAGGTTATGGGGCAGGGTCATGCCAGACGACGCTGCGACGCCACGGCGAAGAAGGAGCGCGGCGCAGCTCGCAGGCGCCGTGGCATGGGGGGCTTCGGGAGCAGAAACAGCACTTCTTGGTGGTGGTGTATAAAAATCGCTCTTCTTGGTAACCAACATTTTATGCACCACCACCGCGCGCGTCGGCCCTTGAGACGGAGGGGGCGGCCCGTTCGCCGCTGGCGGCGGGGGGGGGGGGCTGCGGGCTGTCCACCGGAGCAAAGCTGCACCAAATCGCAGCGTCGATTATTCTCGATCTTGGTGGTGGTAGTCATATGCTGCGCTCGGATCCTCTCCTCCTCCGTCGCCGGGCCCACGTTCCAATCAACTGTCTCCCCTTCCTTCCCCCCACGCTGCGCCCGAGGCATTTTTGCCGGCCCGCGGAAGCGAGGCTGGCGAGGCCCATTCCGTCTGCATCTTCTGAGCGCTGCACGTTTTCTCTGGCGCTCGCCTGCGCTTTGCCAGACCCCTGGGCGCCCTCGAGCAGTCAATCATCTCGCGCGCGGCGGGCGCGCGAAGGGCCCCCCCGCCCGCGCAAACGCGCGCCATTTTCGCGCGCGCGCCGACGCGGGCGACGCGCGCGGGTGGCCCAGCTCGCGCCGCGCATGCTGGGGAGGGGCTGCGGCTTCGCCGAACTGCGAGGCCGGTCCGCCGCAGCGCGTCATCCAGCGCCCCCCCCGCGCCCCCAATCGTTTTGAGCCGCCCACCCCGGGCGCAAATTGCCAGCGCCAGCGCGAAGATGATCGCCGCGAGCGAGGGGGGGGGTCGGGAGGAGAAGGCCCTCTCAAAAGGCGGCGGGGCTCTTCGGGATCTCTGGCGCCCCCCCCAGCGCCTCAGGGGCCCGGGGAGCGCCCGAGCCTACTGAGGAGGCCCGCCCCTTCTGACCCCCCCCCCGGGCCCGCCGCCCACTCTCGCATCTAAGGCCGCGCGCGGCGGGGGGGCGACGAACAGAGGGGCGCCGAGAGCCGAGGAAAAGAAACCCTCCATGGCCCCTAGATAAAGGAGCCCTCTGGGTGCCGAAAGGGGGCCTCTAGGGCTCGAACAAGGCGCCCCCCCCCCCCCTCCCCCCCCTAGAAGCCCCCCATCTGCTCGCGCCCGAAATCGCATCCACCAATTGTTTCGCCCGAGCCAGCTGCTCGCGCGCAGCCTCGGTCGCCGCCGCCGAGACAAGAGGTTCTCGGCGGGCGCGCCGCGCCGAGGGCCCCGAGGTAGAGCGGGGCCCCGGGCCCCCGAGCGGGGCCCCCGGAGCGTAGAGGGAGCGCCGGGGGGCTGATTTTCCGCGCGCGCGGGGGGGGCTGCTCCGTTCCCCTGCATGGGCGCATCCCCCCCATCGCCGGCCCACTTCCCCACGTTCCCCCCCTCTTAACGCAGCTCGCATGCGTGTATATATATATATATACGTATATGTGTGTATATATATATATATATACATATATCCTGGGAGACGAACTTGCGCCCGCGCTAATCCGGCGCCGCCAGCCTCGAACCCCCCTCCAGAGAGCCAGAGGGAGAGAGAGAGAGAGAGAGAGGAGAAAAAGAGAGAGAGAGAGAGAGAGAAAAAAAAAAAAAAAAGACACGAACAGAGAGACAGACTGAGAGGGACAGAGACAGCCCAGAGGTTCCAGCCTGTGGCCAGGCCATCTGTCGCCACTCCCCACGTCGACGACTTGTCGCAAAGCCCCACCAGCGTCGCGCGAGAGCTCTCCCGCGCCGCGCAGCTCAATGAAGGTCAAACGATTGCGGTCACGACGTGGCCAGGACCACGCAAGACACGTTGCGCAGGGCCCGCGGAGTGGTGGAGCCTGCGCCCCGGACGCCGATGATATGTTCCTCCGACGGGCACGTCGGCGCGATTACTGTTTGTCGGCGGCGGCGGTTGCGACAAAACTCTGACATCCAACAAGGTCATCGCGCCGTTGCTCTCGGCCCTCCACAGCGCCGACGGCGCGGCACAGGAGGAGGGCACCAACGAGGCTGCCTGGCTTTGGGGGCGCCCCTGGAAGACCACCCATGACGCAAACAAACTGACGGCCTTTTCTGCCATGGGGGCAATCGGCTTTCCACTCAATCGAAAATAACAAAATAAATCGGGAACATGCACGGCGGCGCTGGCGCCAAAAATCGTGGACGAGCTCTAGACGAGGTCTCCAAAATCAGCGGGGCGGCGATTCGCGCCGATGCCCAGATCATCGCGCCGGCCAGCGCCCGCCCGCAAAGCGAGACCAGAATGCTAAGCAATGCCTAAGCAGGAACGGGGTTCACTTCCAGAGGTCGTTGTCGGCGGCTACGAGTCGCCACCCCCCCCAACACCCTATGCGATGTAGATTGTTGGCCCCGCTGGGCGGTTCCAGTAACGAGCACTAGGCGAGCGTCGCGATCTTCACTTCCATGCGCCACGTGTACAAACTGAAAACAGAAGTGCGCTTCGACGACCGCAAACTGGCGCCATTCCTCGGAAAGATGCGCACGCCTGGCGGGATTCGTTTGACTGCCGCAGAATGGGCCAGCCTAGAACACACGGAAGCTCACGATGCTTCAGAACTTCATGGCGCCAAGACGTGGCATGAATCCTGCTACGGATGCAATGTTTCACTGTCCTCATCATAGCGTTTCGACCCGCATTGCCGGCGCACATCAACAAATATGACTTGCTCCTCGTCCAGGCAGAGGACCATGTCGGTAACCCTTGGCGCAAAAGGGCCCACGAAGAGGAACGACAGCACGCCGGCTAACGAATCCTACGGCGTCCTTTCATGAACGCGACGGGCCGCCTCCTAAGATTTACCCTCCACACCGGCATGGGGACTGTACTAGCGCATTCCGTCGAACTACCGGAAGGCGTTCTACTTGCAGCTGGTACAATCGCCGGTGTGGATTTTTCAACCATAGGAGCTATGTAGTCATAGACGCTTTCTGTCCCCGCGACAATGACAGCGAAGCTGAAGAGTTTGCTGCGTCATCCGTCGTGGTGCTGCGACACCAACAGCAGCGTGTTGACGTCAAACTGTCCGACTCCACAAAACTTTTTGCAGCCCCATCCATTCAGTTCACCGTGTGCGTGCGGCTCCGACAAAGCTTGTCCAGATTGTACCTTCAACCCTGGCTCAATCGCAGCCGAACCTTTCTCACAAACAAACGGCCAAGGTCCATCCAAATCTAATCTTTGTGTCACCGAAATGAGAGGTCAATGCGCCCAGGGCACAATTACCCGTAGTATCCATCAAAGGCAGCACGCTCAATGTCCTGCAAGGCGCCAAAGCTGCCCACGGCTTAATTTGCATTAAGCCCTTCCACGAAAGATCCGCACATGCACGAAATGGTTGGCAGCATATGTGGCCGTGAGCAGAGTGAGACATCTGAACAACTTGCGCTCGGTCGGCCTCGACGCAAGCATACGGTCCATCATTGATGAGGCCCCCCGCATCCATCGCCTGCTCAGTTCCATCAGCTCTTTTTTTTATGTATATATAAACAAAAAACGACATCCTTTGGCCGCCTACGCGGACATGGCAGCATTGAGTTTGTCCTCGGCTGGCGCTGCAGAGCCTGGCTAAAATAGAACGCTTGACTGCCTCGCTGCTCTTCTGATGCACGGTGGCATAAGACGCCGTTGGCCGGGACAAAATCAACTACACGCGCGCGCATTAAGCAGGCGTCCGCATGATGGCGCAAGGGATCATCACGTCAGCATCACGCTGGTGCGCGGCAACATAATTCTGGACGCTTCGCGTCGCCCCACCAGTCCATTCAGAAACGATGCCCATGCGAGGGACCTGGAAGAGGGACGTCAGTAAACGTAAAGTGGAAAACGGGTGGTAGCAATGGATATGGGGAGAAACGAGAAGAGGAGGAGGAGCAGGAGGAGGTTGCGGGGGCGAAGCGAAAACAAAAACAGCAAGAAGAGAACAGAACGAGGAGGTGGAAATGGAGGCAGATGACGACGAGGAGGGATGGGAGGAGGTGTAGGAGAACGATGAGGGAGGAGGACGAGGGAGGGGAGAAATAGGAAGGAGCCTGAGGAGGAAGAAGAGACGAGGAGGACGAGGAGGACAACGACTAGGGCGAGGACGAGGACGAACAGGGGAAGGAAATGTACAAGGTAGAGGAAGAAGAGGACGAACACAACGAGGAGGAAAAGCACGAAGGCAAGGAGTACGGGAATGAGAACGATGACGATGACGACGCATAGAGCAGAACATGGAGGAAGAGGAGGAGGAGAACTGACTGCGTAGAGCCGCGCATGGTCCATGACGTTTCGGCAAAGCGCATCTCGTGCATTATTTTCGCAAGGGATAGCAGGTTGGGCGTCAATGTTTGGGCGTTGCCCCCTGTCAGGTCGGGGGCGTTTTGTTTACTCATGAGGAGCAGAGATGCGCCCCTCATCGAACTGGAAGAAGGGGGTTGGAAGAGGAAATAAAGAACTCACTAGACCACCTTGGTTATTCTTATGTCTGCCCTCGGCGTTTTCTTAAAGTTATTTTACTCGGCGAGTGTGAAACATGTTTTAACGCTGCTAGGTTCCAACCATAAACAAGACACGCGACATAAACGTCCCCTGTTTTGTGTTGCGACCTCCGCTTCTTCATCGTCTTCAGATCAGCTGGTCGAGATGTTTGACAATTGCCGTCTGCCACGTCCTCAGTTCCTTCTCATTGCGTCAAGGCCTCCCTTCACCTTTGCATTATAATCATGTTACAAGCCCTCACTTCATTTTGGCGGGGCCCAGGGGCCTGTTCCGCGCCGGTGCTCGACCAGTGTCAGGGATATCTCGTACGCCAAGTGCCGGAAGCCAAAGCATGTGAAGAGAACGACCAGGGTGCTTCTACGAAGAACCAAGTGGGCACCCTAGATTTCAGGGGCAGATAGAATATTCTGCAAGTCCTGCACACCCACAAAGTGGAACGCATGATTAAAGATATGTTCCGGTTCATTCGCGAAGCGTCACGTCCCCGTGGCCCCTTCCTAACTATCGCTTATGTCTTGTACTGTCTGGACACGGTGAGTTTGTTTGTGTATGGGCGCGGTGCTTCTATTGCATACGAACGCACGCGCTGCTGCATGCAAACGCCAATTCCTGCGTCTTCGCGTGCTTCTTTTCGTGCTTGTACGAGCCTGCTCAACGAATATCCAGAAGGCCTTGCGGCAAGTATCGCCATCGCGCCAGCACAGCCATCTGGATGACGATTGCTCGAATGGTGAGCGACACGACAACGCAGACGACAATGACGACGATGACGATGATGAGCAAGACGATGGGAATGCGCATGTTGACGATGAGGATGCTGCTGCCGCAGCAGCTGCTGATGATGATGATGCTCCTGCCGATGCTGATGATGATTAAGATGGTGATGCTGATGATGATGGTGATGATGACGACGATGATGATGATGACAATGATGATGATGATGATGATGATGATGATGATGATGATGATGATGATGATCCCGCTCTCCCAGGGGGGCCGCTGCCGACGTGCACACTCCCCCCGCATGATGATGATGATGATGATGATGATGATGATGATGCTGATGATGATGATGATGATGATGGGCACGACGATGATGACGATGATGACGATGCTGAGGATGGAGTTGATGATGATGATGATGATGATGCAGTTGATGACGACGATGATGATGATGATGCTGATGATGATGGTGATGATGATGATGTTGATGATGATGACGATGATGACGATGATTATTGTGACGATGATGATGACGATGATGAATGAGACGAGCGCCGTCACATGTGACACCTCTCGCCCTCGCTTCTCGGAACTCATCCGGGCCGTCCCAAGGTTGTCCTCGGCTCTCGTGGGACCGCCTTGGGGTCCCCATTGGGGTCCTCGTGGGCCGTCTTAGGGCTCTCGTGGGATGTCTTGGGGCCATCTTCGGTCCGTCGCGGGGCCATCTCGAGGCCGTCGCGGGGCCATCAATCTCGAGGCCATCTTGGGCCGTCTACGGGGTCTCTCAGGTCGTCTATCTTGGAGGCCTCCTGGGCCCTTTTGAAACGACGGACGCCCGAAAAGTGCAAGCCCTAGGACGCGGCTGCCTTGGGCAGACGACCGGCCCTCCCGGAAGCCCCCCTCTCGGGTTCCCGGGGGCCCCTTCGGTACGCGGCCGTCTTGGGCCGAGGACGGGCTCTCTACTCTTGGATGTCTCACTGGCCGGTTTGAGCCGACGGATGCCCGAGGAGGCGAAAAGGCGGAAATCGTTGCTGTTGCGCCCTTCGGGCCCTCCAGGGAGACTGCGGCCGGGCAGGGGGTGCCTGCCAAACTTTCAGGCGATCCACTGATCGGGACTTGTCTCTAGTGTACTCGGTATAGCGACTTATGAGCACATGTGCACAAATCGTAAAGCTATCAAACATGCATCTGGACGCATGCTGACTACCTTGATACCATATGTACACGCACGTGCACGATCGCCCTGCCAACCGCGGGAGTCCACGCAGCGAGGCGGCTCGTGGTCGAATGGTTGCGGCAGCCGCTCACGCAGCGGGCAGGCAGAGGCTGCAGTCGCTGCTGCAGAGCGCAGTGCAGAAACTGGCGTGGCCCTTGCTGCCGAACTTCCCGAGGCGCTCGCGACGCCTGTCCGCCAAGCGGGTCCGACGATCCTCGCAGGGGCGGCCTCCTCCTCCTCCTCCTCCTCCTCCTCCTCCTCCTCCTCCTCCTCCTCCTCCTCCTCCTCCTCCTCCTCCCTCCTCCTCCACCTCCTCCCCCTCCCTCCTCCCCCTCCTCCTCCCCCCTCCTCCTCCTCCTCCTCCTCCTCCTCCTCCTCCTCCTCCTCCCCCCCCTCCCCCTCCTCCGCCCCCACTTACTCCCCCCCTTTGGGGGTCTGCCAACCCAGGTCAATCAGACCCGGGTCAGCCGGAAACCAAAACACTGCAATGCAAGAAACAACAAACAACTGCAATGCAGGGCTTCGCAAACCCGGGTCAGCCAATCTGCGCAGCCGCCTCGCGGCCACGAGCGGCTCGCTAACCCGGGTCAGCCAGAGGGGGTCTTCGCAGGCTCCTGCAGGATCCGGTGCCTTGGCTGACCCCCGTTTGCATAGACCCCCGTCTCTTGGGCCCCGACACGTCTTTTCGGAGGCATCTCCGGTGATGACTTCACGCGACCTCCCAGGAGCTGCCTCCGAACCTCGTGCTCCCCCGCCCCGCGGCGAAGACGACGGGAGGATCCCGCAGGGTGGCCCCTTCCTCAAGGACCCCGGCAGGCGGGGCACGGGAACCGGGCAGGCGGACGAGGGGAGGGAAGGAGAAGGGAGGGAGGAAGGGTGGGAGGGGGGGAAGAAGGAAGAGAAGGAGCACGAGGAGCAGGGGAAGCAGAATGAGGGAGGAGGAGCGCAGGAAGAGGAGGAGAAGGGGGGCAAGGAGGAGGAACGGAGGAGGATGAGGAGGGCAAGGATGAGGAAGAGCCGTCTGCCCCGATTGCTGGAACCCACGGGGCGGCATTGGCACGCCCCAGTGGCGATGGAGCACGTGGGGACAATCAATGCCCAACAGCGAGCATTTTCCAAAACCAACGGCGGCAGCCTTTGGGCAGGAAGGCGACGCTTGTCCCGAACGGATAACGCCCACGTCGACACCGACAACAAGCCCTGCTCGAATCGGCAAACCTTGCAGTTAGACTTCGTCTTCAGCCCGTCTTGGTCCAAGACCGAGCCAAAGGTGTGGCTGGTAAACAATGTGGCACTAGATTCCCGTTCCTGCAACAGCCCACCTCCGACGCGGGCACTGGCTGCACAAAGAGCTCCCTCCCGAAAAGTCAGCACGCATTCACAGACCGGCCTCGCTCGCAGTGTCGCACGCAGCAGTCCGCCTTTTCGACACGGGGCCCACGCGGGTCCCGAGCCCTTCTCTGGGACCAGCTTTTCAGCCAAAGCCGTTTTGTTGACGACCCCTTTGCAGGGGCCCTGGGACACACAAACAAATACACAAATTACAGGATTCCCCATATTTTCCCATATCTTCTGTGTTTCTGTTTTCCCCCCCACTTCCCATGTATTCCCATGTTTCATTGTGTCTGTGTGTTTTTTCCCTCCTCCTGAGTTTTGCTGACGGTCCCTTCGTCGACACGGGGCCCACGCGGGTCTCGGGCCTTTCCCTGGGAACCCGCTTCTTTCCTCCGATGAAGAGGAGGAGGAGGCGGAGAAGAAGGAGGAAAACGCGGTCTTCCGCCGGGACATTGCAGCGGGGGCTCCCCGCTCCACGCTGCTGCCTCTGATTTGTTGTGCTTCTCATGGGCGAGGAGGAAGAGAAGGGGAAGGAATAATGGGAACTGCACAAATGGAGCCAGCGTGCGGAGCAGGAATGTCACAGCGTTTTGCTGCCCCGCCCTGCGGGAGCAAACCTGGAGACGATACGACAATTATGCAAGGCCGTATCGGTGAAACGGGGAAGGAAGGATTCTTTGCTGCAGGACCCTGATGCCGCCACGCACTCGCTCCCGCAGAGCCCGCGTGAAACCAGGATGCCGCCACGCACTCGCATTGGCACGAAGCTTCCGCCGCAACGGTCTGGACAATCACACAGGGGAGGGAGGCCAAACATGAGGGGGGAAGGTCTGATGCGAAAGTCTCGAGTGCCACCTCAGGGGGGCCAACCGAATGACGGATCATGGGAGCAGGGAGTGGCTAAGGATAGAAGAGGGGGGCGAAGGATAAGAGCGGGAGCGGAGCGCGAGTGGCGCACCGAGGAACAACACCGGAGAAAAACAACTTCTTCGGTTGACCATACCAAGAAGAGCGCGAGATTGATGACTAATTTAAGGCTCTGGCTTTGCACACACACACAACTATAGAACTATAGGGCTAAAGGGCTTTTTTTTTATTTGCGCGCGGGTGATCGTCTGCCGAACACTCCTGCCCGTGGCGCCGAAACGACGAGCGAGGGGCCCGAAGAGGGGCCGAAAGAAACGAAGGACGGACCAGGACCCGACAGAGCCGAGCGAAGGACCGAACCGAGCAAACAGGGACAACGAGAAAATCGAGGGCCCGAACAGACAAGCGATGCTGGCAAGACTGGTGAGACACTTTGAAGCCCGCGTCCTGGCTCCTGGGCTTCCAGCCTCAACCTCTGGCCAGCAGCAGAGTTAAAACCAAGGCAGAGTCAGCGCGGCGGCGGGAGGAGCCGTTCCTCTCTTCGCGAGCCTGGGCTGGGGAGGGACAAAAAGAGCACAAAAAAAGGATGAGTGGGCGCAGGCGGCGCGGGTGCCTGCTTCTCAGCGCCTCTGTACCCACTCATCCTTATCCTAGCCTAGAACCCTGACGAATCGGCACAGGACACTACAGAGAGCAAGGCTAGAGAGGCAGAAAGCATGCCGCCCCCCGCAGCAGGAAGCGAAGAAACATTTATTTGCTTCTCTTTGCGAGCCTGGGCAGGGGGGAGGACAAAAGCAGCGCAGAAGGAGGGTGAGTGGGCGCAGGCGGAACGGGCGCCTGCTTGTCAGCGCCTCTGTACCCACTCACCCTCAGCCTACTAGTCCCTAGCGCGTAACAGTAAGACATTTCGACTGTCCGACTGTCCGACTGTAGAGAGAAAGCACATGCAGAGAGGCGTGCACAGCTATCCCCGCGCGGCGGGCAGGCAAGAGTCTTCTCTTTGCGAGCCTGGCCAGGGGAGGAATGACAAAAGCACAGACGGGATAAGTGGGCGCAGGCGGAACGGGTGCCTGCTTCTCAGCGCCTCTGTACCCACTTATCCCCAGCCTACCCTACTTCCTGGAAGCTGTCCTCTGTAGCGGCCAGGAAAAGGAGTACTGCAGAACAACACTTCTGGCGGCTGGCGTCGGGGATCCGAGTAGTCCTGCCGGCATCAGACAGACGAGACAGACCAGATATCCCTAGGCGCGCCCGTGCGGCTCGGTGGGCAGCACGCACGCCAGAACCGTTACATCCACCCCACCTCCGAAGTATACCCGAGAAATCTACGGGGCCTCTAAAAGCCATGCAGGATCAAACAATGCCTGAAAATTAAAGACATCGTGAGGGGCAGGAAAGGCATGTATAACGTTGACATTGTCAACCGCAGTGACCTCACCGACTGGTTGATCAGCGCGGGGGCCACGACCATCACACATGCGCCGAAGCCGTGAGATGGCGCCAGAGGCCCGAGGGGGCCCAGTGCATGATTTAGTTAAACCAACTGCTTTCTTGCACGAGTAGCGGCCGCATCGTCGACAAACTATGATCTTATTTAGCCGCCTGAGCACGTGCCCACCGCCAGTGGGAGAAAAGCACTGTGAACGCAATAAATAGCTCTTGGAAACTGAACTAGCCCAACATTTCAAGCATCGAAACCGACCCGCCGAGGGGTCCCAGAAGTGCTCATGCAAGGCCCCAGAGGAGGCACCAGAGAGGACTAGGGATGGGGCCGCGGGGGCGGGGGACTCGTCGGAATCCGCCACCCAAACCTTGTTGGGCACGTTCTTGAAAATCCATGCTATACAATGCCCGATATACACACCGAGATTGCGCACAAACAAACCAGAGCGCTTGACACGGTCGTGCAGGACCGTGTCCAGCGTGTGTAGGTCAGCACCTAGGTTAGCAAGTCTGTCCGCCTGCTTATTACCCGCAGAGGTAGAATGGCCACGAACCTTGGTGATCTTAATTAGGTGATACCCGATATCTGAGGCCGCACGGTGGACACGGACCCACAAGGGTGCGTGAGTGGCCCATCCGTGCGTGGTAGCTTCATACCCCAATGCCCAACCGTCCACGACGTACTGGGCATCAGTGACAAACTCATAGCAGTCAGAGGGGGCAGCACGGGTTAGGTAAAATAAAAACGCATAAAGCTCAGCCCCTGAGACATCCTGGGTGAGAAAGGGATATACGCCATATGCACCAGCATTAAGCCGAAGCCGATCATTGGCGATGGCCTCACCGAAAACATTGCGACTACGCGGGGCAAATGAGCATACACCCCATCCACAACGGAGAGTGAGCGGCGAGGGACCATGCTTTCCCGAGCCGTCTCCATACGCAGGCGACGAGAAGAAGGGGCCG
Organism: Prorocentrum cordatum; assembly: GCA_963575745.1. NCBI lineage: Eukaryota > Dinophyceae > Prorocentrales > Prorocentraceae > Prorocentrum > Prorocentrum cordatum. Next base: position 52,959 of record CAUYUJ010017948.1, read on the forward strand.
TCTGTGGCTCCTTCCCAGACAGGGTCTGGAAAAGGTGGTGCAAGCAGGGCGCAATAGCGCAAGTCGGGAACCAAGGCAGTGGTCCAGACAGGGTTCTCGCGGCACTGCTCTATGCAACGGGTGAGGGCGGGAGTCGGGCCGAACCAACGACGACACTCCACAAGCCCATCACACTCATGCAGGGTGTGAAACACGGGGTCAGAGGGGGCGACCTGGCAAATCGGGCACACAGGTTTAGAGTATATGCCCCCAGATATAAAAGTCCTCAAAGCACGTTGCTGGAGGACACCCCATCCTTCAGTCTTCTTAGACAAAAGGGAAAGAAGAGGGGGAAGAAAAGGGGGTCCAGGCAGGCGACCGAAGGATGGGTGACGCTCAGAGGCCTGTTTCCAGGACCAGACAGACGCGTCGCGAATCACTAGTGCCACCACTTCACGAGGGGAAGCCGACGAAATATCAACGTTGGTTCCAAGAGAAGTTCGCCATATTGGGGGCGAAGCCGCAGACCACCCAATTCTACGCATAGTGGCAACCAAAATCTGTCCTGGGCCCTGCAATTCAGTCCACGGGGTATCTGGCGTCACCTTGGCGTAGGCAAACTGGAAAACTAGGTCTATCATTCCGACAGGAAGAAGAGAATCCCATCCAGAGACAGTCCAGAGACGAATAACCTCGGCATGTGCATCGATAGCAGGATCGGTAACACCATGCAACGCCAAATCCATCGTGACAGACCTACGCTTACCTGTGCCGAGACCAGCGTGGTATATAGCACGGACCTGACGAATCTGGTGAGTAGATAGACCGACGACGTCAATGCCGTACATGACAGTGGGCCGCAAGTTAGTGTTTACAATACCTGCAACCTTTGGACCAGCCTGCTTTATCTTCAATAGGCGTCGGGCCTTAAACCTGGCCTTTTTCAATCGGCCAGTAAGAACAGGACGAGAACGACGCCCCTGACGTAACTGATAGTCAATCCCGAGGTTTCGACACGAGAACTTGACTGCACCAGCGAGACGTGGAGTTTCAGCTGCAATGCTCTGAGCCAACTGGGGGTCAGTAGCCAAGAGCACGAATTTCTTCTCGGAGAGCGGTAAACATGCCGAGAAAGTAAGCTTGCTCATCAAAAGGTGCGACGCATCGGGACCGATTTTGAGCAACTCCCTCTCCGAGCCTATCCCCAGGACCTGCACGTCGTCGGCGACGAGGCCAAGGTGCATATTTGGATACGACTGACGAAACGAATCCAACTCGGGCATCAATAAAATACGCATAAACAGGTCGGCAAAAGAGCAACCTGCTACAATAGTCTTGCTAGCTCTGACCCACCCCCCAACAATTCGCCGCAACGCGACAACACGTGGGGAACGATGCAGAGACAGGAAAACCCTCAAGAGTGCTGGATGAAACCCAAACTCACTAGCACGTCTTATGGGAAGTTTGTGGCGAACCTGTTCAAATGCCTTCTGGATGTCGAGCAAGAGTGCAAACACAGACAAACCCTTGGCAGATGCTAACCCCGTGAGCACGCCCATGCGCCACACACATGCTTGGCAGTAATGACCGCGCACACCATACACGTACGGACGAGGATGCAATCGCGCCCACATAGCACCATGCGCGTGCCTGAAGAACCGAGAGAACGTGCGCACACACGTCGTGAACAGGGCAACCGCACGCTCGCCACCATCAGCCTTCGGGACCAAATTCATGATGAAAACAGCGAGAATGGAAGGACATCTACCCAATCGCAGAACAGCGCGCCAGATACCAAACAGGGCAAGGAGAGACGAGTCGGAGAGCAGCGCATGGTGGCGTGGATGCATAGAGTCCAATCCCACCGACGTACGAGCTTTGTACCTGCGACACACCTGTCTGTACTTGTCCAGGGACGGGTGAGGCAAGGATGCAAGGCAGTCGGGCGGCAACGGCGGGAAAACCAGGGCTCGGCAAGGATCGTCAGGGTGCTCCCGCATGGGCTCCCAGATAGCATGCCAAGCTACTTGTCGCGCCTTAAGATGATGCTGCGGCGTACCGACTGGGGCATCTGGGTTCGGGGTGGTCTTGTCAAAGGAAGCCCAATCCATAGATCCCTTGGCGAATCGGTGCGCAGCAGAACCCCCTTCCTGGACAGATCGAATGGCCCATGATGTCCAGGATTGGTACCTCTGCGCCGATGCTGCACGTTCCAGAGCAGATGCGGACTCAGCCAAGACGCCCCGCAGCCAATCTATGGAAACAAGATCTAGGGTATCAAGCCTGTTGGCATAATACCTCCACCACGACCAATCGGGGGGAAGACCACCATCACGCTGCGAGGGACGACGTCGGCGCAGGGCTTGGCAGGATCTCGGAAATGCGGGCCACAGCTGCTTGACAGCAAGATATAGAAGAGTACCAAGACGGTTAGAGAGATACCTCCAGAGCCTTCCTTCGCATGACGAAAGCACACCTCCAGGAAACAGTCTGGAAACCGAAATCTGGATGGTCGAGGGAGGCTCACCCCACTTGGTGTAACCCTGCGGATCTGGTAGCTGGAAAAGGGCGAGCAACTCCTGGGCAGACGTCTTCAGCCAAGAAGAGGTAAGGCGTTCCAAATCTTCCACAGAGTTGACTGCGTCAGGATCAGGAAAAGCATCCCAGGAAGGCGGGCAGTTTGAACACCCCACTGGACGGATAACAGGGATACGTGGCGGGCGCCGAAAAACCGATACCAAATCAGAGCGGAGATGTCCACGAAGGGTAAGAGCGACAGGCTGGTGCTTGGGGATCAGGGGGTCCCCCAGACCTCACACTTAACTGCTGCCGAGAGCAAGGGGTGAACCACAAAGTAGTCAATCAACGACTGGGCACCCGCAGACTCATAGGCATGGCGATCTGGCGCAACAATGACCCCACCTATGAGCGCTAAGAAATCCGTATTCTGCAAGTCCTTGGGGGACATGTTCCAGTCCCCTGATATGACAAAGGGGGTGGATATGGTCTTCATGACTGCTGCCACCTGCATCAGTAGCTGGGCATTGCGATCCTCGGCGCCTTCCCCCGTATGCAAATAGACATTGGCCCAAGGGATACCTGAATCCACGACCCCATGCCATAGCTTCAGGATAAATCTCTCTGGAGGGGGCATGACAACAATCGGACCCAATACAAGTTCAGAGAAAAGACCTGGCATACTGCGAGACAAGGCCCACTCCTGAACTCAATCCGCCTTTCTGAGTACTAACTGAGGGGTGGAGGTGCGCATGGAACCCATGCTTGTGAGCACGGTTGACTGCGAACTCGATAGCCTCTTCTGTACGACAGAGTTCTTGAAAACCAACATCATCAAACCGATCAGAATAAGCCTCCAGGAAAATATCGGCATTAGGCCAGGAGGTAACGTTCACAGTCACGATGACCCAGTCCCGACGCGGCTTCTGTCCGAAGGCTGACTTGTCGGGCGGGGTCTCCGATGCGTTAAAGGTCAGACGGGCCCTTGGGATTGGAGCCCCCCACCACTGCTGGGGTGTCGGCGGGGCCAGAGGTGGCGGCAGCCGACGGCGAAAACCTTCCTGACTGTCCCGACTGATCAACTGCAGCATCAGGGGCATGAGCAGGACGTTTCGGCGCAGGCGGCAGCGAGGAAGAGGAACGGGGAGGAGCCCTGGCAACACGTGTTGGGGAACCTTGCTGGTCGACAGACATCCTGGGCTCCTCAGACTGGGACCGAGGTTCATTGGCAACGCCAACAGGAGCATAGCCAGACATAACGATACCCTGGAGGTCCCGCAACGCCTGAGCAAGCTTCTTGTCTCTCTGCACTGCCTGGGAAGCTGCGAAAACGTCCGCCACGGCTGACAGATCTGGAGGCGTGAAGCCCTCAGGGACTGGCTCGCTCGACGGGAGATCCTGCAACTTAGACTGCCACATAGCCATATCCTGGGCGACCCGCTCCTGACGAGAGCAGAGGGCGTCCCTTTCGCTCTGAAGGTCCAGGATCTTACGATCGAGCTCGCGGATCTGGCTAGAGATCTTGTCAAACTTCTTACTGGCCCAGTGATGTCGCTGCTTATAGAACGCACGCGTCTGGGGAACGGTAAGCAAGTCGGACTTCTGTGCACGGAGATGCTGCACCTCATCCTGGAGACCCGAGACCTGATCACGAACATACCTGGCGGGCGGAAGCAGGCGAAGGGAATCCAGCTGGCCCAAAATGGCCTTGATAATCTGATCAATCTGCGTAACCGAGTGCTCATTGCCATTGGTGTCGACACAGCCGCCATCAACGTCGTCGTCGACGTAATCAGCCCAAAAACCACGATCGCTGCCAAGACCATCGTCGCCAGAGTCATACCCGAATCTATCCTGCACTTCCTCATCCAAGGGAGCCTGAAGACGTTCATCCAAAGACCGAACTGGGGGAGTGGCAGTACCGTCATCAACATGACGATCGTGGAAACGAGCACGGGGAGGAGACAAGACATGTTCACTGCGACTGCCTTTGCTCCTGCCTTTGCCGTCCTTGTCGCCATTGCGACCATGCTTTCCTGGGACCTGTCCTTTGGAGCGGCCAGGAAAAGGAGTACTGCAGAACTTACACTTCTGGCGGGGGTTGGTGTCGGGGATCCACGAAGTCTTGCCAGCATCGCGACAGACGAGACAGACGAGATATCCCATGGCGCGCCCGTGCGGCTCGGTGGGCTGCACACACGCCAGAACCGTCCGAGCCTGCCGCACGGCTGCGGACAAGCTCGAAGCCTCGCGGCAAGGTTTCGAACTTGAGCCAAAATGGCTACGGAAAGGGCTAAAGGCTAAAGGGCTACGCTACAGGGCTATAGGGCTCTAAGGCACCCGGGCACCCGGGCACCTGGGCACTTGGACGCCCGGGCACGCTAGGACCCCTACAGAGGCAAGCTCTGACCATAGGACCCCAAACCATATGAATCCGCAAGAAAACCCAAAAGCCCCTCCTGGGCCCAGAGTCGTCCTTGGAGGCGGCCGGGAGTGTTTGAACTGGATGGGCCGCGAGAGGGTCGGTCAGAAAGGGGGGAGGGGGGCCAAATATCTGCGCAAGATCGGTCCCCCGACCCTTCCCGGGATCCACCTGGGGCAGTTTTGCACCCGGGATCCATTGTTGATCCCGAGAACTGCCCCAGGAGACCGACAAAGCAAAAAGAAAAACCCTCGAACTAAGACCCTCGATCGAACCTCGCCTCTTCCTGCTCGCCGGAACCACTGTCGGGCAATCTCAGACTCTCAGCGGGCTCCAGAGTTAGCTGTCCTCTGCACACTCCCGCGCCTCAACTGCACCCCCCGCCAACCCCCCGGGGACAGCTGGCGGGAGCTCTCCTCGCGGCGCGCGCGCCATCGCTGCCAGTCCTCGCCGCCGGAGGTCTTCGCCTTCAACGGCGAGGGAAGGGGCGGGGCGGGGGGGGGTTGTAGGAGAAGAAATATCTGCATAAGCAGAAACTGTCGGAGCTCCGCGCGGATTTCTGGGATCGGCGCTGGACCCCCCCCCCACCTCCTCCTCCTCCTCCTCCTCCTCCTCCTCTTCCTCCTCCTCCTCCTCCTCCTCCTCCTCCTCCTCCTCCTCCTCCTCCTCCTCCTCCTCCTCCTCCTCCTCCTCCTCCTCCTCCTCCTCCTCCTCCTCCTCTTCCTCCCCCCCCTTCCCTGGCGGAGCTGGAGGCGCTGCTGCGTGGGGGCCCAAGGGACGATCTAAGAGATCCGCGCGGAGATCCAAGAGTTAGTGTTCATGCCACTGTTTCTTTTTCGGGCTACTTGGGCATGTTTAACACATAGGATTATTAATACATGGGGTGTATATATATATATATTAAAATTGGTGGTAAAGTAGGGAGAATGGCATCTCGCGCGCGCGCGCGAGTCGAGAAGCGCCCCAGAGTCAGGGATTAGGGATGCCATACTGCTAAATACAGGAGTTGCGTCCTGGGACGCAACTCCTGGGCCCAGCATTTTGGGCCCGAGCTCCTGGGACGCGTCTCGACTGGACCGAGCATTGTTGGCCCAACTCTGGGAGATACGATGGGGGGCGTCCATCCTCGATAGGGGTGTGTCCGAATATAGCCCCCTGAAGGTGTATCCCCGACTTTCTCTTCTTTTCTGAGCGACCGGAATTTTCGGGGGCAACTTGAGGATTTGAGGCGAAAAACCGCCTGTGATCATGGGAGGTATTGATCAGAACGATTACGGGCTATCAAGCCCAGGGGCTACCTTGCCGGATTAGCACATTTGAAACCCAAAATTCTGCTGGACTGGCCTCTATGAAACGGGATTGAGCAAGAAGAAATAAACGAACTGATGCCGGATTAGTCCGGTTTTCGGCTACGGATATACCAGCGTCGATGCTGAATTGAACCTCCCCGGAGTGGCACCCTGGGGGGACGAAAGGGGCTAAGTCAGGACTAGCTGAATCAGGACAGCCCCGCCCTCGAAACGACCAGGGGCATGGAGATCCCAGTCGCCGACTCGGTGGGCGTTTCTATTGGGCGTGCTGTGCCGTGACAAAAGGAGCGCTCAAATTTAGACAGGCTGGGGCAGCGTGGATCGGAGGTGCCCCGTCAGGCGCTCGGAGCCTGGCACAGTGTGACGGGAGTGGGGCTGCGCCAGCGGGGGGTGGGCAACCTCGGGCTTGTACCTCAAAGTATTCCCAAGCATCCTGTGGTGCTGGGTCCTCGTTCTGAAGAGACAGCGACCCGCGTCCTCGCTCCTCCCACTGTCCTCCTCTCTCCTCCCATCTTCCCTCTCCTCCTCTCCTCCCCAACGTTGGCACACCACTCACACGTTTTGTGGCCCCATAGGGAGCTCCACCCAAGGCCCAGATGCCAACGCTCGCATGCGCCCACCGCACCCATTTTGGCGCACCCTTCACACGCTTCGTGGCCCCAAATGGAGCTCCACCGATTGCGGCGCATACAACGGCAGTGCCCACAATTGCATACGATTGGGTCTTTCGCCAGGCGAGGCTAAACGGGATGGCGGTTCGAGAACGGCGAACCGCGTGGAGCCTCCTCCAAAAAGTTGGAACCAGGTTCGAAAGTCGGATCCAAACCATAGAAGCCGGTTCCAAACAATAGAACAGTGGACGTCTCGTGCGTGACTTCCACGGTAGTCAGGTTCAAACCAGGTTCGAGCTTGGTTCCAAGCAGTATGAAAGTGGGCATCTCCTGCGGGACTTTTTCGATCAGTTTGTTCGAACGAGGTTCGAATTCGGTTCGAAACAATAAGCATCTGAGCACTAGGACTTCCTCTTGAAGCAGGTTCGAACTCGGTTCGAAACAATAGGCAAGTGAGCGTTTCGTGCGGAACTTCCTCGTGAAGCAACTTCGAACCAAGTTCGGACTTGGTTCGAAACATTTGCAAAATGAACGGTTCGTCCGGAATGGTCGTGTGTTCGTCTGTATCGTTCGACATTCCACTGCGTTGAGCCCCAGAGTACCGCAGTGGCAAAATTGGGCGAAACTTGAATCACGTATGTACATGTAAGCCTGCCTAGTTACGTTCAGGCCTGGCGCCCAGGATCAGCTGGGCTCTCCGATGATAGTTGCTGCTTCTCTTGTTCCTCCTGCTCCTCCTGCTCCTCCTCCTCCTCCTCCTCCTCCTCCTCCTCCTCTTCATTCTCCTCCTGCCCTGATCAGCCGGAGCAATGTCTCACTCACGTCCGCTTGCGATGGCTTCACCTTTACGTCCTGTCCTCGCGCTGGACGGCGCATGCCTGTGAGGGAGGACACGGTCAGAGACGCCTGGCCTGCTGGGCCTCCGCGCCACTGGGTGGGGCACAATCACTGGAGGCCCACCTGCAGCCTGGGCGGCGGGCCACACCGTGGAATGGGGAGGGAGGGGTGCGGAGACGCGGGGAGGAGGAGGAGGAGGAGGAGGAGGAGGAGGAGGAGGAGGAGGAGGCGGAGGAGGAGGAGGAGAGGAGCAGCAGGGAGGGAGAGAGGAGAGACGGGGAGGGGGGGAGGAAGGGGGAGGAGAAGCGAGGAGGAGGGCAGAGGAGGGTGGATGATGAGAGGACGAGGGGCAGGCGGGGCAGGAGGAGCAGGAGGAGGAGGAGGAGGAGGAGGAGGAGGTGGAGGAGGAGGAGCGAGGAGGAGGAGGAGGACGAGGAGGAGCGAGAAGCGAGGAGGAGGAGGAGGAGGAGGAGGAGGGGAGGAGGAGGAGGTGGAGGAGGAGGAGCGAGGAGGAGCGAGGAGGAGGAGGAGGAGGAGGAGGAGGAGGGGAGGAGGAGGAGGAGGAGGAGGAGGGAGGAGGAGGAGGAGAAGCGAGGAACCAGATGAAGGAGCAGAGGCGGAGCAAAGGAGAGAGAGAGAGAGAGAGAGGACGAGACAGGAGAACGAGGAACACTTCTGGGCGTCTCTGGCCCCCGTTAAACCTGAGAGGCTGCCAGAAGCCTCGTGGACCTCATGGGGCCTCTGGAGACCTCTTGAAAGAGGAGGAGGAGGAGGAGGAGGAGGACGAGGAGGAGGAGGAGGAGGAAGAGGGGGACGGGATCTTGAATGTGTTATGTCTCATATTGGGTTCCCCCTCCCCCTCCCCCTCTTCTCCTCCGCCTCCGCCTCCTCCTCTCCACCTCCTCTTCCTCTTGGGTCTCAACGGGGAGGGGGCTTGTCGCCACGGCTGCATCCACCTCGAAGCTGTGGCTGAACCGGAGAAGGAACAACAGCAGGGACAAGATTGGCAAAAAAACACCGCGAGGCCAGGAACCGCAGAGTCGTTCAGCCCAGCATAGGCGAGGGGGGTTAGGTAGTTTTTCGGCGCGACAATGCCAGCCTAGAAGATCCCACCCTTTCTAGCAACGGATCCAGGGAGTCAGAATGAGTGCGAGGGGCAGGAGAGGGGAAAGGAGGAGTGGCGGGAGGTGTTATGGTATTGCTGGCTCTCGGTGGGCTGCATGGCTTTGCTTGCAATCGGCTGTCTCGTTGGCTCTTCGGCTGTCACTTTGCTTCGGAGCAGGCTCATCGGGGGGGCTCGGGATGAGCGAGCGCGACCCGGAAGAGCGGGAGGAGAGGGCGGGCGACGGGTGCAGGGCTCCGGATGGCCCTGGTGCTCGGAAGGGGGGGGGGCTCTCGGAGGCTCCAGTGGGCCTTGGGCGGGAAGGGTCAGGTCGCATAGAGCACTGCGGGGGGGGAGGCTGGCCAGCAGCGAGGGCCGGCAGGCAGGAGGAGAGGAGGCGGAGGCGGGAGAGGGGAGGAGGAAGGAGGAGGAGGAGGAGGAGGAGAAGAGGCGAGGAGGAGGAGGAGGAGGAGGAGGAGGAGGAACGAGGAGGAGGAGGAGGAGGAGGAGGAGGAGGAGAAGGAGGCGAGGGAGGAGGAGGAGGAGGAGGAGGAGGAGGAGGAGGAGGAGGAGGGGGAGCGCGGGCGGGAGCCGGCCGAGGCGGAGAGCGGAAGCCGGCGGAGGGCCAGAGAGGAGCGGCCCGCCGCTCACGAGGCGGTAGGCCTCTTGGAGCGGAGAGCGGCGGCCTCTCGAGGACCCTGCCCTGCAGGCCCTGTCGAGGCTGACCTCCGGAACCCTGCAGGCCCTGTCGAGCCACAGTTGGAAATACATTAAGCAGAATCTGTGGCCCTGCCGCGTCTGTTACACCAGATGCAGGGCAGAGTACCCGCCTCAGACCACAGCGTGTACAGGATACAACGCCGCTTTCAGCGCGATAGCTGCCAATCAGCGCAACCACAGAATTTATATTGCTAGTTACGATGAGGATAACTTAATATTTGTGTGCTCCTCCTGCGGATGTATCTGCCAGGGCCGGCGAGCAGTAGGGCTAACAAAGCCTTGCAATGAAAGGTTCACCAGCCATCATAACAAGTCTAACTGGGACAGGATGTTCCAGAGAAAGCACCCAGACCCCTCCAAAGGAGAGGCTAAGGTGCTGGACGAACTGCTCCCCCTCAGCAGCTTATTTTAACGGATTTCGAAAGCAACTGTCTCCCCCTTCCCTCTCTTCCTCACCTCCTCTTGGCCTTCCTTCTTCTCCTTCAGTTGCTTTCTTAGCCTTTCGGCCCAGACCGTCACGAACAGACGGAGGCGGACAAGGTGGGTGGTTAATGATTGGGGGGCGGGAGGTGGTCACCTGAAGATCCGCCCTGGACTGTCGGGGCCTAGATGTTTGTTTCCTGTAGCGCTTCTGTCGCTCACCAGTCGGTTCTAGTTTTCGAACCCAGCGCCGAATCCGAGTCCAATCCAAACCCTGCGCCCCTGCTCGCCGAGGAATGGTGGGCCCATTGTCCACCACCATTACCATGTGTAGGAGAGGGAGGAGGAGGAGGAGGAGGAGGAGGAGGAGGAGGAGGAGGAGGAGGAGGAGGAGGTGGAGGACCTCCCCATCCTCCCTTCTCCCCTGGCCTTCCTATGGTAGCGGCGGTGGAAAATTGGCCCATGAATGAAGAGCAAGGGAGCGGAAGGACTGGAACGGGGAGTGGAATCGGGAGGGGAAGCCGAACGACAATCCCCGAAGGCGCCTCCAGGAAGTCCGTCGCAAAGTCCTGCTCGCCCTCGAAGGCCTGCAGCTCGTGAGGGACAATGTCGGTGTCCACCATGGTCAGGAGGCCATCGGTAAGGGCCGCAAGAGCCAGGATGCTGGCGTCAGACGGCTTCTGGACGTCGGCGAACTGACGTTGGACCTTTCTGGCGTCAGAAAGGACAGGAGGTGACGGAACATCCACCTTCCCGGCCAAGCCGTCCGTGCAGACGATCGTCGGCAACGCGTCGTCTGTCGGGAGGCTTGCCAAAGCCGCCGTGAAGGTGGTCGGGGCATTCTCAAAGTCTATGAGGCAATCAGAATAATCACTGCCAGCCGTGCCCGTGCTCCACATAGCGGGGGTCTTGCTGAAGCGGTACGTAGCGGCCATGGATAGGGTCGAGGAACGGATCTATGAGAGCCGAGTGGGGCGAGCCCCACTGAGAAGGGTAAACCTCTCCAGCCACATAAATCTGCTGCGGATGAGCGAGGAGAGGAGTGGTGGAAGAGTAGCGAATCATGCAGTCAGGACTCTGCCGAGGCCCACTCAGCGAAGAAGCCCCCCTCGCAGCGATCCACAACTGTGGGCCACAGGCTTCCATAAGCGGCCAGCCATTCACTCTCTAACTCTCTCACTTTCTCTCACTCTCTGTTTGTTTGTCTACTTGTTAAATGCATATTGCTCTGCCCCCCTGGCCTCATGGATGGTCAATCGATTAGCTGACCCCACCCAGCTCAAGGACACGTTCACAGAAGCCTGGCAGGCCAGCTTCGAGCTCGTGCGGGATCCCTAGCGCTGGAGCGATCGTGCTCCATCGCCCCCCCCCCCCAGAACACAAACAACCCTTCTATTCCATGGAGCGCTGACCTCCGATGCGGGCGACTGCTGCAGAAAATTGGTACGAAGGCATGTCCACGCGTTAAACGATTGACAGCGTGGACCCCAAACGCTGAGCTCTCTCGCACTCCAGGTGTGTCACCCTGAGTGGTGCAAGCTGGTTGCGCATGCCATGTGGTCCAAACTATGTGTTGCAAAATGCGTGGTGCAAGCTGCGTGGTGCAATCTATGTGATCCACACTACCTGGTTCATGGTACGGTGAGGGCATTGGATAAGGAACCATCGGATAAGGAATCCAGGGTCTGGAAGGCAGTGGAACTCCAAACGTGGATCGGCCATGAAAGTCACCGCCGCCCTCATTGGATAAGGAATCCTCCAGAGTCTGGCGCCTCCTGGGACTGTTCCTTACCGAATACCTCCACCGTACGTGGTGCGAGCGATAGATTGCAATTTTGCAATCGATGTTGTTGACAGCATCCGCGCGTGACCGCCTTCAGTGCTCGTACAAGCAGCCCACCCGCTCAGCCGAAACTTCTTGGCAAAACTCAATTTAGTGGCGACAACAACCATGACGATGAAGATGACGATGCTGGTGTCCATGACGACTGTGCAGACGATGGCGACGACGACGATGGAGATGGTGTTGCAGCTGCTAATGATGATAATGACGGTGAGAATGATGAGAAAGCCCGCGCACGTATTTGAAGAGGGCGACGACATCGACGATGACGATGATGACGGCGGCGGTGATGATGAAATCGATGATGCTGACGATGCTGACGATGACGATGGCAATGGTGACGATGGCGATGATGATATAGATTGCGCTGATGACGGTGATGAAGAAGAAAAATGCGTGCCCGCGGAAAATACAAAATCTTGTCCGTGTGTATGTGTGTGAAGCGTATCCGTTCGAACCGTCCTCTCCGTCATTCGTTAGTCGTCGTCTCTGCCAGCTCCTTTCCCTGCGGCCCCAATTTCCCTGGGCCCGTCGCCGCTCCCTCCTTTTTCTGGCCCCTCCTCCCCAAGCGCCAACCAAACCGTAATTGAAAAACGCTGAGTAACGCCGTAATTCAATCGAAGGCAAGCACCCTCCTTTTGATCCCTGCCCTGCCGTAGTTCAAGCGAAGGGAAGCCCCCTCCCTTTTGATCCCTCCCCCGTCGGGGGGGGGGATCCCGAGGGGGGTCCCGGGGAGGGTCCCCGGGACGGGCCCGGGGGGGGGGTCGCGAGCCGGGGAGATACGACTCCCCCGGGGGGGGGTGTCCCGGGGGTGGCCCCGGCGAGATCTCCACGCCTCCCTCCCGGGGGCCCCAGGTCCCACAAAAAGCGCCAGGACGGGCCAAGGCTGCCCGAAGATGCCCCCAGGAAGGTCCGGGAAGGCTGCGCATCGCCGAACGATCTGGTGAAGACGCCTTCCCGGCCGCCTGAAGGCACAGGAGGCAGGCAAAACGCTCCCAGACGCCTGCAGAAGCACCCCAAAGAAGGCCCCCAGAGGCAGAATAATTCATCGATCCCCTTCGGTTTTGCAGGGTTTGGGCGTCATCCCCTCTTCTGCTTCCCGACACTCTACGACGGCCCCAGAGGCCCCCAAGATCGCCCCAACACAACACAAAGTCCTCCAAGACGTTCCCACAAAGATCCACGAGGGCCCCAAGACGGCCCCAGACGCCCCCAAGACAGGTCTGGACCCCCCTCAGCAAACCCCGAACGAGGCGACCTTCTCGCAGTTCGCAGCCCCCCAGGGGTGGCGAGGTCGAATATGAATCCGCGCATCACGTCACTCCCGCTGAATTCCCCAGCAACCATCGAATGTGGCAAGGGTTTCGCAGCTCGCGGTCCCTTTAAAGAGATGGCGAGGTCTGATCTGAACCATCGTGTGACGTCACCCCGCTGCGCCCTCCCAGCAACTCTCGAACATGGCGGCGGCTGCAGAATTCGCAGCCCAGCAAGGATAACGAGGTCGACTCTGAATCCGCACATGACGTCCTTCCGCTGCACCCCCCATCAGCCCTCGAACGTGGCACGAGTTTCGCAATGCGTAGCCCTCCAAGGAAAGCGGGGTCGATTCTGAATCCGCGTATATGACGTCACGCTCATGGACTCCCAACAACCCGGGAAAGTGGCGACAGTTCGCAGTTCATAGCGCAAGAAGGATGGCGAGGTCTGGACCGAACCCGCGTATGGCGCCAGTCGGCTGGACCCTCGGCAGCCCTCGACAGTGGCGACAGTTTCTCAGTCCGTAGCCATCCGTGGATGGCGAGGTCTAATCTGAAACCGCGCATGGCTGGAACACCCAGCAACTCTCGAAAGTGGCACGAGTTTCGCGGTTCGCAACCCCAAGGACGGTGAGGACGAATATGAATCCGCGTATGACGTCACTCCGCTGGACGTGGCGACAGTTTCGCAGTTCGCAGCAACCCAAGAATGACGAGATTTAAGATGCGCCCTCGTATGGCGTGACTCCGCTGGACTCCCTCCTTTTCCAGGGCACTGCACAGCCCGGTTGTCGTTTAGCCAATACCTGAGCCAATACAGGTGCGGAAGAAGGGATAGAATTGGGAAGTGAGCGGACTTCACACACACACACACACACACACACACGGGGGCCCAGCAATGGCCCCGAGGCCCAGCGAGGGCCCCGAGCCCGAGCATCCCTCGACCTCCACCGTCCGCACCCGCCGGACGGCAGACGCCGCGCAGCGGCGGCCGCCAGCGGCGGCCGCAGCGGCGGTCTTGGCGGTCTCCGCGGCCGCGCCGCGGCGGCAACTACTCTGCGGAAGCTGAGAAGGCGCAGGTCAAGGGGACAACTGAAACCATGCGCCCGTGTTCTGTGTTCTGCCAGGACGGACAAAAATGCCCGGGCCTCGCCATTCCTCCGGACAGGACCCCCTGCAGAGGAGCCAGGACACGGCAGAATCACAGACGTTCGGAGGTTGGCGGCGCGCAGAGAGGGTACGGCGGGACCCGGGACAGAGGCACACCCTTCAGGGACATGAGACCCTCCGCCGGCCAACCTGGAGAACATTCGAGGGTACCCTCCCCCAGGATGCGCAAGAACAGTCAACCAGCGCGAAGAGCATTCGGGCACCCTCCCCGAACTGACCCCGATCTTCTACCTCGGTCCGACCGTAGGGGGGGGTATGGGCTCCATATGTGTTTTTTCGATGTTCCCGGACCCCCCCCCACACTGGAAATGGAGGGCAAATTGAGGCCTTCGGGTTGGGTTTGGGTGGTTTGGTGGGTGGTGACCAGAGTAGCCATGATAAAGCGGCCTTTGGCCCAGACCCCCGGAACCCTCCGGGCGGGACAGCTAAGATCAGACCACCCCCTTTCCATATCGCCATCGCTCCGACGTCCCTTCCCCGTGCGTTGATCGGCTTCGCGCGCTCGTTCTTCGCGCGAGGGTCCAAGGTTCTCCTCGATGGCCCTGCCGAGAAACAACGCACACGTCCGAGCGATGCAAAGCCTACTGTGGACTCTGGATGAGGAGGAGGAGGAGGAGGAGGAGGAGGAGGAGGAGGAGGGGGAGAAGAGGAGGAGGGGGAGGAGGAGGAGGAGAGGAGGCCCAGGAGGAGGACCAGGAGGAGGAGGGAGGCCCAGGAGGAGGAGGAGGATGATGGAGGAGGAGAAGGAGAGGAGGAGGAGGGGAGGCACCAGGAGGAGGAGGCCCAGGAGGAGGAGGAGGGAGGAGGAAGGAGGAGGAGGAGGAGGAGGAGGGGGAGGTTCGCCCAGATGGCAGGCACAAGAGTCGAGCAGAGTCGGAGGTGTCTCTGGGGCTTCTCTCCTGGCTTCTCGCCTCTCTGGACGAGTGCTGATCAAGCGCCCGCCCTCGCAGCCGCGCGGCCTCGCAGCCGGGCGCCCCGCGCCGGGCGGTGCCCCCGCGCTGGGCGGTGGCCTCGCTGCGGGCCGCGGGGCCCCTGGCATCTCTGGGGCGGGGCGGCGCCGCCTGGGGGCGGCCAAGGCGGCCTCCTCGTCCTCCCTCCTCCCTCCTCCCTCGTCCTCCACCCTCGTCCTCCCTCCTCCTCCCCATCCTCCTCCTCCTCCTCCTCATCCTCCTTCTTCTCCTCCTCCTCCTCCTCCATCCTCCTCCTCTCCCTCCTCCACTCCCGCTCCTCCTCCTGCTCGTCCTCCTCCTCCTCCGCCTCCTCCTCCTCCTCCTCCTCCAAACCTCCTCGCCTCATCCCTCTCCTCCTCTCCTCTCCCCTCATCCTCCTCCTCCTCCTCCTCTTTCTCCTCTCCCTCCTTCTCCTAATTACTCATACCCCCTCCTCCCTCCTCCTTCCCCTCTATGGCCTGCCTCCTCCCTCCCCTCTCCCTCCTCCCTCCTCCTCCCTCAGGGCAAGCTGGCACGAGCGTCGGCTCCCGGCCAGCCAGCGCCACTGGCGCCCCCCGCGCCGCACCCGCCCCTCCTCCGCCCCTCTTCTCGGCGGCGGCGTGGTGGAGGAGCGGCCTGCTGCTCTCGGGCGCCGTCGACACCCGCCGTGGCCGGCAACCGCGCGCTGCGCGCAGGACGCGCGGGCCGACGCGGGCGCCGCCGAGCTCCTGGTGCTCGCCTTCGCGGCCCGAGCGGACCAGCGTGGCCGGCGAGCACCGCGCTGGCCCAGGCTCTGGCCCAGGCTCTGGCGATGGCGCCGCCAGCCGCCCCGCACACCCAGGGCGCCGGGGCCGACGCGGAGGCCACCCCTGAGTCCGGAGGAGAAGGAGGAAAAGGAGGAGGAGGAGGAGGAGGAGGAGGAGGAGGAGGAGGATTCTGGGATTCTGGGTTTCATCCAGACCACCCTGGAAGGAAGGAGGAGGAGGAGGAGGAGGAGGAGGAGGAGGAGGAGGAAGGGAGTCGGAGGAGGAGGAGGAGGAGGAGGCGTCGAAGCAGCTGGTGTTCTTGCTGCGGCTGCGTCCTCGTGGTCGCCTACGTTCCCACCTCTGCAGACGTCTTCCCCTTCGCCCCTGGCCTGCGACGATGTTCGTTCCGATGCTGCTCCAGTGCGAGTCCGCGGTGCTCCGCATTCTGGCGCAGCTGGCGCAGCCGTCGCTGTGCACATACCCCCAGCCCGGGAGGCTCCAGATGCAGCTGGTCGGCCGCATTCGATCGTGCATCACTCCTCATCAGGCCGGCCCCCTGTCCTCAAGTTCAGCACGCAGCAGTGGAAATGGAGTCGTGCACGAAATGCTCCGACCAAGCATGTGAGTGTTGACGCAGCCGTGGCTCCTGCTGATGTCCTACGTGTTCAGCGTTGCCCTGCGTCCCCAGTGAGCGAGTGTGTGCGAGCTGTGATCGATCCCATGCTCACGCCTCCTCTTCGCTGGTAGATTCGCCCAGGGCTTCCACCAGCGCCCATGGTCGATGTGATTATGTGGTCACTTGGTCGACCCGCTCCGCTCCCAGACTCAAGAATAATGCTATGCAGAAGAGATGCTGTGCTGGAGTGGAAAGCTTTGAGGTTCGCTGACTTGTCCGGCCTTCTGGCACGCCCAGGCGACCCAAGGTTAGCAAGGAATCGACGCTCAATTGTGCCTGTATGTCTTTTTGCCCTCCTGAACACTGCCCACACCCGTGCACCCGGCTCCCAGAGGTGACCGGGATCTGTGTGAGAGATCGCAAGTTATATGTTGATGTGTTGTAGATCGCAAACGTACGTTTGTAGATCGCAAACATGTTGTGTGTTCGAATGTTGTCTTTGTTGGGTAACTATTGTATGTGTTCGTGCACAATCGTAAGGTTTAGTGTGTTCGTTTGTATGTTGAGTGTTTTGTATGATATCCTTATCGTGGCCACGTTTGTTCCATCGTGTTCTTTTCGTCGAGTCGGCAAACATCAACGCAATGCATCACATTATGATGCAATCCCGATGCGGGTACACTTGGAAACGGGAGGGGCATGCGGGAGGATGGTAATTAATGCGAACGGAGGGGGTTCGATTGAGGATATACGTGTAAGATGCACGCTTGAAACGGCCCCGTCGTCGTTCGGTCCAAGAGCGGTGGCGTGTGAACGAGCCCGCGCGGAATGAGCTCAGCTCTTCGAGTTCCGCACGCCTCCCTTCTTAACCCTCCTCCCCATCCCGCCACCCACCCGAACATCTCTCGCGTCGCCCGTTCCCCGTCCCGCTCATCGCCAACATGACAACCCCCGCATATCCATCCCCCATCTTCGATCCCTGGTGTTCATGTCCCCCTGCATCATCTGCCCCTCATCACCCCAACGCGTCCGCCGTCTTTGCTTTCTGTTTTTTTGCTTCAAATCCCGCCGTTGATCCCAATCACGCCCCACATCGCCATCGATTATTTCCTCATTCTCCCGATTTCTATGTTTCGTCGTCAAAGGCGAATTGTGGCTCGAGGTATTATTGAGGCACACATGTCGGGCGATGCGAACTAAGCAACCACACTGCATTAGATACGTTTAGAACCGAAACGAGCAGCAAAAAGGAACACGTGCTCTAAGATCTGTTAGCTTCGATCAATGTATGGGCACGCTTTAGCGACGCCTAGTCAAGCTTCAGGGAGAGGGCCAACGAACGACCAGCAAAACGCCCAGAGTCGTAAGGTAAACGCCAGCTATCGGGGCAGGGGGTAGGGTATGGTTTTCCCTTGACGGTGGGGGCGGTGGCTAGTTCGGGCCTGTCCTTCTACATGGGGAGGGGGGAACGAACCAGAAATACATCAACACATATTCACGCATAGCCAAGCACACATCGTTTCCAGACTATGTTTGAACTAGTTTCGGAAGCTTTTCATGTAACGATACGTTCCCGACTTAAGTCTGGGGGGAGGTGCAACGGTTGCCATGCCTCGGAATCCACCTGGTGCGAACACCAGGTGGGCAGGTGTGCATGGGTGCGCTTCCGAGCGTCGAATGCGACAGGGGAACAGGAGTGAGGAGTGAGGAGTGTAATGGTCGATGAAGGGGGTTCGACGAGCGACGGACAAATACGGATCCGCGCCCTCGCGGTCTGAGCCCGCGGGAGTAGCTTAGACAGCTGAATCGGGGGGGGGGGCGGTGGCGGCGGTGGCGGAGGAGGTTGAGGAGGAGATGCAATGCCACATATCACACATATAATCAGACGCCCCCCCTCGGTATTCATCACCACCTACAGCAACCCAAACTGACAATTTGGATGCATTTTGGATGGGTTTTGGATGCATTTTGGATGTGATATCGACGCGTGTTTTGGATTGGTGCTAGATGTGGGTTCGGCGGACATTTGGTTGGTGTGACTGGTAATACAAACACCCATATCATTTGCTTTAGCGTCATCATGTAAATCACCCTCAATGGTCTAATCACTTGCGCAATCGTGGTTGCCGTTCACGTGCTGTTCATTTATACCGATCGTGTACACAAGCTAACAGTGACAATATTCAAGGTAACCAATCTACACACTTCTGTGGCATGATCAATCAGTAGCCGTGTCGAACCATCATTTCGTTTAGCTGAATACACTGGCATGCCTCTCTGCGGCAACAGTCGGGGCTGTGAAAAAAAACAGCAAGCTGAACGCCAACTTCATGAATAGCTCATCTTCTGGTGACACGAGCAGCCTGAATCATCTAAGCACGCGGATTGCCCACATGCTGTAAACGAGACTCGAGATTGTGCGTCGCTCCATCCATGGAACTTGAAACACGTTGGCTAGCTGAATGCACTTTCCCAGATATGTGCTCCCCACCCGAGCGTGCGTCCCATCGCGAGTTGAGTGCGTGTGCTGTGTCATTCAGAAATTGATAGTGCTGCGGTGCGATACGATGCACACGTCGCACGCGCGAGCAACATGAACGCTGCGTCCATCTGCGTTACACTCACTGTGCTGCGTGCCTGATTACATTGATCCCTCACCCCAGAGTGTTTAGGATGCGCTCGCACATTGCATGCCCTGCACGTAAACGCATGCACAGTGCGCGAGCGAAATTGCACGCGCCCACCACCACTGCATCGAACTGGACATGCACCCACCCACCCAATATTATCACATGCGTTGTACTGATAAGCTTGTAAGCATGTTGTAACAAAAACGGCCGGCACAGAACAGCGCCCGAGAGGCGTATAAATTGCGCGACGCAGGCAAGTGCGGCCCTGCAGTCAATTTAGCATGCGCCTTGGCACAGAGCGCTGAAACGTGACCTTCGCGGCAATGCCGCGAGTGCAGACACGACGTTGCTACGCTAGATTTGTTTGCTTGCTACGCATGTTATGCTAGAATGTCGTGAGTGTTATATGTTGCATCGTGTATCATGCCTATATAATGAGTATCTCCGAGCACTCGCCTTAAGCTGTCGCTCCCGCGGCAACGAATGGCAGTGAAGCGCGAGCGAGCGATGCGACCCCGTCGCAAAAGTCCTGCGTATATGCCGCACTGGCCTTCAAAGCTTGACCCTTTTTGTTGCCGTTCGTCCAAATACCTGGCCTCCAGCCAGTGGCGGAATCAGCAGAGCTCGGACGCTTACGAGGGGCAACGTTCGAAAGGGTATCCTTACAACCAGACCTATGCAAGAGCTCGTATGCAGATGACCGGCTCGCGCCGATGTAGACGCTAGCCAAGCCAACGGAATGAGACACCCACAGACACAGGGGCTTCAAGGTGGTTGCGCCGAACATGCCCAAACACGTTTGCACTACGTTGAGCTCTAGATCGGCACGCAGCGCCTCCATAACATTGCATCGCCAAAGAAAACTGTTCACTGGGTTCTCGATCGCAACGAAAACGCCGCGCATGTCGGCCAAGCGTAGCAACCAACACCTTGGAAAACCACTGCATAGTCGTTGCCGTCACTGTCAACGCTATCGATCACGATCACCTCCCCACTAGCCTCCCCTTCTTACTTGTTCCCACCCTGGTTCATTCCTGTAGTTTCCTGACCATGGACACCATCCTCTCTCACATCAGGTCTCGATGGGCCACCGCGATCACCAGTGCGATCAGACCGTCGCTGTTAGGTGAAGCGCAGCACATCTGCAGTAAAGTTCGCCTCCCTCACATCTCGCCTCATCGCATCTCCAGTAAACTCTGGATCAACTTTTTTGCGCTTGGTCGTGTTGTTAGCCATCTGGATCCACGTGCTGCACTCTGGGCTCGCCCACGCAGTCCCCCCCTCTTTTATTGACAGTATGTAGTACGCTGCCAGCAAAATGCCATCTAGCTTACATATGTCCTCACTGATGTGGCTTGTCTTCCTGTCGGATGCAGCAAGACGAGGCGCGTGAGGACGCGCGAGGGAGATGCGGCGGAGCGGGAGGAGGAGGAGGAGTAAGACGAGGTTGCGAATGGAGACGAGCGGGCACGGGAGTTTGGATAAGGTGGTGGATGGGAGTTGGTTGACATTTTGGATGCATTTTGGATGCATTTTGGATGCATTTTGGATGGGTTCGGGGTGGGATTCGGGTGATTACGGGGTGGGTTTGGGCATCCGTTTGTCCTGTCGAAACCATTTGCCATCATCCCGCGATCAACACAAGCTGCTGTGATGCCGCCAGTGCCACAAAACAGTTCTGCTACATCCAAGTACCTGTTGATTTGTAAGGTAGGGTTCCCTATCCAATCATTAACTTCAGATATTGCCACATTCAACAGATGCGTCCCATTGTACAATGACATGTTGCGGTCAGCCAGTGATGGGCACAAAGTCCGAGCTCGGGTTCGGATCCAACCTGGCACGCCCGATCCCATGCCCAGAGCCTTACGCTCGCCTGTCATAGCTCGACGCACGCGGCCAAGGGGGGCCGTAGATTGGCATGTCCGGCCTGACAGAGCCAAGCAAGCTATATGCTCGAAAAATGCTCATCTCCATGCACTGCCTGTGAGACCGTTGCGCCATCGATCGTATGACAAAATTCAAAGATTCGTCTTGCCACGTGGAGTAGAACCGCGGAGGCCCGCAGTACCACGTCCTATCCCGATATGGCCCCACAGAGCAAAGGGTGGGAGGGGAGCGGGGCGATTTGGGGCGACGAGGGCACGCGCGAAGAGCCAGCGCTGGCAAGCGAAACGCCGCGAGAGAGAGAGAGAGAGAGAGATATAGAGAGAGGGAGAGAGGTTCGACCCAAACGCGAGGTAACAAAGGCTACTCCCCGTGCGAGCGAATGGCGACCCCTTCCGACCGACGAACCATCTCCTGAGTGTTAGGTGGCAGAAGAGGTGATGCTTCGGCGTCAAACGAATCTTCGCCTCGTGAGCCATCACGACATGCCGCGAGCACGAGTCGATCAGCGACTGGTATGATGCTATGTCTGGACTCGCCTTCATCTGAGTAGCACGTGTCGTTTATCCTGCACCCGCACCTTGCCTCGGATATGCGTCCGCCCTCCCGTGTCGCAACCGATCGGGCAGCCATGACATTCCTCGGATCAACTGCTCCATTCAATGCAAGGATACAGCTGGCATCATGCATGGTGTGACGTCAGAAGGTACAAGCCGCGCACTACACAACTGAGCATTAGAACATACACCCCCCGCACCACCACGCCCGTGCGCGCGCGCACTCGCGCTGCGCAACATATAGTCAAACCTGCTCTGCTATCACAACGCATGCTAAACACAGGGGAAAAAACGCAATCCGTCTTAGCCGTAATCTTCCACTCGATCAATGCGTTGCCCGCTTTCCACAATTAAAAATTGAAATAGAAGAAGGATAAAAAAAAAAAATAAACATCAACACAACACCAAAAAAATAAACAAAAAGTGTGGAAAAAAAGAAATACAAGAGATCATATGAACAAAACAACAACTATCAAATCAAGAAGCACTCACAAAAATAAAAATGCACCTGGCCCCCCCACAAAACCACTAGACAGACAATACCAAACGGGATAACATTTACGTGTTTTTGCAACATGTGCACTGCGAACTCCAGAAGTGTCGTTGTCTCGGCAGCTTTTGTCGACATCGGGCAGCCTGGATGACAACTCCCAGGGAGACGTTTGATCTTGCAGTTCGCGCCAATCATTTTTAAATTCAAGGTACCGATGCGTTTCTCGTGGGGGACCCCGGATTCTTGAAACCACAGAAACAACTCCGATTCTAAACGTTTTGCTGCCAGTTCTTTAGACGCCGACCTCCAAGGATTTGCCTCGATCAACCTCCACAACGTCGCAGATGTAAATCGCATGTCCACCCCTAAATTCTTGGTGTGCATCTCATCTAACGCAAGTGACGATGCTGGCGACGTCGCCAGGCTTGCCCTGAAAAGGGGACACCGCCGATGCACCCAATCTACAATGGCACCAGTGTGATCCCTACGATGCCTCCAAAATGTTACAACAAATGGCGCTTCTTTGCTGCGAAACTCCGACAAGTCTAGCAGCGAGTCAGAGTTAGTCAAAATGTCACCAGCACGCAGAAGTGTGCCAGCAATATCGATATCTTCCTTAACAACCGATGTCATATCACTTATCTGAACAGAGAGAATTGTTGGGGGGGGGGGGGGGGGGGGGGGCTATTTGGACATGAGACGCTTCCATGCACGCTCATGCGGGATCTGCAAATCTACCCCTTGAATATCTGTCCCGACAACTTTGGGCCCGAACGTCCACTGTTGATTTTCCATTTGAACGGTGTCGACGATCGACACGACGCCAGAAATACGCCAATCGGCAGCACCACAGTACTACACACGTCTCCAGAGAGTCTCACTCATCGAGCCCCGACCAAGTCACTGGTGGGGGGGGGGGGGGGGGTGTGAGGGGGGGGGGGGGGGCCCAAAGCCACCCCCATTTGAAATCATACCTGGAAACGCTTCGCCAAACCCTTCTTTCGGCACTATGCACATCGGGCACGGAGCATATTGCGACGCCCACGATGCAAGTGAGAACGTCTTATTGAATTCTGCCCAGTCACCTTTCAAATACATCACGCATGCTCTGTACGGTAGATCTACCTGGTTATACAAAGGACATTCGCCTGCCGACGCCACAGACCCACCCCACACGGGACGAAAGTAATGATGATTTTGTTGGTGGTGGAGGGGGGTGGGGGGTGGCATGGGTGCGCTCGCATTGAGTGGGCGACCTCCTCTTCCGTCCATGGCTCCCCCGAATGGCGCGCAGCAGGTGAACGTCCTCGGACCATTGCCTCGAGTTGCCAAGCAAATACAGACAGCAGACTGTGAACTGTGCAGTGACCTTTGCATCCGCACGCGCACATGTCATTGGTGCGCGTTGCTGAAAATAGATGGCGTTTCTTGGTAAGCATGTTCACCACTGAAATTTGCAATATGTTATCTGTTTTCCCAGCCCCCAGTGGCGCGTAGCGTACACCGTCTAAATATACCGCAAAGGGGTATGGGGTACTTCCCTGTGGCATTCAAGCATTCATCCGTGTGCACGTGGCATCCATAGCACCGAGTCGACATGGGTGAGTCGTCGCTGAAATCTCCAAACTCCAACGCGCGTTGAAGAGACGGGCTTAAATCAACTTCTTCTGCGATCGAATCATACACCAGCTTGAAAGTTGTCCTCGTTCACGGCTGCTGTGCGTGCCCTCTCACTCGCCCTGGGATGTCAGCAATGTACATTGTGCCTGGGCTCGGGAGTGTCTTCTTCAGCCACTTGCTGTAGTAACCGGACTCGCGACCTCGCCCCGACTAAGTCAACACCCGTGGGTTAGCCCTGGATATCGTGCGATAAGCGAAATGAATCGATGACGATTGCAGTTCTGCATATATTGCGACATTGATGCCGATACGAAGCGATGCTTAACGTTTGTGGGTATTGTGCGCCCCCCCGATCTTTGGTAACCCACGAACTCCAGACTTGCGTTGTAAACTCCCCCGACCTGGCGGCTGCGCATGTAGAGCCCATTGGGCCCCCTGCATCCCAGATATCGAGCAGAAGTTACACAGCAGGCAAAAATCTGTTGCTGATAACGGGCGCCCTCCAGCATAGATTTCACATAGCAGTGCGAAACAATCTGCTCCAGCAGTTCGTTTGGCATGAGTCTCACCGCCAGGGATCCAGCGCTGATATCGCCTGTGGTAGCTGGTGGCAGCCGCCATGCCGGAAGCGAAATGTCGCACGTGTAGTGTACGGTGCTTGATACTGCATGGTCATATCCTTTATTTGGGCCAAACGCGCAGTCTGCTACAGTGGACGCACAGAAGTTCCTCGACTCCCTGGGGACATGTGAGGATACATCGCGTTGTCACGTCGTTTGAAGTGGTTACAGTGTGCCTACGCTAACCCTCTTAGATATACATGCATGTGTACATACATATACACACATAAGTATGTTTAGTATACGCGTACGCATATATACCAGTATCGCTTCATCGTGAAGCATGCACACGTGTGTATGCCTAACATGTGTACTCACCCGTGCACAGTTCACAGACATCAGGATCGGGCCTTCTGAGGCATGCATACAACTTGTGCGTTTCTAGCGAACATCCCCTTCGCTAGTGTGCATGGCGCACATCCGCCAGCCACGCGCTGCAAAGACAGCGTCCGCCCACGCGACTGAGCCACTGCGCAAGCAGAGGCTGGACACCCACAGGTCAACCACTGGTCGGGCGTGAGCGAGCCCGACTGCGTCTGCCAGTCGCACGCGGGGACTGAGCGGGCTATACTGTGGACGTACTGCTGCGCACCGTGGCGCGGCGCGTGCCACGCTTCACAAAATTGCAGCGTGCGCGGTGACAAGCAGTCGTCCGTACATGTAGCAGATAATCACGGTCCTCTGAATGTTTGGTCGTGTTGCGATGTTGTGTGTTGTCATGTGGTGTTGTGCTTAACATGCATGAGCTGAGATATCTGTGACAGTATACCTGGTTGACCTGGCGAGCAAGAAAAACATGTTCTAGCTAGATTGCTCCACCGCTGCGTGCACGCAACCCGTCACCATAAACTCGTGCGCGCAACAGAGAGCATAGAAAAAATGCCCAGCAACGCAAAGGCGGGCGCTCAACTACAACAAGAGAGCACCCTAATTGCGATGCATTATCCCTGTCTTGTTCCTTATCCCCATCCATATTGCAATCATCATTGCCCTGGACCCGATGTCTATAACATCTCATCATTATATGCATCACCAACATCATCAACACCACCATCGCCACCACCAATATCAGCATCACCATCGCTGTTCACAGTCTGGGACGTCGAGGCGTCGCCTCGCAAAGATCTGGCGATCTGGCGTCGCCTCACAAAGATCTGGCGTTCGATCCACCGTGGATTTCCCAACGTGGACAGGGCTGCGGGGAGCCACGAACATTGCCACCACGCGTTGCATAGCTGCAGCAGCTGCGCAGACGCTACAGCGCCATCAAAAAACTCGAGCGCATCAGTCGGCAGCCGAAACCACTCTGAAAAACGACCGCTCCCCTCAAAAATCAGTCCCTTGAATTTTGGATGAATTTGGACGGCTTTTGGACGGCTTTTGGACGGCTTTTGGATACCCCGTTTGTGTTGGAAACAATACATAACCCGCAATTTGGATGGCTTTTGGACGGCTTTTGGACGGCTTTTGGACGGCATCATTTTCCGTTGGGACCCAGGGGATTTCGGTGGAAAATTTCAGAAATTGTGAAAATCCGATTGTGTCAGCTGCTCCGCGGCAGCAATTTCTATCACAGAGTGGTCTCGCAACTATTGCCACAAAAACTCAACGAACTCCAGTGCCACTCATGCTTCGAATCAAACTGAACTGTGGGAGATGGCATCTCCGTCATTTCTTGCTCATCCGCGCCCGCTGCTGCCGCCTGATGCACTGGACCTCATTGTTCAGGTTCTCCAGGGGCGCCTCGAGCTCCTGAGCGCCCGCTCGTGCAAAACGAGAAGGGCCGAACCGAACATACCACGCATACTAATGATAAAACAAACGAGGCGGACAAGGGCCAGGAAAGTGAGGACATGTGCACGGTGAAAGCAGACATGCTGATATAGAACACATATGCGTTGCTAAAGAAGAGCAGCGGTCCAGCGCGAGCTTCTTCGCCGTGAACTCGAGGGTCGCAGGGTCCTGGGACTTCTTCACCTCGCTGTAGTCGCTGGTAAGGAGCTCCCCGTTGAGAGGATCGGAGTTGACGATCTGCTCCACCTCCCGTGCATATCATTCAGTACCACCCATCCTTAAGTCCCCGTTACACTGACACATCGCTCACCAGTAGGAGGAGACGAGGCGATATGAGTGACGCCGAAGGAGAACGCAAGCAACGGCGAGGAGAGCTAGCGAACAAGCCCAACGGGAATGCAAGGACGAGGGGATTGAGGGGTGAGCGAGGGAGTAAGTAATGGGGTGAGTGAGGGAGGGAGGGAGGGAGGGAGGGATGGAGACATGGGGAGGGAGGGAGGCAGTGGAGGAGGGATCTATACATCTCATATTCACTCTAAAATGTAGCTTAGCACACCACATCCATCTTGCATTATTCATCCGCTTACATCTCATATTCACTCTCCATCATTATCATGACCATCCTCGATGTCCGTCCGTTCTCTCCCTCACTGCGAGTCTTATCCCAGCCCGTGGGCATATCATGATCTCATCATATACATATGTTTATGTCCCTCGCTCTCGCTCCCGTTCTATCCCCCCTCTCTCTCCCACGCTCACTCATACTCTATATTAAGTTCCTGTGTCCCCCTGTTGTTCTGTCTGTATATGCACGTCGTTTAATGAACCGCATTGTTGTGCAACTCCCAGCTCTGTCACTGGCAGGTTTGGCAAATGCCGACGTGACGGCAAACTGAACAGCCGAACGCGCAACTGATGCATACAAACGCAGCGCCTATTAGAACAGATCATCTGGCAGCGCGCCCAGGCTGAAGCTGACCGCAGCAGGCGCCACCGCGGGAGGTGGCTGATGCAAGGGGGAACCGGAGCGGGTGGACTTCGCCTCCTTCGGAGGCGTCATTGGCGAACTCTGCGGGCATGGTGCACGCTTCACCTCTCTCTCGTCAGCATGCTCGGGCTCTGGTCGGATGCGCTTGACGCCCTTGACCCGCTCGACAGGCTCCTTGGTGGGCGCCTTGAGTCTAGGCGACGCATGCTTGCCCGATGGTTTCTTGAAGACGGGCTGCTGGATGTTGTTAGGCTCCTCGTCCCCGTCGCCATCCTCGTCGTCTGGCACCTCCGCGTCGTCATCTGCATGTTCAGACTCCTCATCATCGCCAGCCGCATCATCGCCACGATCATCGTGTGGGTTGGCAGCGCCATCGTCTGCGCCGCAAACATCAGCTTGGGTGGGCACCGTCTTCGTGGATGGCCTCTTGAGCACGGCCGCGGTGTTCTCCGATATCCACTTGGTCTTGCGGATCTCGAGCTCCTTCTTGTCAATCTTCTTGTCGACCCAGAGCTTGAAGAGATCGATCATCAACTTCTGCACCTCCTCCTTGGAGTGGTGCGCTTTGATGACGAACTGCGATGCCATCCTGCTGTCCTCCCAGCAGCCGATGAACCAGCTGGTGCCTTGACCTCTCGAGAACATCGTCACGTAGTAGCGCACGCCCTTCAATGTCGTCTCCCAGATCCAGTTCTTCTTCACGCCGCCCACCTTCGATGCGGCAGCCTCACGATACATCTTGTTGGTGAAACCTGGGACTGTCCACGTCGCCCCATCTGCCCACTTGGCTACAATCTCGTCGTCGGGCGGCCCGCCGTCATCATGCAGGGGGTCGGCCCACTCCGGCACGCCCTTCTTGACGCCCTTCTTGGTCCGCAAGGCAGCCTCTGGGGAGGGCGATCAACGGCGTGCGCCCACATCACATCCCTTCCCCATCGACACAGCCTAGGCCTCCAGCATCGTTCCCTCGACTCCTATCGTGCCCGAGCCTATGCGCGCGTGCGCCACGCGTGCGCGCGCGCATTTGACCGATCTGGTCTCCTTGTGCTGGTAGTTGAATTCGTACGTGTACTCCGCCACGGCCTCCTCGCCCGTTGTCTCGGGCACCTCGCCGTCGGCATCATCGCCAGCTTCAGCAGCGCAGATGCCTGTGTCCAACAGCCACTTCGGCGGCTGCTTCTTCTTGCTCCTGCGCCGTGTAGGCGTGCTCATACATGCCAAGCGACGAACGTCAATAGAGGATAGGTGCCTTCTCCACCCTTCCCCCATCTGGCATTCATCGTTTGTCATGTATGAGTCCTGGCTTTGAGGATCGTCTGCTGCGTGTGCCGCAGCATGGCCCGAATCATCTTGGCGGCCTCGGTAATGAAGCTCTGCTCCTGGTCGGCAAGCTTCCAGTCGTCCTCCCTGCGCTCGACGAGCAGCTGGAGCTCGCGTTTGATGACCATCATACCAACCTGCGTCAACGGTGAGATCGCATCCCTCAAGGATTTGATGAACGCACCGTAGAGCTGCAGCGAATCTGTATCCTGCGGGGC
>CAUYUJ010017948.1:81663-96663 GCA_963575745.1 Prorocentrum cordatum
TCTCCGAGCACTCGCCTTAAGCTGTCGCTCCCGCGGCAACGAATGGCAGTGAAGCGTGAGCGAGCGATGCGACCCCGTCGCAAAAGTCCTGCGCATATGCCGCACTGGCCTTCAAAGCTTGACCCTTTTTGTTGCCGTTCGTCCAAATACCTGGCCTCCAGCCAGTGGCGGAATCAGCAGAGCTCGGACGCTTACGAGGGGCAACGTTCGAAAGGGTATCCTTACAACCAGACCTATGCAAGAGCTCGTATGCAGATGACCGGCTCGCGCCGATGTAGACGCTAGCCAAGCCAACGGAATGAGACACCCACAGACACAGGGGCTTCAAGGTGGTTGCGCCGAACATGCCCAAACACGTTTGCACTACGTTGAGCTCTAGATCGGCACGCAGCGCCTCCATAACATTGCATCGCCAAAGAAAACTGTTCACTGGGTTCTCGATCGCAACGAAAACGCCGCGCATGTCGGCCAAGCGTAGCAACCAACACCTTGGAAAACCACTGCATAGTCGTTGCCGTCACTGTCAACGCTATCGATCACGATCACCTCCCCACTAGCCTCCCCTTCTTACTTGTTCCCACCCTGGTTCATTCCTGTAGTTTCCTGATCATGGACACCATCCTCTCTCATATCAGGTCTCGATGGGCCACCGCGATCACCAGTGCGATCAGACCGTCGCTGTTAGGTGAAGCGCAGCACATCTGCAGTAAAGTTCGCCTCCCTCACATCTCGCCTCATCGCATCTCCAGTAAACTCTGGATCAACTTTTTTGCGTTTGGTCGTGTTGTTAGCCATCTGGATCCACGTGCTGCACTCTGGGCTCGCCCACGCAGCCCCCCTTTCTTTTATTGACAGTATGTAGTACGCTGCCAGCAAAATGCCATCTAGCTTACATATGTCCTCACTG
Source organism: Prorocentrum cordatum (assembly GCA_963575745.1). Lineage (NCBI taxonomy): Eukaryota > Dinophyceae > Prorocentrales > Prorocentraceae > Prorocentrum > Prorocentrum cordatum. Next base: position 82,571 of record CAUYUJ010017948.1, read on the forward strand.
ATGCGGCTTGTCTTCCTGTCGGATGCAGCAAGACGAGGCGCGCGAGGACGCGCGAGGGAGATGCGGCAGAGCGGGAGGAGGAGGAGGAGGAGTAAGACGAGGTTGCGAATGGAGACGAGCGGGCACGGGAGTTTGGATAAGGTGGTGGATGGGTGTTGGTTGACATTTTGGATGCATTTTGGATGCATTTTGGATGCATTTTGGATGCATTTTGGATGGGTTCGGGGTGGGATTCGGGTGATTACGGGGTAGGTTTGGGTATCCGTTTGTCCTGTCGAAACCAACTGCCATCATCCCGCGATCAACACAAGCTGCTGTGATGCCGCCAGTGCCACAAAACAGTTCTGCTACATCCAAGTACCTGTTGATTTGTAAGGTAGGGTTCCCCATCCAATCATTAACTTCAGATATTGCCACATTCAACAGATGCGTCCCATTGTACAATGACATGTTGCGGTCAGCCAGTGATGGGCACAAAGTCCGAGCTCGGGTTCGGATCCAACCTGGCACGCCCGATCCCATGCCCAGAGCCTTACGCTCGCCTGTCATAGCTCGACGCACGCGGCCAAGGGGGGCCGTAGATTGGCATGTCCGGCCTGACAGAGCCAAGCAAGCTATATGCTCGAAAAATGCTCATCTCCATGCACTGCCTGTGAGACCGTTGCGCCATCGATCGTATGACAAAATTCAAAGATTCGTCTTGCCACGTGGAGTAGAACCGCGGAGGCCCGTAGTACCACGTCCTATCCCGATATGGCCCCACAGAGCAAAGGGTGGGAGGGGAGCGGGGCGACTTGGGGCGACGAGGGCACGCGCGAAGAGCCAACGCTGGCAAGCGAAACGCCGCGAGAGAGAGAGAGATATAGAGAGAGGGAGAGAGGTTCGACCCAAACGCGAGGTAACAAAGGCTACTCCCCGTGCGAGCGAATGGCGACCCCTTCCGACCGACGAACCATCTCCTGAGTGTTAGGTGGCAGAAGAGGTGATGCTTCGGCGTCAAACGAATCTTCGCCTCGTGAGCCATCACGACATGCCGCGAGCACGAGTCGATCAGCGACTGGTATGATGCTATGTCTGGACTCGCCTTCATCTGAGTAGCACGTGTCGTTTATCCTGCACCCGCACCTTGCCTCGGATATGCGTCCGCCCTCCCGTGTCGCAACCGATCGGGCAGCCATGACATTCCTCGGATCAACTGCTCCATTCAATGCAAGGATACAGCTGGCATCATGCATGGTGTGACGTCAGAAGGTACAAGCCGCGCACTACACAACTGAGCATTAGAACATACACCCCCCGCACCACCACGCCCGTGCGCGCGCGCACTCGCGCTGCGCAACATATAGTCAAACCTGCTCTGCTATCACAACGCATGCTAAACACAGGGGAAAAAACGCAATCCGTCTTAGCCGTAATCTTCCACTCGATCAATGCGTTGCCCGCTGCCAAAAGCTGTCGTCCAAACGGGATAACATCTACGTGTTTTTGCAACATGTGCACTGCGAACTCCAGAAGTGTCGTTGTCTCGGCAGCTTTTGTCGACATCGGGCAGCCTGGATGACAACTCCCAGGGAGACGTTTGATCTTGCAGTTCGCGCCAATCATTTTTAAATTCAAGGTACCGATGCGTTTCTCGTGGGGGACCCCGGATTCTTGAAACCACAGAAACAACTCCGATTCTAAACGTTTTGCTGCCAGTTCTTTAGACGCCGACCTCCAAGGATTTGCCTCGATCAACCTCCACAACGTCGCAGATGTAAATCGCATGTCCACCCCTAAATTCTTGGTGTGCATCTCATCTAACGCAAGTGACGATGCTGGCGACGTCGCCAGGCTTGCCCTGAAAAGGGGACACCGCCGATGCACCCAATCTACAATGGCACCAGTGTGATCCCTACGATGCCTCCAGAATGTTACAACAAATGGCGCTTCTTTGCTGCGAAACTCCGACAAGTCTAGCAGCGAGTCAGAGTTAGTCAAAATGTCACCAGCACGCAGAAGTGTGCCAGCAATATCGATATCTTCCTTAACAACCATGCCGCCTGGATATTTGGCAGACGCTTCCTTGCTCACGAGACCCCTGAATCTGGTCCCGCACAACGTTTGAGGTAACGTCCACTGTGATTTCATTGTGAACGCATTCGAACTCGTAATCATCGGTACTCCTGAGCACCCACCCCAAAGCCCCATTTGAAATCATACCTGTAAACGCTTCGCCAAACCCTTCTTTCGGCACTATGCACATCGGGCACGGAGCATATTGCGACGCCCACGATGCAAGTGAGAACGTCTTATTGAATTCTGCCCAGTCACCTTTCAAATACATCACGCATGCTCTGTACAGTAGATCTACCTGGTTATACAAAGGACATTCGCCTGCCGACGCCACAGACCCACCCCACACGGGACGAAAGTAATGATGATTTTGTTGGTGGTGGAGGGGGGTGGGGGGTGGCATGGGTGCGCTCGCATTGAGTGGGCGACCTCCTCTTCCGTCCATGGCTCCCCCGAATGGCGCGCAGCAGGTGAACGTCCTCGGACCATTGCCTCGAGTTGCCAAGCCAACACAGACAGCAGACTGTGAACTGTGCAGTGACCTTTGCATCCACACGCGCACATGTCATTGGTGCGCGTTGCTGAAAATAGATGGCGTTTCTTGGTAAGCATGTTCACCACTGAAATTTGCAATATGTTATCTGTTTTCCCAGCCCCCAGTGGCGTGTAGCGTACACCGTCTAAATATACCGCAAGGGGTATGGGGTACTTCCCTGTGGCATTCAAGCATTCATCCGTGTGCACGTGGCATCCATAGCACCGAGTCGACATGGGTGAGTCGTCGCTGAAATCTCCAAACTCCAACGCGCGTTGAAGAGACGGGCTTAAATCAACTTCTTCTGCGATCGAATCATACACCAGCTTGAAAGTTGTCCTCATGCACGGCTGCTGTGCGTGCGTCCCTTCTCTCACTGTCGACCCCTGGGTTGTCTCAGCAGGGTACACATTGTGCCTCTTGCTGGCGAGTTCAGCTGGTCTGAGATATCCCGCGGAGGGCTCATGTTTTGCTTGTTGCGTCGTCGCCGCACTTCCGGCCCTCCTCCCCGCCGTCTCCCGCCTTGCCTGGCCTATTTGATCACCCAGCCGGTCGTCTTCTTTTCGCTCGGCCGCCGCTTCCTGCCTTTCCTGCCGCGCTTTCCTTCTTTTTCATTTCTTCTATCGTTTTTAATTTTGTCTAATTTTGGCATTTCTCGTGTTTCGTTTTCTCGTCTCTGGTGGATGTCCCTCTTCTTTTTCTCCGAATTCCTGGCATTGGGTTTGTTCCTCGTCCGTTTGACGAGTTCTCCCTCGCGCATTTCCTCTCGGCCATCTGCCCCTAATTTAGGGCTCGGGAGTGTCTTCTTCAGCCACTTGCTGTAGTAACCGGACTCGCGACCTCGCCCCGACTAAGTCAACACCCGTGGGTTAGCCCTGGATATAGTGCGATAAGCGAAATGAATCGATGACGATTGCAGTTCTGCATATATTGCGACATTGATGCCGATACGAAGCGATACTTAACCTTTGTGGGTATTGTGCGCCCCCCCGATCTTTGGTAACCCACGAACTCCAGACTTGCGTTTTAAACTCCCCCGACCTGGCGGCTGCGCATGTAGAGCCCATTGGGCCCCCTGCATCCCAGATATCGAGCAGAAGTTACACAGCAGGCAAAAATCTGTTGCTGATAACGGGCGCCCTCCAGCATAGATTTCACATAGCAGTGCGAAACAATCTGCTCCAGCAGTTCGTTTGGCATGAGTCTCACCGCCAGGGATCCAGCGCTGATATCGCCTGTGGTAGCTGGTGGCAGCCGCCATGCCGGAAGCGAAATGTCGCACGTGTAGTGTACGGTGCCTGATACTGCATTGTCATATCCTTTATTTGGGCCAAACGCGCAGTCTGCTACAGTGGACGCACATAAGTTCCTCGACTCCCTGGGGACATGTGAGGATACATCGCGTTGTCACGTCGTTTGAAGTGGTTACAGTGTGCCTACGCTAACCCTCTTAGATATACATGCATGTGTACATACATATACACACATAAGTATGTTTAGTATACGCGTACGCATATATACCAGTATCGCTTCATCGTGAAGCATGCACACGTGTGTATGCCTAACATGTGTACTCACCCGTGCACAGTTCACAGACATCAGGATCGGGCCTTCTGAGGCATGCATACAACTTGTGCGTTTCTAGCGAACATCCCCTTCGCTAGTGTGCATGGCGCGCATCCGCCAGCCACGCGCTGCAAAGACAGCGTCCGCCCACGCGACTGAGCCACTGCGCAAGCAGAGGCTGGACACCCACAGGTCAACCACTGGTCGGGCGTGAGCGTGCCCGACTGCGTCTGCCAGTCGCACGCGGGGACTGAGCGGGCTATACTGTGGACGTACTGCTGCGCACCGTGGCGCGGCGCGTGCCACGCTTCACAAAATTGCAGCGTGCGCGGTGACAAGCAGTCGTCCGTACATGTAGCAGATAATCACGGTCCTCTGAATGTTTGGTCGTGTTGCGATGTTGTGTGTTGTCATGTGGTGTTGTGCTTAACATGCATGAGCTGAGATATCTGTGACAGTATACCTGGTTGACCTGGCGAGCAAGAAAAACATGTTCTAGCTAGATTGCTCCACCGCTGCGTGCACGCAACCCGTCGCCATAAACTCGCGCGCGCAACAGAGAGCATAGAAAAAATGCCCAGCAACGCAAAGGCGGGCGCTCAACTACAACAAGAGAGCACCCTAATTGCGATGCATTATCCCTGTCTTGTTCCTTATCCCCATCCATATTGCAATCATCATTGCCCTGGACCCGATGTCTATAACATCTCATCATTATATGCATCACCAACATCATCAACACCACCATCGCCACCACCAATATCAACATCACCATCGCTGTTCACAGTCTGGGACGTCGAGGCGTCGCCTCGCAAAGATCTGACGATCTGGCGTCGCCTCACAAAGATCTGGCGTTCGATCCACCGTGGATTTCCCAACGTGGACAGGGCTGCGGGGAGCCACGAACATTGCCACCACGCGTTGCATAGCTGCAGCAGCTGCGCAGACGCTACAGCGCCATCAAAAAACTCGAGCGCATCAGTCGGCAGCCGAAACCACTCTGAAAAACGACCGCTCCCCTCAAAAATCAGCCCCTTGAATTTTGGATGAATTTGGACGGCTTTTGGACGGCTTTTGGATACCCCGTTTGTGTTGAAAACAATACATAACCCGCAATTTGGATGGCTTTTGGACGGCTTTTGGACGGCTTTTGGACGGCATCATTTTCCGTTGGGACCCAGGGGATTTCGGTGGAAAACTTCAGAAATTGTGAAAATCCGATTGTGTCAGCTGCTCCGCGGCAGCAATTTCTATCACAGAGTGGTCTCGCAACTATTGCCACAAAAACTCAACGAACTCCAGTGCCACTCATGCTTCGAATCAAACTGAACTGTGGGAGATGGCATCTCCGTCATTTCTTGCTCACCCGCGCCCGCTGCTGCCGCCTGATGCACTGGACCTCATTGTTCAGGTTCTCCAGGGGCGCCTCGAGCTCCTGAGCGCCCGCTCGTGCAAAACGAGAAGGGCCGAACCGAACATACTACGCATACTAATGATAAAACAAACGAGGCGGACAAGGGCCAGGAAAGTGAGGGCATGTGCACGGTGAAAGCAGACATGCTGATATAGAACACATATGCGTTGCTAAAGAAGAGCAGCGGTCCAGCGCGAGCTTCTTCGCCGTGAACTCGAGGGTCGCAGGGTCCTGGGACTTCTTCACCTCGCTGTAGTCGCTGGTAAGGAGCTCCCCGTTGAGAGGATCGGAGTTGACGATCTGCTCCACCTCCCGTGCATATCATTCAGTACCACCCATCCCTAAGTCCCCGTTACACTGACACATCGCTCACCAGTAGGAGGAGACGAGGCGATATGAGTGACGCCGAAGGAGAACGCAAGCAACGGCGAGGAGAGCTAGCGAACAAGCCCAACGGGAATGCAAGGACGAGGGGATTGAGGGGTGAGCGAGGGAGTAAGTAATGGGGTGAGTGAGGGAGGGAGGGAGGGAGGGAGGGATGGAGACATGGGGAGGGAGGGAGGCAGTGGAGGAGGGATCTATACATCTCATATTCACTCTAAAATGTAGCTTAGCACACCACATCCATCTTGCATTATTCATCCGCTTACATCTCATATTCACTCTTCATCATTATCATGACCATCCTCGATGTCCGTCCGTTCTCTCCCTCACTGCGAGTCTTATCCCAGCCCGTGGGCATATCATGATCTCATCATCTACATATGTTTATGTCCCTCGCTCTCGCTCCCGTTCTATCCCCCCTCTCTCTCCCACGCTCACTCATACTCTATATTAAGTTCCTGTGTCCCCCTGTTGTTCTGTCTGTATATGCACGTCGTTTAATGAACCGCATTGTTGTGCAACTCCCAGCTCTGTCACTGGCAGGTTTGGCAAATGCCGACGTGACGGCAAACTGAACAGCCGAACGCGCAACTGATGCATACAAACGCAGCGCCTATTAGAACAGATCATCTGGCAGCGCGCCCAGGCTGAAGCTGACCGCAGCAGGCGCCACCGCGGGAGGTGGCTGATGCAAGGGGGAACCGGAGCGGGTGGACTTCGCCTCCTTCGGAGGCGTCATTGGCGAACTCTGCGGGCATGGTGCACGCTTCACCTCTCTCTCGTCAGCATGCTCGGGCTCTGGTCGGATGCGCTTGACGCCCTTGACCCGCTCGACAGGCTCCTTGGTGGGCGCCTTGAGTCTAGGCGACGCATGCTTGCCCGATGGTTTCTTGAAGACGGGCTGCTGGATGTTGTTAGGCTCCTCGTCCCCGCCGCCATCCTCGTCGTCTGGCACCTCCGCGTCGTCATCTGCATGTTCAGACTCCTCATCATCGCCAGCCGCATCATCGCCACGATCATCGCGTGGGTTGGCAGCGCCATCGTCTGCGCCGTAAACATCAGCTTGGGTGGGCACCGTCTTCGTGGATGGCCTCTTGAGCACGGCCGCGGTGTTCTCCGATATCCACTTGGTCTTGCGGATCTCGAGCTCCTTCTTGTCAATCTTCTTGTCGACCCAGAGCTTGAAGAGATCGATCATCAACTTCTGCACCTCCTCCTTGGAGCGGTGCGCTTTGATGACGAACTGCGATGCCATCCTGCTGTCCTCCCAGCAGCCGATGAACCAGCTGGTGCCTTGACCTCTCGAGAACATCGTCACGTAGTAGCGCACGCCCTTCAATGTCGTCTCCCAGATCCAGTTCTTCTTCACGCCGCCCACCTTCGATGCGGCAGCCTCACGATACATCTTGTTGGTGAAACCTGGGACTATCCATGTCGCCCCATCTGCCCACTTGGCTACAATCTCGTCGTCGGGCGGCCCGCCGTCATCATGCAGGGGGTCGGCCCACTCTGGCACGCCCTTCTTGACGCCCTTCTTGGTCCGCAAGGCAGCCTCTGGGGAGGGCGATCAACGGCGTGCGCCCACATCACATCCCTTCCCCATCGACACAGCCTAGGCCTCCAGCATCGTTCCCTCGACTCCTATCGTGCCCGAGCCTATGCGCGCGTGCACCACGCGTGCGCGCGTGAGCGCGCGCATTTGACCGATCTGGTCTCCTTGTGCTGGTAGTTGAATTCGTACGTGTACTCCGCCACGGCCTCCTCGCCCGTTGTCTCGGGCACCTCGCCGTCGGCATCATCGCCAGCTTCAGCAGCGCAGATGCCTGTGTCCAACAGCCACTTCGGCGGCTGCTTCTTCTTGCTCCTGCGCCGTGTAGGCGTACTCATACATGCCAAGCGACGAACGTCAATAGAGGATAGGTGCCTTCTCCACCCTTCCCCCATCTGGCATTCATCGTTTGTCATGTATGAGTCCTGGCTTTGAGGATCGTCTGCTGCGTGTGCCGCAGCATGGCCCGAATCATCTTGGCGGCCTCGGTAATGAAGCTCTGCTGCTGGTCGGCAAGCTTCCAGTCGTCCTCCCTGCGCTCGACGAGCAGCTGGAGCTCGCGTTTGATGACCATCATACCAACCTGCGTCAACGGTGAGATCGCATCCCTCAAGGATTTGATGAACGCACCGTAGAGCTGCAGCGAATCTGTATCCTGCGGGGCGTCGATCGCTGGCTGGTAGTTCAGGAACTCGGGAGAGGCCATGTGCTCATCCAGCGCAACCGTGAGCGCAGACTGCTCACCATCAGGCGCGGCCGCAGCCGCTGGTTTCTTTTTTGGCGGCATCCAGAAAAAACAGACAAGGGTGCTCGACCAAAATCGGCTGCGCTATGCTGCTGCAACAGAAACAACACCACTCCTCGTTGTCTACATCTGTATCCTCCTCCTCCTCCTCCTTCTCCTCCTCCTGCTCCCCCTGATCCTTCCCCTTGGTCCTATGATTATTCCTCTTCCCCTTTCCCCGCCTTCTGCTCCTGAACGCATGTGGCCATTTCAAAGGGTGATCGTCTACAAGTGGGATCGGGGGGATGGCCGTTCATGCTCATCACGCCAACTATTCAGATACATCTACCACGCCGGCCTCGAGCAGCTAATGCCCAGCTCTCGCCACATCCACCTACCCCCTACATGGCCGCTCACCCTTCCTTCTACCCCTCATCCCTCATCCTTCCTTCCACCCCTCATCCCTCGCCCGCCCCCCATCGAGCTCTCGCTGAAAAACTCATCATCCTACCCCCGCAGCCCCATCCCACCATGTGCTTGAACTCTCTGAAGTCCATGCTCACGCCGTCGTTGTTCGCCCACGTGTAGGTCTTGTCCGTCTCGATCGTCGCGAGGAGGTTCTTGGCCTGCGCGCTGACCTGCAGGTAGTTCGACTTCAGCTTCTTCAAGGACGTGAGCCACTGAGATGCGGCATTTTTTATGCACTGGATGGGTGGCAGCTCTACGCCCTCAGCCTCCTCATCCTGGACATCACCCCTGCTTTCCATCCCAATCGCACCTCCCCCTCTCTCCTCCATCATCCTCCTAAGACTCTGCCCAAACGAAGTTCAACAATCAACCTCTCTCACTGCCACGTCCCACTCGCCTACGTGCGAAATGCACACACATCGCACAACGTTGCACACACAACTCAAACCGTGAAACCGGAACTGCAACTGGAATCTGAAGACTAACGAATAAGACAAACTGCCGCCTCTGGCGTCTGCACCGCGGTCTTCTTCTTCTTCTTCTGCTGGGGCCCGTCATCGTCGCCCACGGCGTCGTCGGCGCCGCGCTTGCGCCGCCCTGTGCCCTGCTGCCCTGCTGCTGCTGCTGCTGCCTTGGCTGCTGCTGTAGCTCCTGCCTTGGATGCTGACTTGGCTGCTGCTGCAGATCCCGCACTGCCTGTGGCTGCCTCACCATCTTTCGTAGATTTCATGCTGAGCGGCTTGGCATCATCAGATTCAGAACCATTCTTGCCTGCGATCGCGGGGGTGATCTCAGGAGACCGTGCGTGCTTCTTCTGCTGGGGCGTAACGAAATCTAGCGATTCACCTGTGCTCCCAGCGGTGCCAATCATCGACGAAGCTGGCTGCTCACCCCCCGCCCCGCTGCTAGAACGTGTCCAAGTTTCAAACTCCTTCCACGCTCTCTTGCACGACTCGGACAGGCTATGCTCGATATACAAAAACTTGATATCCTGCGTGAACTCCTCATCATATTCTACCCATATTCCTCCGAGCATGATGCACCTCAACGCATAGTTTGTTGCATTCCTGCGGCCGCTTGCTCCTCCCCCTTCTTTGTGTGCTATGCGGGAGAGCGTGATGTACTTGCCATGCTTCACGTCCTCCTTGCTGTGCTCATTGGAGGCAACGTACTTGTGGATGGACTCCCACTTCTTGAACTCATCCTCGCACCACCGCTGCCGAAATACAGCCTTGTTGGTCCAGCCCTTCTGCGCTGCGTAGTCGCACTTGAGCTCCGACAGCCCCTTTCCCAAGGGCACAGACGGCAGGTCAGCGAGCTCTTGCTTTCAATTTACCACGCAGTAGCCCCCGATATGTTTGGCATGTGTACGTGAACAGCTAGTGTAGGCTTGATTGGTTTTGGATGGATTTTGGATGGATTTTGGATGTAGTTTGGACGTGCTTTGGATGTCGGTGCGCGGCGTTGGCGCTTGGTTTTGAGTTACCGTTATGCGCGTGCGCGCGTACGTGCGTCGTGCCGCACTACGTGCACGCACGCACGATCCAACCCGATCACAACACGGGCCCATGCGATACGCATGCCATGTGGTCAAACCATGTTCCTCATGATCCAAACCTACGTGTTGCGTACCATGTCTCGTCGCATTCCGATACCACCCTCTTCCTGCCATGCAGCCTATCCGTTTGACTTGGGGTGGGGAATTGGCATCAGCCAGAGAATTCTTGTCCGCCTTGAGCGCACGGCCCCAGTTCCCTGAGATCGGGATCCCAGCAACCTCGGGCCGATGACAGATTTCAAACGCGCTCGATCGTCTGCAACCCCTTGTCCGAACCAGGGCGACTGAATGTGATAAGGGGGGGAGATGTGTGCGTTAGCCAACAAAGCCTGCCCATAACTGGACGCGCAATCTCTTTCCCCGTACACTCATTGCATCAAAAGATGGATTGGACAGCTCTCTCGATCTATCTCTCTCTCTCTCTCTCGCCCTCTTCCTCTCCCTCTCTCTCCCCCCCTCTCTCTCACGTTCGTGCCCAGCTGACCTTTGCCGTTCCAAAGTTGAACCCCTTTTCCTTCAGCTCGTACCACATCTTCTCGGCGTCATCCTTGGACATGTCGCCCTCGGCGGTGGCAGGCGCCTTGTCGCCCTTGCTGTCCGCCTGCAGACTCCTCAACTTCTGGATCACCGAGCCCCCCCAGAATGCCTTGAGCCCGTCCTCGCAAGCTTCGAAGGAGTCCACGCTGCTGAGCTTCTGCGACACCTTCTGACTTGAAGCGTCGCAGGGTTTGGCTTGACAACAGAAGGGTTGGATCCGAAAAGTGTTGCTGCCCCCTATGGTTACAAGTGACGTGGGTGTTCATACAGGGTGGTAACATTTGCAAGAGGGCGTGGTGCCAGGGTTCTGGGCTTCCCCCCGTTCTGTTGTCATTCCGAACCTTGCGAAATTCCTCGTTGAGCTTCTCGGCCACGTTCTTGCGCTCGGCGGTGCTGTCGCACGCGGCGCTGTCCCCTGATGTCGGCCGCCCGATCGATGCACCAAGCTCGCGCAGCTTCTTGACGGCAGCATGCCTAGATGAGGCTTGCTCAACAGCATCGTCATCCGAACTCGGTGTGTCCAGCAGCCTGCGATTAGAAGGGTCAGCTCGCTGCATCTTGGCCTCCCTCACCCTCGCCAGCTTCTCTAGTCGATGCTGCTCTGCAAGCTTGGCGACCAGCTCTGCCTTCTGCTGCTCCCGATACATCTGCGCATCCGCCAGCGCCGCCTCTGCGTGGTCCTGGCTGTGACAAAGGATCTCCAGCGGCTGCTCCTCGAGGTCAATGATCTCCGCCTCGAGCTTGGCTCGCGTCGCAGTGACCGCCGCGGCATCAGCTGGTGCGGGTGGGGATACCGTCTTGGCTTTCAGTCGCAGCCTGGCGGTAGGGGATCCATGCTCATCGACCGGATGCACAGTCTCGGCGGCCGTGGCAACCTCCGAGCAGTGGGGCGTCTGTGCGACGTTGACCGGGTCGGCGATTGGTCCAGCATCTGCAGCGCGCTTCTGGCGGAATGCTGCTGCGCGGAGCTGGCTGATGTCAGCTGGGATCGCGGCTGGGTCGCGCACCGTCGCCGTGTCGCTCTCCACCAGCGTGGCTCCGTCGGGGATCTCCTGGCCCAGCGCGTTCTCCAAGCTGTCTAGGTCGTGTGGCTGCAACTGGCTGAAACCGAAGCTGTCGCGCTGCTCGACTGGGACCTCGGGCGCGGTGTCCACACTCCCGCGAGCGTCGTACCTCTGCGTGGCGATATCTGCCTGGCAAGCCTGGGCAGGCGAGAGGCAACATCGCAATCCCTTCCCTCCCCCACTTCCCGTCTCCCCTTTTCAACCTCCCCATTTCCATCCTCATCCTCATCCTAAACTTTACGTTGTAATCAGCACCATGTCTAGAGCTCAGCTGCGACCAGGCGACAGCAAGGAGGGCGAAAGCGATAGGAATCGAGCACGCGAACTCTGGAGAACACGCATAGGCGGAGGACGAGGACAACGTTCAAGGTAAGACGGAGTAGGAAGTATGAGGAAGACGTTTCATCGCGCATAGCTCCAGCCCCGTGCACCCTCATTGGCGTCGGCAATGGCCTCTGCAGCGGCTCATCGTCCGTGCTGACGTAGTCGTCTTCGTGCTCCGAGCCCGCCTGGCGCACTCGAGGATGTGAGGATGAGGGTTTAGGGTTTAGGGTTTAGGGTTTTAGGTTTTAGGGTTTAGGGTTTAGGGATAAACCTTAAACCCTAAACCCTGAACCCTGAACCCTGAAACCTAAACCCTCAACCCTAAACCATAAACCTCAAACCCTAAACCCTTAGTTTTTAGGGTTTAGGGTTTAGGGTTTCCCTCACATCCCCCTCATCCTCCTTATCCTCCTTGACTGACCGCATATTTCCTCACATCCTCCTCATCCTCCTCATCCTGGCTCAAAGGGGTCCGCCTTCTCCGTGGAGCCGTCATCCACGCTGAAGTCGTTCGCCTCCATCTCCGCTGGGCTCGCCTGGGAGCAGTATGTATACGGATGGATTTGGATGGATTTTGGATGTATTTTGGATGGATTTGGATGGATGTTGGATGGATTTTGGATGGATTTTGGATGGATTTTGGATTGGTTTTGGATTGGTTTTTGGATTGATTTTGGATGCGAGTGGGCTGGCGTCAGGGCTGCGTGCTCCTCATGAAAGGGGGCACTAACTGATGAGAGAATGTGACGGCGGCGAGCGGGAGCATTTAGCAGGAAGGGTGGGACAAGAGGGAGGAGTGCGCCGAGATGTCGGACGAGGCGGAGGAGTAGGAGAATGGTGGGCTATGATCAGGAGGATGCTGGGGAGTAGACTAAGGATTAAAGAGGACAACGATGAGGAGAGACGGCAGGCAGGAAACACACCAGGATTAAAGAGGACAACGAGGAGGAGAGAGCTGCATACCAACACAAAAAAAAAGAAAACGTGTCACCATCGGGTCGATGATCCTCTCGACGGGGACCTTCCTCACCCACTGGCGAATGTCGTGGAACCCCCCTGATCGCGGTGAGGGAGAGCTTCCTGGAGACATTCGAACCAGAATGCTGCTGCGAGTCGCGCAAACATCATGCTGCAATGCAGTGCAATGCTGATGCAACACGTTAGCCGATCCTCCTACATTCCCCTTCCTCCTTACATTCCCCTTCCTCCTTACATTCCCCTTCCTCCTTACATTCCCCTTCCTCCTTCCATCATTATTCTCCTTGAGGGGGGTGGGGGGAATATGTTTGTGGGGTGGCACAGGGAACTTTCGAAGTGGATGAGATGATAAACGAGCGGAGGCCAGCGAACCATATTTTGAGTAGTAGTATTGCTAGAACACACAGTGAAACACTGCACCTCACAGGAGAGACATCTACATAATCACCCAAATTGAATTCAACATGGAAACACGTAGTGAAATATACGTCGAACTATATGTTTTCGTATCTATACGATATGCTACTTCATCGTAACATTTCATAAAAGTAGATCTTATGCTGTGTTTTTACGAGTGCGATCTGCTTTTATATGTGATGAGATGGAGGCGCGATCTCTCACAGAGATCCTGGGTTCCTCTGGGCTAGGGGGCTCCTTCCGGTGCCCGCTCCTGCCCGGTGGGGGCCTCCCTGCCCGCCCGCTCCCTCCCCCGCCCTGGCGACGGCACCGGCAGCGCTCGTGTCGTGCGGCCGTCGGTGCCGCGAGCGCGCTGGCCTGCTGACCGGCCAGGCCAGCAGAGAGGGGCCACGTGCGAACCCTGCCCCTACACCCCCCACGATTTCTGAGGGGGAGGGTGGGGTTCCCTTCGTCTTCTGCTGACCGGCCAGGCCAGCAGAGAGGGGCCACATGTGAACCCTACCCCTATACCCCCCACCAC
>CAUYUJ010017948.1:101663-199163 GCA_963575745.1 Prorocentrum cordatum
GAACAAAATCTCGGATACCAGGGGCAATTCTGCATCTCAGAGACAATCGAATCAGAATTGCCCGAGAAGCGCCAGGGCCAGGAAGAAGGAGTTAGCAAGGGAGTTAGAAACATGATTTCGACTACCAGGGGTAAGTCTGCATCTCGACTCAGACTTGCCCGAGAAGCGCCAGGGCCAGGAAGGAAAAAAGGAGCCAGAGAGGACTAGGAATTTCCCGGGGTAGAACAAAATCTCGGATACCAGGGGCAATTCTGCATCTCAGAGACAATCGAATCAGAATTGCCAGAAAATCGCCAGGGCCAGGAAGGAAAAAGGAATTAGAAAGGAATGCGAAAAGGAATTTCCAGAGTTAGAAAGGAATTTCGAATGCCAGGGGCAAGTCTGCATCTCAGGGACAATCGAATCAGAATTGCCCGAGAAGCGCCAGGGCCAGGAAGGGAAAAGGAGTTAGAAAGGAACGTGATGCGGAATTTCCAGAGTTAAAACAGAATTTCGAATACCGGGGGGAAGCCTGCATCTCAGAGACAATCGAATCAGACTTGCCGGAGAAGCGCCAGGGCCAGGAAAGAAAAATTAGTTAGAAAGGAATTGGATACGGCATCTCCAGAGTTTGAAAAGAATTCCGAATACCAGGGGTAAGCCTGCACCTCAGAGACAATCGAATCAAAATTGCCCGAGAAACGCCAGGTCCAGGAAGGAAAAAGGAATTAGAAATGATTTGTTTACGGAATGTCCAGAGTTATTTGGTGAGGAATGTTGATGGCATTCGGAATTCCTCTCTAACTCTGGAAATGCCATATCAAACTCCCTTCTAACTCTTTGTTCCTTCCTGGCCCCGGCGCTTCTCGGGCAATTATGATTCGATTGTCTCTGAGATGCAGAATTACCACTGGTATTCGAAATTCCTCTCTGACCCTGAAAATGTCGTAACACCCCCCTGTCTAACTCCTTTTTCCTTTCTGGCCCAGGCGCTTCTCGGGCAATTCTGATTCGATTGTTTCTGCGATGCAGACCTACCCCTGGCATTTGAAATTCCTTTCTAACCCTGGAAATTCCTTGCCAAATTCCTTTCGAACTCATTTGTCCTTCCTGGCCATGGCGCTTCTCGGGCAAGCTGATTTGATTGTCTCTGAGGTGCAGACTTACCCCTGGTACTCGAAATTCCTTTCTGACTCTGGAAATTCCTTATCACGTTCCTTTCTAACTCCTTTTGCCTTCCTGGCCCTGGCGCTTCTCGGGCAAGTCTGATTCAATCGTCTCTGAGATGCAGAATTACCCCTGGCATTCGACATTCCGTTCTAACTCTGGAAACTCCTTATCACAATCCTTTCTAACTCCTTTTTCCTTCCTGGCCCTGGCGCTTCTCTGGCAATTCTGATTTGATTATCTCTGGGATGCAGAATTACCCATGGCATTTGAAATTCCTTCCTAACTCTGGAAATTCCTCGCCACAATCCTGTCCAACTCCTTTTTTCCTTCCTGGCCCCAGCGATTGTCTCTGAGATGCAGAATTGCCCCTGGTATTGGGAATTCCTTTTTAACTCTGGAAATTCCGCATCCAAATCCTTTCTAAATGTTTTTGCCTTCCTGGCCCTGGCGCTTCTCGGGCAATGATGATTCGATTGTCTCTGAGATGCAGAATTACTCCTGGCATTCAAAAATCCCTTCTAACTCTGGAAACTCCGCAGCACGTTCCTTTCTAACTTCTTTTTTCTTTCTGGCCCTGGCGCTTCTCGGGCAATTCTGAATTGATTGTCTCTGAGATAGAATTACCCCTGGCATTCGAAATTCCTCTCTGACCCGGGAAATTCCGCAACACATTCCTTTCTTACTCCTTTTCCCTTCCCGGCCCTGGCGCTTCTCGGGCAATTCTGATTCGATTGTCTCTGAGATGCAGACTTACCCCTGGCATTCGAAAGTCCCTTCTAACTCTTGAAATGTCTTATCACATTCGTTTCCAACTCCTTTTCTCCTTCCCGGCCCTGGCGCTTCTCGGGCATGCTGATTCGATTTGTCTCTGAGGTGAGGCTTACCCCTGGCATTCGAAATTCCATTGTAACGCTGGAAATTCCTCGCCACAATCCTTTCTAACTCCTTTTTTCCTTCCTGGCCCTGGCACTTCTCGGGCAATTTTGATTCGATTGTCTCTGAGATGCAGAATTACCCCTGGCATTCGAAAATCCTTTCTAACTCTGGACATGCCGTATCACATTCCTTTATAACTCCTTTTTCCTTCCTAGCCCTGGCGCGTCTCTGGCAATTATGATTCGATTGTCTCTGAGATGCAGAATTACCCCTGGTATTCGGAATTCCTCTCTAACTCTGGAAATGCCATATCACATTCCCTTCTAACTCTTTGTTCCTTGCTGGCCCCGGCGCTTCTCGGGCAATTATGATTCGATTGTCTCTGAGATGCAGAATTACCACTGGTATTCGAAATTCCTCTCTAACTCTGAAAATTCCGCATCACATTCCTGTCTAACTCCTTTTGCCTTCCTGACCCTGGCGCTTCCCGGGCAATTCTGATTCGATTGTCTCTGAGATGCAGGCTTAACCCTGTCATTCGAAATTCCTTTCTAACTCTGGAAATGTCTTATCACATTCTTTCCTAACTCCTTTTTCCTCCCTGGCCCTGGCGCTTCTCGGGCAAGCTGATCCGATTGCCTCCGAGGCGCAGACTTACCCCTGGTATGCGAAATTCCTTTCTAACGCAGGAAAGTCCTTATCATATTCTTTTCTAACTCCTTTTTGATTCCTGGCTCTGGCGCTTCTCGGGCATTGTTGATTCGATTGTCTCTGAGGCGCAGAAGTACCCATTGTATTCGAATATCCTTTCTAACTCTGAGAATGCCTTATCGCATTCCTTTCTAACTCCTTTTTTCCTTCCTGGCCCTGGCGCTTCTCGGGCAATTCTGATTTGATTGTCTCTGGGATGCAGAATTACCCCTGGCATTCGAAATTCCTTCCTAACTCTGGAAAGTCCTTATCACAGCCCTTTCTAACTCCGTTTTTCCTTCCTGGCCCTGGCGATTGTCTCTGAGATGCAGAATTACCCCTGGCATTCGAAATTCCTTGCTAGCGCTGGAGAGTCCTTATCACATTCCTGTGTAACTCCTATTTCCGCCCTGGCCTTGGCGCTTCTCGGGCAATTCTGATTCGATTGTCTCTGAGATGCAGAATTACCCCTGGTATTCAAAATTCCCTGCTAACCCTGGAAATTCCGAATCACAGTCCTTTCTAATTGTTTTTTCCTTTCTGGCCCTGGCGCTGCTCGGGCAATTCTGATTTGATAGTCTCTGAGATGCAGAATTACCCCTGGCATTCAAAATTCCTCTATGACTCTGGAAATTCCGTATCACATTCCATTATACCTCCTTTCCCCTTCCTGGCCCTGGCGCTTCTCGGACAAGCATGATTCGATTGTCCCTGAGATTCAGACTTACCCCTGGCATTTGAAATTCCTTTCTAACGCTGGAGAGTCCTTATCACATTCCTTTCTAACTCCTTTTCGCCTTCCTGGCCCTGGCGCTTCCCGGGCACTTCTGATTCGATTGTTTCTGAGATTCAAAATTCTCCCGGGCATTCGAAATGCCGTTCTAATTCTGGAAATTCCGCATCGCATTCCGTTCTAACTCCGTTTGTTCTTCCTGGCCCTGACACTCATCGGACAAATTCGTTTCGACTTTTGACTAAGAGTCAGAATTCCCCCCCGGCATTAGGAATTCCTTTCTGACTCGAGAAACTCATGGTTTCGAATTCCTTTCCAATTCTATAGAAATGCAGAACCAAACTTTGTCGTGTGAACACTCTGAGCCTGCAGTATTAATTCCAGTCGCTATTATTGCTGTACTTGTACAGAGCGCGCGCTACAGCAAATAGTTCCTAAACCAATTAACGCTGTACTGTACCCCCCCCCCAAAAAAAAAACAGTACTACTACTAAGACTACGACTACGACTAAGACTACGACTACGACTACGACTACGACTGCGACTACTACTACTACTACTACTACTACTACTACTACTGCTGCTACTACTACTACTACTACTACTCCTACTACTACTACTACTACTACTACTACTACTACTACTACTACTACTACTACTACGACTACTACTACTACTACTACTACTACTACTACTACTACTACTACTACTACTACTACTACTACTACGACTACTACTACTACTACTACTACTACTACTACTACTACTACTACTACTACTACTACTACTACTACTACTACTACTACTACTACTACTACTACGACTACTACTACGACTACGACTACTACGACTACGACTACTACTACTACTACTACTACTACTACTACTACTACTACTACTAGTAACGCGCCGTGCCCGTCCGGGTCCCGCGCCGTACGCCGTGCCCGTCCGGGTCCCACGCCGTACGCCGTGCCCGTCCCGGTCCCACGCCCCACGCCGTGCCCGTCCAGAATCGCGCTTGCGCGCCTCAGGAATCCCTGAAATGTATAAGCGCCTAGGAATCTGGAGGGAATCCTAAGGGAATCCTGAAAGGCTAGCGAATCCAGAGGGAATCCTAAGGGAATCCTACAAAGGAATGCTAGCGAATCCGAAGGAAATCCGAAGGAATCCTCAGGAATCCTACTGAATCCTCAGCGAATCCAAATGGAATCCTAAGGAATCCTTGCGCAGACCGCACGCCGTTCCCGTCCGGGTTCGCGCTCGCGCGCCTCAGGAACCCATGAAGTATATAAGAGCTTAGGAATCCTGAGGGAATCCGAAGGGAATCCTGAAGGAATGCTAGCGAATCCAAATGGAATCCGAAGGAAACCTAGCGAATCCGAAGGAATCCTAAGGAATCCTCAGGAATCCGACCGAATCCTCAGCGAATCCTACTGGAGTCCGAAGGAATCTTTGCGCAGACCGCACGCCGTTCCCGTCCGGGTTCGCGCTTGTCCGCCTCAGGAACCCCTGAAGTGTAGAAGCGCCTAGGAATCCGGAGGGAATCCTAAAGGAATCCTGAAGGAATGCTAGCGAATCCGAAGGGAATCCTAAGGAAACCTAGCGAACCCGAAGGAATCCGAAGGAATCCTCCGAAATCCTACCGAATCCTCAGCGAATCCTAATGGAATCCTAAAGAGTCCTTGCGCAGACCGCACGCCGTTCCCGTCCGCGTCCGGTTTCGCGCTCGCGCGCCTCAGGAATCCCTGAAGTGTAGAAGCGCCTAGGAATCCGGAGGGAATCCTCATGGAATCCTGAAGGAATGCTAGCGAATCCGAAGGGAATCCTAAGGACACCTAGCGAATCGGAAGGAATCCTAAGGAATCCTTAGGAATCCTACCGAATCCTCAGCGAATCCTAATGGAATCCTAAGGAATCCTTGCGCAGACCGCACGCCGGTCCCGTCCGCGTTCGCGCTCGCGCGCCTCAGGAATCCCTGAAATGTATAAGCGCCTAGGAATCGTGAGGGAATCCTCATGGAATCCTGAAGGAATGCTAGCGAATCCGAAAGGAATCCTAAGGAAACCTAGCGAATCCGGAGGAATCCGAAGGAATCCTCAGGAATCCTACCGAATCCTCAGCGAATCCTAGTGGAATCCTAAAGAATCCTTGCGCAAACCGCACGCCGTTCCCGTCCGGGTTCGCGCTTGCGCGCCTCGGGAATCCCTGAAGTGTAGAAGCGCCTAGGAATCCGGAGGGAATCCTAAGGGAATCCTAAAGGAATGCTAGCGAATCCGAAGGAAATCCGAAGGAAACCTAGCGAATCCGAAGGAATCCTAAGGAATCCTCAGGAATCCTCAGCGAATCCAAATGGAATCCTGAGGAATCCTTGCGCAGACCGCACGCCGTTCCCGTCCGGGTTCGCGTTTGCGCGCCTCAGGAATCCCTGAAGTGTATAAGAGTTTAGGAATCCTTAGGGAATCCGAAGGGAATACTGAAGGAATGCTAGCGAATCCGAAGGGAGTCCTAAGAAATGCTAGCGAACCCGAAGGAATCCTACGGAATCCTACGGAATCCTACCGAATCCTCATCATAGTCATCATCAGAATCACCATAAACATCATCATCATCATCATCATCATAACGATCATCATCAACATCATCTTCATCATCGTCGTCATCCTCATCATCACTACCATCACCGTCATGAGTCGTGATCATCACCAGCATCATCACAATCATCGCCAGCATCATCATCACCATCATAATCATCATCATCGTCACCATCAGCATCATCGTCATCATCGTCGTAACCAAGATCATCATCATGGTCATACATCAGCATCATCATCATCAACATCATCATCGTCATCATCGTCATCATCGTCATCCGCGTCATCGTCATCATACTAATCGCCACCATCACCAGCATCATCATCGTCATCATCGTCATCATCATCATCATTATCATCACCTTCTTCAACAGCATCATCATGATGTAAGCTCCCAATGCAGCCTCAGCAGACATCTATTGAGCAACCCAAATGCAAGCAATGCAAAATAATGCAAAGCAACCCAATGCAAAGCAACGCAATATCTTCGGAATCGAACACGGCGGGCCCGGACGGAGACGGCGTTCGCTTCCATCATGCTCGATTGTATGGACGGGGGGCAACTTAAAACCGAAAACCGAGTGTCAAACTCTGAAGGTAAATTTATGTTCTGGGATCCAACATCGGCCACATAAACATCTAGAACATATACTCCAGTGCCAAAGAAAGACAAAGACAACGACACATCTTCAGGACAGCGGTTAACGACTACACGGCCCGGACGGGCACGGCGTTACCTACTACTACTACTACTACTACTACTACTGCGACTACTACCACTACTACAACTAACACGACGACGACGACTACTACTACTACTACTACAACTACTACTACTACTACTACTACTACTACTACTCTTACGATTACTACTACTACTACTACTACTACGACTACGACTACGACTACTACTATTACCTGTACTACTACCACGACTACTTCTACTACTACTACTACTACTACTACTACTACTACTACTACTACTAGTACTACTACTACTACTACTACTACTACTACTACTACTACTACTACTACTACTACTACTACTACTACTACTACTACTACTACTACTACTACTACTACGACTACGACTACGACTACGACTACGACTACGACTACTACTACTACGACTACTACTACTACTACTACTACTACTACTACTACTACTACTACTACTACCACTACTACTACTACTACTACTACTACTACTACTACTACTACTACTACTACTACTACTACTACTACGACTACTACTACTACTACTACTACTACTACTACTACTACTACTACGGTTACGACTACTACTAGTAGTAGTGGTGGTAGTAGTGGTAGTAATCGAACAAGCAGTGGGTACGAATAACACTAATAATCGCAATAGTAATCGTCAAAGTAATAGTAGCAGCCGTAGTAGAAGTAGTAGTAGTAGTCGTCGTAGTAGTAGTAGTAGTAGTATGCGTAGAAATAGCCGTAGTAGTAGTCGTAGTAGTAGTAGTAGTAGTAGTAGTAGCAGTCGCAGTAGTAGTAGTTGTAGTAGTAATAGTAGTAATAGTTGTAGTAGTAGCAGCAGTAGTGGCAGTAGAGTAGTAGTAGTAGTAGTAGTAGTAGTAGTAGTAGTAGTAGTACTAGTGGTGGTGGTGGTGGTATTTACAACAGTAGTAGTAGTAGTAGTAGTAGGTACTAGCAGTAGTACTAGTACAAGTATCAGTATTATCATTGGTAGCAGTAGCAATACTAGTAGTAACACTAAAAATGACGAGAATCTAGATAATAGTCGTGGTACTAAAAACAGGAGCAGGAGAAGTAGTAATACCCGTCGTCGTCGATGAAAAACAGTTGTAATAACAATGGTAGTCAAAGCGCTTGCGAACGCCACCGTGCACTTTCGAGCACCTCACTGCGCTACCGAACACCCTAGTGGGCGCACTGCGCGTGCCGCGCGTTGAGGAGCCGCCTGGTGTCTTGTCTGAAGCCCTGCGGGGCGGAGAATACACGTGGGTTCAGCTGCGGCGGCGGAGGGAATGGCAATGGCAGCAGAGTGGACCGACGAAGCTTATAAAGATCTGCTGCCCCTGGCAAAGCCCGCTTTGTGCCCAGGAGCGTTGCGCGTGCCCTCCTGTCTTAGCCCAGGGGGGTATACGCCGCCCCTAGCACAGCACGGGCTTGGCCAGGGACAGCGGATATGCATCCACCCCTTGTCACCAGACAGCAGTGGCCGCGGTAATGCATGCCACCAGAAATAGCATCCTCTTACCACCTTAGGACCCCGTACAGCGAGATGCTGCATTTTGAAAACGCACAAGATGCTGCACCACAGGTTGCGACCATGGGTGGCGCCCATCAGGTGCGCCATGCGGTTGCGCAACATGGTTGTGCCATAGATTGTGCCCCCAGGGCGCGCCATAGATTGCGCCATAGGTTGCGCCACATATTGCGCCGTATAGTTGCGCGACAGGCTGCGCCGTAAGGTTGCGCTTGAACACGAAAGCATGCCCGTCAACACGACAGCACGCCTGTGAGCACAACAGTAACAGAAGCAGCGGAAGCAACAGAAGGAGAAGCAACGGGTGGAGCACGCAAACCACCAGGAGAAGCAGCCAAACAGCAGGAGGATCAGCAAGAAGAGCACCCCGAGAAGGGAGGAGCACCAGAGGCAGAGCAGCAGGAGCAGCGGCAGCAGCAGCGAGCAGCAGCAGCAACGCCGCACTACTGGCGTTCCAGGCATTCCTGGCGAACTGGATGTTTGCGAGCTCCACAGCATGCCTGTGAGCACCAAACCGTGCCTGTCAGCACCACAACACGCCTGTGAGCATACCGCCACACCCCAAGGGGAGCAGGCACAGCCCACGCGCACGCTCGTTACCGCTACGGGGGGCGGGGGCCCGTCACGGACGTTACGGGCCCTCCTCCTCCTCCTCCTCCTCCTCCTCCTCCTCCTCCTCCTCCTCCCAACCAAGAAGAAACCCTCTCCTGGGCATCGTTTCTAGAAGGGTTGGTGGGGATGCGCGAAGCGTCAAGAACATCCACCGCCGCCTGAGGTCAGGGAAGATCGGTTTCCGAAGCGATGGAAATGGATCGAACCTGGCCTCTGGGTGGGCAACAAAATGCCGATCCCGCTACTCCCCGGACCTCTCCTGGAACGCACTCTGAACAGAACTCAAAGGAGAATCTAGCCGTGGCGACGGGAGCTCTCCAAGAGGAGCAGCCCCATCGGTACCTCTGCCCCGATCTACCTCCCCCGCCACCCCCGACGTCATGATTGATTCATGACGCGGGCCCCCAAAGGTCTCGACCCACTCCCCGAGACTGGCTTTTCATCCTGCGTCGTTTTGTTGACGGCCCCGGGGCCCGGCGAGGGCCCCTGGAGCCCGAAAACGGTAAGAAATCATCCGTCGCGACAGGTCACTACGCGAGGGGATCCTGGGCCCTTCGAGGCCGTTCAGCCGGGGTCCGAGCAGATTGGGTCGGATGACCGCGCCGCATCGCCGATGCATCGGCGGTGCATCGGCGCCGTCCGCGTGGAGAAAACCGAGCCGCATCGCTGGTGCACTGCCAGTGCATCGCCAATGCATCGGCGATGCCGCGCGATCCTCCGACCCCGTCATCAACTCCGACCCATCAGGGAGGCCTGGAGTGACAAGTCACCACGCGAGCCCAGACATGCGACCCCCTGATTTCTTCAGCACGGGGCCCATGCATGGAAGTGCCGACCATTTCCCCGGGGCCAGCTTTCTTCCTGCACAGTTGTCGGAGGAGGAGGAGGAGGCGGAGGAGGAGGAGGAGGAGGAGGAGGAGCTTAACTTCCTGGGGCCCGGCAGGGGCCCCCAGAGGCCCAGCACGGCCCCAGACCTCCCTTCTGTCGATCTTGCCCCGGGCGCGAGAGGCCTCGGAGCCCAGGCGCTGCGGGTCTCGGCGGCAACCCCATGCGCGGCGACCGGCACGCGGCACCTTTGAGCCGCCAGAGGGGCGAGGCGATTGGCAGCGAGCCGCACGGCGCGGGGGCGGAGCAGGGCGGTCCTCCTCCATGAGGGCCAGCATGAGGGCTGGACCTCAACGTTGCTCTTCGTTGTGCTTTCGTTTTGTTGTTCGTTTTGCTCTGCCTGGTCTCCTGTACCTCCCTGCCGACACGAAGCGCAAGACTCGGCCGAAGTCCAGCAAAACAGCGTTTAGGTCCAGCCCTGGGGCAGCACGAGGGGAGCACGTTAAAGGCTTCGAGGTTCGATGGTTTCGAGGCATCTGGACGGGTTTCGTCGGTTCTCGGCGGCTCTCCAACCTCAGGGGTGCCTTCCAGCGGCTGCGCCTCGCCGAGGGCGTTCCGGGGCTGCCCGGGTCATCCCGAAAAGGCCGCTGGAGAACGGAGTGATGACATCTTGCCCTGACCTCACAAGCAGGAAACTGGCTCAGGGTGGGGAACGTAGACCTGGAATCGGCGATACATCGCCGACAGATCGGGGCCCCGATGGCGAATCTGCACGTCCCTGGGCGGGGTGGAACTATGAGACCCCTACCAGCGATCAGTGGGCATTGGGAGTCGATGCGTTGCCCCCTAAGCCAAATGATCCCATCCTCCTCTTGCTCCTGACTCCATCTCGGAAGGCTCCTGGGTTGGTAGCTCGGAACTCCGCGCGGAATTTTTGCATCCGCACAAGGGCCCCCCTGGCGGCGCCTCAGGCGCCGCCCCTGGCGCGCCACGCGCGCCAGGGAGGGGGGTCCAGTAGCGACCCAAGTAATCCGCGCGGAGCTCCGACAGCTTATGTTTATTCTTATTTTCGCTGCGCGACACAAACACCTGCATCAGCGCTTGCCTCCACCAAGGGGGGATGATGCCGATCCCGACGATGGTGGTAACATTTCGGCTTCTTGCGTGGCCGAAAGGTCACTATTTTAACTTCAAAGTCCAGGGTAACCTTCCCCAGGCGGCACATCCCGTTGTCTTGGTGCGGACGCCCATCTCGGGTCGGGCGAAAAGGGGGGATAGCAAAGGGGGGGGTTGAGAATCAGCTCACGTAGCTGATCTTCCCGGCGCCTCCCGGCGCCGGAGGCGGCTTTGTATCGAGGAATGGGCCCCTCGGTGAGGCCGAAAACAGCTGCATGCAGCAAATTTCGTAACCCCCCCTTTCCCAATCCCCCCCTTTCGTCCAGCCCGACAATCTCCAGGCCACGCCTTTCCTCCCCATGGGGGCACGGCTCTCCCTCAGTTCCCGACGCTGTGAGGCTCCGGCAAGACTGAGAAAGAGTGGGGCCCCGACGACGGAGGGGCGCCCATCCTCGATAGGAGTGCGTGCGAAGAGCCCCCCCCGGCGGTGTTTTTCTTTTTTTTCCCCCGAGGGAGAAGATGGAGCGGACCACGAGCCACAAGAGCAGGCTTCAAAACGCAAATGCCGCCACACACCCCAAAGCCGAGCTCACAGAACACGTGGGCACAGACACAGTGAAAACGTATCGGGCTAGACTTGCACACATTGTGTCACAACCCCTGCTGCATGTCCTGAGCGGCGAATTTCCCCCGAGCAGCTGTACTGATTGGGGCGCATATTGTGGTAAGACCCAGTTCCGCCCGGCGGACATTCTCAAAACTCTCGGGGTGGCCGGGCCCGTGTCGCCAAGGACATCCTCACAACTCTCGTGTCTGAATTGTCTGGGGTTGAGCCGATATTCCTACGGTCAAGACGCTGAAATAAGGAACAGTTTGGGTTCGGAAGGGTCTCGATGTTCCTT
This sequence comes from Prorocentrum cordatum, assembly GCA_963575745.1. Classification (NCBI taxonomy): domain Eukaryota; class Dinophyceae; order Prorocentrales; family Prorocentraceae; genus Prorocentrum; species Prorocentrum cordatum. Next base: position 113,418 of record CAUYUJ010017948.1, read on the forward strand.
AGGTTCCTCCGGTGCTGCTCCTCTTGCCCTCCTGGGGCACGGAGGCGCTTACAGGGCCAAGAAGGGGCTTCGTTCCTGATTTAGCGTTCCTTCTTTCAGCGGCCCGACTCTGAGGTGGTCGGGCCCATTTCGCCCAAGACGTCCTCACGACTCTCGTTTCTGAATTGTCTGGCATCGAGCTGATATTCCTATTCTTGCAGGGCTGAACCTAAACGGTGTTTTCGTTCTCGTTCTGTTGTCGTTTTCCCTCGTTTTGTCTTCAATCAACCTCTGACACAAAACGAAATCGAAACGAAAACGGCCCACGAAATTACCAAAAACACCGTTTAGGTCCAGCCCTACTCGGAAGCTGGGCGAGGGCTGCCAAAACCGTGGCTGCCAAAACGGCCCTCCCGAAGGAAAAAACAACTTCCCAGAATGAGGCGCGGCACGCGAAGCAGTCCACGGGCTTCTTCCCGGAAGGACGAAGACAACTTCCCGGAGGTCGATCTTAGCAGCCACGGATTTGGCAGCCCTTGCCCGGCTTCCGACCTACTCCCACCGCCAGAACATACCCATATCCACCGCTTCGGAGTCGTGCCCTGATGGGCGGGCAGATGTCCACATCCACCACTCCTCGATTCCTTGGGGTACGACCCCGCGGCAGTGGATATGGACATACGGCAGGTTCGTGTCGTGCCGACCCCAGCGTTGGTTTTTGACACCGCAGGGATCGTTCAACCTTGAACGATCGGCCGCTGCCGCAACGTCCGATCGTTCAACATCGATCGATTCTGGGTCGCCGGCGGCGTTCAACCTTGAACGCCCGCGCTGGGGTCGCCGCTGGTCGACACGACGCAAACCTACCGTATCCCAGTGGCGCACTACTCCCGAGCAGAAGGCCCGCGCGTGGTGGAAGCCGTCGGGCGCAAGCTGTGCGGTGCAGGCCGCGCGGTGCAGCCAGGCGCACGGGGGCGCCTCTCCGAGGCGCCCACGGGCGGCCACGGGCGACGCGCGAGGCGACCACGACGACGACGACGCCAAAGACGACGACGACGCCGACGACGACGACGCCGACGACGACGACCACGACGACGACGACGACCACGACGACGACGACGACGACCACGACGACGACGACGACCACGACGACGACGACGACCACGACGACGACGACGACCACGACGACGACGACGACGACGACGACCACGACGACGACGACGACGACGACGACGACCACGAGGCGGCCCCGGGCGGCAACCCGGCGCAAACCCAGAAATATGGACGCCGAGCATTTTCCTTCTTCCTCGGGCAGGTGGCGGCATCCGAGCCCACCAACCATCGATTCAACCGAATCGATGGGAGGCGGGGGCAGGGTTCGGATCTCGCCACGTGTTCGGCGAGCTCCGGATCCCACCCCCGCCGCCCATCGAGTTGCTCGCATCGTTGATCGGCGAGGGCAGTGTTCGGATGTCGCCCGCCATCTGAAGGCCGCACGCCTGGCTGAAATCATCTTGCCGATGTCGCAGGCACTGGGCTCACGCAAGCAGTCCTCTGGCTTCTGCCGCCAGTGCGAGGGCGGCGTGCAGGGAAGAGGCACCTGCCAGTAGCCCGCCCTGGCGGAGGAGGGGAGAGGCGAGACCATGGGAGAGGGAAACCCAGGAGAGGGAGGAGACTCCACCATGCGGGCCGCCACATGATGAATCATGACGTGCAGCAGTGACGAATTGATGGAGCAGCGACTCCAGCTGTGCTGGGCGCACGGGAACGCGAGACCGAGCATCCGCCACGCGGCCGCTCTCTCTCTCTCTCTCTCTCTCTCTACGAATCCGCAGAAAAGGGCAAAGTATGTCTTAAGAAGCAGGGTCGCGGACAGGGTCGCTGACGCTGCGAGGATGCTAGTGAGCCACACGGCCGTCCTCCGCAGCGCATCCGCAGACAGATGAATAGTCCGTGTGAGCCTGTAGACGTGTCCGCGAGGGTCGTGGGCAGGCTCACCGTGATGCTTGAAGCCGCGACGCTCCATGGACGAGGACTTGAATCGCCCGCTTGCCTGATAAAGATTCGTAAACTGCGTACAAGGGCGAAAACCCAAAGGCATGTGGAGACATGCGCAAATGTCCCAACCACGATGCGCAACGTAGCTCGCATGACAAGAAGCCCAACTCGCCGCGCGTACAACTAAGTACGAATGCAACAGAACAAGGCTGGCGGAAGGTCAGGCAAAGGTGGAGGAAGACGGGGAGGGAAGAGCAGAGGGGGACTACTGCGGGCTCCCACCAAGCGACTACGGGAGGGTCTTCGGCCGCTGTTATGCAGGCGGCTTTTGTGTCTTCAAAACACAACGTCCGCAGCGGCACGGACTTCGAGTCCTGTTCAAAATAAACAGGAACTGCTGTTGGACATCGTACCCACTCTTTTCGTACCCATGCCGATCGCCCCGAAATAAGAGAATAACACCACGCGCGGTCACACCGACTGGCTTCATGAGGGCACTGCACTGCACGGCGACTGCACGTCGTTCATCTCTAATCGTGCTCACTCCTGAGTGTGCTCGTTTGTAATTATTCCTGGCCCCCCTATTGCCCAGGAAGAGGCTCAGGATAGAAGAACTAGAAACGGGATGATCTTGGCCCCAAAAAAAATCAAAGAACTCTCGAATGGGGGGGCCCTGCGCGGGCTCGTCGCCCAGCTGGACGGCACAGATGACGTGAAGACCTGCCAGCTCTCGCCGAGCGCCCTCGGGATATGGCACTGCACAGCGTCAGCGTCAAGCTGGCGTGCGCCAGCCCGGTGGCACCACGATTCGGAATGGGAAACATACACGTCGTTCATTTCTAATCGTGCTCATTTCTAATTGTTCCTGGCCCCCTAGTGGCCAGGAAGAGGCCCAGGAAAGAACAGTTAGAAATGAAAGGATCTTGGCCCCCAAAAAATCAAGGAGCACTCGAAGAATTGGAAATGAACAGTGTGTAGAGAACCAGTGACATCAGCACCAAATGTGCTAGAAGAGTGAGGAAGCCGAGTCGGACCAAGGGCCTCGCCCCACAGTGGCCCCAGCACGCTTGGGATGCCGATCCTTCCAGATCGGCCCCGAATTGTTTTACCTGGCGAACGTCGTGGGGCCGTGGAACGGTGCTGCCATGACTGACTACCAGCTCGCTTGTGATTTCCCTCTCACCGTCGGCGAACGTCGATTACAGTCGCAAGAGAGAGCTCTACATCACAACATATGCCGTCGCTCAAACAAAAAACTGCACGCCGAACCCTCCAGCGCAGGCCAACTCATCTTCTGGCTGAATTGAAACCCAAGGCCGTCTCGAAACGACCCTGGAGCATCCCTGGGGCAAAGCATAGGCCGGCCGCGCACAAGGTTGTATCCCACTAGTTCAACGCATGAATAACCCTGTGTCCCCGATCATTCTCGAAGGTTCCTTACAAGCCCTGGTATCCCAATATCCAAGAAGTGTCGTGGACAGTAGTGACTACGGACTTCGATCGCACTCGGCATCAAATCCCGTACAAGATCCGCGCACGATGTCATTAAACATGACGCGCGTAAGCTGAATGTGCATATGTCTGCACACCGTTGCATAGTCCCTGCAACAGTGGTGGAACGTGCGTTCGCACAAACTTCATTGCAAATGCAGGCCACGCTAAGGTCGGCCCTGCAGGGCCGCCTCTCGGAGACGACGCAGCACATGACGCCTCTGACAATATTGGAAAATATCATCCGCCCGCCCCTCGGCGCGTGCAAGCGTGCAAGACGGTTCCATTGCTGTCGAGTGGAGGTTACGCACACGGTGAAGGCATTGGACAAGGAACCTTTGGAGCAGGAATCCAAAGCCGGAAGGCCGATGGAATACCACTTGAGGCTTGGCCATGGGTATCACCTTCGCCCTCGTCAGCTAAAAAATCCCGCGGGGTCTGAAGCCTCCTGCGCGCATTCCTTCACCAACGCCCCCACCGCATAGCTTTCGACGGCCGACCTCCACCCCTCTTACCGTACGCCCCCGTGGGGAATCGCACCTTCAGGGGGTGTTTCTCGACGCCCTGTCTGGTCTCCAAACGGCGCCAAAACAAGGAAACTCGACCCATGACACCCAAGAGGCCCCCAAGACTGCCCAGACAAGCCCCCGAGACGGCCTCCGAAGGCGTCAAGCGGGCCAACCGAAAAATTCTAAGACGGCCCAGGGGGCCGCCGATAGTCATTAGAAACGATCCCAAGAGGCCCCATGGGAGGGCCCGAAAGAGGCCAAATCCACGAACCCCGCTGAGGTTTGTGAGTGCGTGTCGCGGTTCTGCCTGCTCGGGTTCCCGAAAACCCAAAACGACCCCATTGGCCCCCAAGGCGGCCCAAGCGGCCTCCAATACGGTGACCAGAGGAGCCCAAAAGCGTTTCGACAAAGCTCCTAGATGGCATCAGATAGACCCTGAAAGCGGCCTGCAGAGGCGCAAAACGTGCCAGGCGAGCCCCCAGACGGCCCATGACGCCCCCCGAAAAACCGGGGAAGTAATTCCTGTTCCCCCCGGTGTTACCGTTGGCATCAAAGCGAAACAGAATTATTCGCGGGTGCGGGTTTAACCGAGCGGTACCGCTAGCGCCACAAAGATTAATCCAGACCCCCAGAGAACAACCCCTTCTGGGGATAATGAAGTTCGGGTTCCAGGCGGGCAAATAAACGTTTCCCCGGGGATTTCAGCACAATAAGGAACTGTTGACGATGGTGATGGTGATCGAAATGGTCCTGGACGTCCATAACAATTATGAAGCAAATCAATAGGAGCCCTTCGGAAAACCATAACAGCCCCATGGATTCCCATTGCATTCCTTCGGATCTGCATCGGGCTCCTTGGGGAATCCATACGGGACCCTTGCGAAATCCATGGAAGTCCTACAGAAATCCATAGGATCCCGTCGGATACCCATGGGAATCCTAATGACATGCATTGGATTCCTTGTTACATTGTATTCCTTCGGGAACCCATCGGAATACGATGGCAATCCGTATGACGCCTTCGAATATCCAAGACGGCCCCGTAGGGAAATCATGAGATCCCTTCGACAACCCATCGGGTTCCTTGGGGGTCCCATAAGCATCCAATAGACATCCAGAAGACCCTTTCTTAATACATCCATCGGGATCCTAAACAAGAACCAGCTGGAACCTTTTAGGACATCAGTACAATTCCGTAGGACGCCCGTAGGACTTCTTAGGGGACCCATCGGATTCCTGTCGGAGTCTATAAAGTATCCAGGGAAACCCATGCGATCCCTTTTGTACACGCATTGTATTCTTTTAGGCAACCCATGAGACTCCGATGGAAGCTCGCGGGGTTCAATCGGAAACCCATCGGATTCTGTAGGAAACCCATGCGATTCATTCGAACATCAAAAGCGTTCCTGGAAGAAGATGCAGGAATCCAAAGAACATCCATATGATTCCTGAGGGTAGCCGTGCATCCTAAGAACATCTGCCGTTTGCCGATGGAAATCTTCAATACCCCTGGGGACCACTTAGGAATCCAAAGGTAACCCGTAGGGCACCGCGGGGCATCCATTGGACTCTGAAGGCAACAAATTGGATCTCTTGGGAAACTCATGAGGTCCAGTTGGAAATGTATTGGATGCTTTCGGACATCCATGGGATGCCCCTGGACATCGATCGGGATCCTCGAAAATCATGAAGATGATGGCGATGAGGACGACAGCCCCTCGCTCTTGCGGCTCTTGGTGCTCGGCGAGAGTTGGTTTCTAGAGCTCGCCTCAAAGCTCGAGGTATTCGGCGGTTCTCTCCGAAAAACCTCTCTTGCGCAGAACCACAAACCGCTCGCCCGCGCTGGCTCGGCATCCCTTGGGGCCGTCTTTGCGCGGGAGGCACTTCGCGCACTCTAGCGCTGCAGCCTGCGCCTCCTCGAGGATGCCGCACTTGGGCTCTGGCGCCGTCGGGTCACTCGGCGGCTCGGCCTTGCCCTCGCTCCTGGCCTTGGCCTAGGCCTTGGCCGCGGCGGAGCGGTCGTCGCTCGCGCCCTGCAGCTTCTGGACCCACCCTTTGCCTCGAGCGCGCGCCTGGGCGACGCCGATGGGCGGCTGGCGGCCCTCGCCCCTGATCTCGCGCAAGGCGCGCTCGACCCGCCACGTCACCCAGAGGCTGCAAGTCCAGCCATCCGCCTGGAACATCTCGCTGCTGCTCGCAGAGCATTCCTCGGCAGGGCCGATGGCGCCGGGCTGTCGGGGGGCCCTCGCGGCGGCCTGCCTGGCGCTCTCGGACGGCTGCACGAGGGCGTCGCGGCGCTCGGCGGCCGCGCCCGCCCCCTGCTCGGACACCCTGCGGCAGGTGTAGCGCGGGGGGCCTCGGAGCGCACCGCGAACAGCAGGTGCTCGGCCTTCTCGACTCTCTCGGCCCTGCTCCTCGGGTTGCCGGGCGGCGGGCTCGTCCTCGCCCTGGCCCCCTCGAGCCCAGGCGACGGCCACCGTGGGCTCGACCGCCAAAACGTTCTCGGGGACGCCCGCGCGCTCCTCGATCTCGCCGAGCAGCGCTCTCACCGTGCCCAGCTCGCGGGCGTCGCCCTTCCTGATCTGCTCGCAGTTCATGATCGCGCACTGCGCGGCAAGCTCGGTGCGCCGAGATGCCCAACTAGTAGCCTCCTAGATGGCGTCTCAGTTGGATGCGGTCGGAAGATCGCGCAGCATCGCCGATGCATCGGCGACGCATCGGCCGCGCGTCGGCCATGCATCGGCGACGTCGGCGACGCATCGGCAACGCAATCGTGGAGAAAGACGGGCTCCACGCCGAACCGCGTCGGCGATGCGTCGGCAATGCGACGCGATCCTTCGACCCCATCCACTCGGACCCCAGCTTGGATGCCTGGACCTGCACATGCGCCTATATCTTGTGGCCGGCTCGGGGGACTTGTATTCCTGCTCGACCGTGACCTGCGAGGCTCGAGGATTCACTTTCTGGAAACCCGTTGGACGCATCAAGGAACCCATCGGGTCACTTAGGAAACCCCTGGGATTCCGATGGGCATCGATAATATTCTAGACGGAATACAACATATTCCTTAGGACATCCATCGGTTTCCTTCAGAAGCCAATGATGTTCGTTACGCAATCTATAGGTTTTCTCCAGACACTACCCAGGATGCCGTAGGAAACCAGTCGGAATCCGATGGGATGTCGTTGGGCCCCTTAGGAAATTATTGGGATTCCTTCGGGAATCCATCGGGCTCCTCCGGAGATCCATCGCATTCCTTTGGCAATCCATCGGGTTCCTTAGGAAATCCATTGGGCCCCTTAGGAAACCAATGCACCCCCTCAGGAAATCCAAAGAATCCCGTCGGACATCTATAGGAATCCTTAGGACACCCACCGGAATCCTCAGGACATCCTTAAGATTCTTGAAAACAATCAATCGGCAATGTGCACGTGTGAACGTGTGAAACTCAATTCTTTATCACTAATTTTCTCCATAGCGATACTATAGATATGTCCATGTACACAACTTATGTGTATGACTATATATATAACTCTCTATATATGTGTGCATAACAACAAATGCTTGTGTAGCTGTATATCTGTACATACTAGAAACCACGCGCGCTTCGCGCGCGCTTAGGTTCTAGCGCAGGCCAGGGAAGCGTTACAGCACAGTGGGATCCTCCGTCTCCCCACGTTCGGGGATGACGGACGAGCGAGGGCAAGGGACAGGAATGATGAGTCAGGGTGATTGCGTCAGCCGACCCTCGCTTGCCCGGGGTGTGAAGACGTGTGAGACATTTGGGTGTCCCACTCCCCTCCCCAGGGGTCAAACATCGGATGAGAGAGGGGCGGGGCTCGGGGGGGGGGGGGTAGACGAGCTGCTCAACGCACCCCCTAGGTTTATAAAGCCTGCAAAGAGGCTCACAATTGCCCAAGAGAACCCAAACAGAACGCCACCACAGCCGAGAGAGCATCGGATCGATCGTGAGATTGATAGTGAGTTCGGCACTGAGATCGATCGGGAGATCGATTGAATGAGGTCAATAATGAGATCGATCGTGAGCTCGATTTTGATTGATAATGATATCGACGGTTAGATCGACCGTGAGCTCGATCGTGACATCGACCGTGAGATCGATAGTGCTTTCCACAGTGACCTCGATAGTGAGATCGATTGCGATCGGTTCTGATATCGACAGAGAGCTCGTTAGCGAGATCGGTATTGTGATCGATTGAGCGAGATCGACAATGATATCGATAGTTACGTCGACTGTGAGACCGATCGTGAGATCGATAATGACACCGATTATGGGATCGATAACACGACCAATTTTTGAGATCGATAATTGAATTAATTGTGAGATGATCGATCGTGGACTCAATAGTGAGATCCACGGTGACATCGATTGTGAAACCGATTGGGTGAGATCGATTGAATGAGATCGATGAAATTGAATATGTCGGGTGAGATCGATGATGATATCAATTGGATCAGGCGTTGGTTACTTCCTCCCCCACAACCTCCTTATCACCCGAAGGGTGGCCGTGTAGGTGTTTCGGGCCTGGTGGGGCTGCAACTGCATCGCGGATGAGGGCTGTCATTGCCAAGGGTGGGATTGCGGCTGCATAACCCGCTCTGGACAGACAATACCTGACTGAACCAGTAAGACATCTCGCCCTCAGTCGAACTGGTGCCCAGAAAAGCACGGGGCACGCAGAAAGATTCGACGGTCTGACACTTAGGTCGGACGGCGGAAAGAGCGACTCCACACGTGAGGCTTACCAGGAGTCTCGTGAGCCATCAGACAGGGAACGGAGGGACGCAGGAAAGGGAAGACGGGAGGCTGGATGGAGCAACAAGGAGGAAGAAGAGAGGAGAGAGGATAAACTGGGAAAGACGAGAGGCGGAGAAGCTAGAATACCTCCTGTGGCTTTCATGGGCGCATCGAGCCATCTCAAACTACAGACAATACAAACAGACATCCGTATGACTCTGGAGCGACCCTTCTGAGGAACCTCTTATGACTCTCCAGCGACCCTCCGGGCGGCATCGGCTCCTGGAGCCATCTCTGACTACAGACAGAATATAACAGAACTCCTCATGAAACTGAGACGACCCTTCTGGGGAACCTCATGACTCTCAAGCGACCCTTCGGGCGGCATCTTGGAACCCACTATGGACCTCTTGGACTCGTTGTGCAACATAAGACCCCTACTGCTACATATCGGAACACCGTCGGGCTATCCAAGGGCCTCCAGGGACAGTGCCTTGAATTGCCGGGTGCCCTAAGTCTTGACGCCGCTTGGGGTTCTTCTGGAGGTCTCGCGGGTCGTCTAGGGGTTGAAGGCTCGAAATGACAGTTCGCGTTCCCTCTCTTGGATAGCTCTTGGATCCCTTGTCGGGCTCTCTTGGGCCATCTTGGGGGCCTCCTGGGTCGTCATGTGACCCTCTTGGGCCGTCTTGGTGCCGTCTTGGGCCGTGTCTGGGCGATCTTGGGGGCCTCTTGGGCCGTCGCGGACGCTGCTCAGACCAAAAACGCGAATATGCTAAACATGCAAGTTTGCCCGAATACTTGGGGACGACATACCGTTCTTGGGAACCTCTTTGGGGTCTTCTTGGGACCCTCTTGGGGCGTCTTTGGGGCCTCTTCGACGGTCTGGAATACTTCCATATGGGGGCCCTCATGGGGCCCTCTTGGGCCATCTTGGGCGCCTCTTGGGCCGTGTTGGGGTCCTCCTGAACCGTCCTGCGGACCTCTTGGGGGCCTCTTGGCCTTTCCTGGGGCATCTCGGGGGCCTCTTTGGCCGTCTTGGACTCTCTGAAGACCCCAAAGGCGAATCTGCTGAACAGGTACATTGTCCTGTAGAACTGAGGCAAGTTTAGGCCTTCTGTGGCCCTCGCGAGGAACATCTTGGTGCGCACTAATCTCGGGCCTTCTTCGATGGTGTCGACGACGACGCAGACGACAGAACGTCGACGACGACGACCACGACGAAGGAAAGGAGGAGGAAGTGCAGGGCAATATTTTGAAGCTTGTGGCGTGTTGGGAGCACCTCGGGACAAACTGCGCTTCCTAAGCTCCGCTTCGGCTCTCCTAGGGCCGTCGAAAAAGCGTCGCGGGACACCTTTATCTTTGAACCGTACTGGGCCTATCTTGGGGCTTTCGGGGGCGTTGAACATCAGTATGTTCAATTGGACTCGGCCATCTTGAGCTTCCCTTGGGGCCCATGGGCGAGCCCAAGATCCCGACCCCGGGTACGCATGTGTCCCAGTGACCCCAAGGGCGCCCTCGTGGCCCCCAAAGTGGCCACGTGGGCGCACAAACGGCACACACACACACACACACAATGGCGCGACAATCTACCAAGGTTTAGGGTCTCATATCCGTCCATCACACCCCGAGAACGCCGAAGATGCCTTGTGAACGGCCTCCGAAGGCTTCCGGCCTGCGCCAGGCCGGCCCCGGGAAGGCGTCTGTGGCTTCCTTGGGGATTTTCGCTGTCATGCGGTCGTCCGGGAGTGATCTTCTGGCGACTCGGGCGCAACTCGGTGCCCTGTTGGGCTGTCCTGGAAGTGTCTTGGGGCGGCTTCGGGGCCTCTTGGACGCTCTGAGCGCGCCTGGGGGGAGTTCCTGGAACCGTCTTGAAGCGGGTGGTGGTGCTTTTCAAAAACACCAGAAAACAATTCAAAAAATTGATTATTGTTGATTGGTGTCTCCACCAATTGTGTGTTGATTATTGTTGTTGATTCAAAACACATCATGTTGTAGAATTATTGATTGTGTCTCCACCAATCAATAATTCAACCAAAAATTCAAAACAAAATTGTCGAGGCCTGGTTTTGTTTCCTGGTGGGGGAGGGACCTCATTTTTGGGGCTGGGTTGGAGGTTGGAGCGTCGGCAAGCCCAAAAAGGCGGAAGACCTCAAGAGCATCAGAGCCCGCCGGGAGTGACCCGCCGGCGCCCCAAGAGGCGCCCAGAGAGCCTCGGGTCGCCCCTCGGGCACCTCTGGGCCCCCCCAGGCGCCACCGAGCCCCTGGCCCAGGGCCCCCCCCCGGCATCGTGGACAGGAGTGTGGCAGACGACGGGAGCAGCGGCGGCGACGGACAACGGCGCCGCAACTGCGAGGACGACGACGACGACGACGACATCTGCGACGAGCGTCACGACTACCACGGCGAGAGGACAGAGAGGAGACATCCAGGAGATCTCGAGGAAAGCTATGAGCCCCACGGCCACGACGGCGTCCCTCCGCCCATCTCAGCGCACCCATCACACGGATTGTGCGCCAGAAGGGCGCGGTGTCACGTGCCCCGTTGTGGGAGGATTCGCATAACTAAAATCACCTCCCCCTAGGGCGACTGGGCTTCTCACGCAGATCGTGTCCCACTGGGAGCTCCGCCGACAGTCCCAGAAGCCAACGTTCGTACGCCGCCCTCCCGCCAGTGGTGGTACACCCCTGACCTCGACCGTCAGTTCGGGGTGTCTTGGTTGCTTCCCGGCGCCCGGCAGCATGTTTCTGTGGTGCCTTTGGAAGCCCTGAGATGGATCTTGCAGGACGTAGACGCGAGACCTCCCATAAGCTTATATGGGGACCTACTGGGACGCCTCCTGGGAGCCTTTTTGGAAGCATCGTGGGAGTCTCTGGGACCTCTTCGGGCCTTCCTTGGGAGTCCTTTGGGGTTTTTTTTTGCCCGTCAGTGGGCCCTGTTCGGCCGTCCCGGGTCCCTTTTGGCCCGTCATGGTGGGCTGAGGCAGTCTTGGGGCCCTCTTGGGGGCCGCTCGGGCCTCTCCTTGGATTCTCTTGAGCAGTCTTGGGCTGCTCTTGGGCACTCCAGGGCCGTTTTGGGGCTCTTTTGGTGCCTCTTCGGCGGTCTTGGGGCGATCTTCGGGGCGCTTTCGGGGCGTCTTCGGCCGTCTTGGGGCGTTAGAAGCTCGAGAACGCGAGAAAACGGAAAACATAGAACAACTACGGAAAAGCAAGGATTCTGCCTCTTTGGGCTCTCTCGGGACGACGCCTCTCGGAGCTTTCTTGGGGCCTCTTGGACCCTGAGGTCTTAGATAACTATCATATGGTTTCATGAATATGTTGATTGTGCGCGATAGTTATGTAACCATCTGCAGTGTTGCGTATAGTTGTACCCCATATATCATTGTGTTTGCGGTTCGTTGTCATTCTTCATCTTGTATGTGCATTTGTTTCTCTGCTTTTCTCTTGTATGTGCTGTGTTTCACACCGCCACCCTCGCACTGGATTTTTTTCTTTTCGGCGACTCGCGTAAGAAGCCGTTGGAAGTTGCACTCGCGTGCGCGTCGGCATATTATAACGTGCGCGGCAGCGGCCTGACCGCACTCATTTGAACACTCCTCCTCCTCCTCCTCCGATTCCTCCTCCTCCTCCTCCTCCTCTTCCCCCCCCCCCTCTTCCTCGTCATGTTCATCCTCCCCCATCTGTTATAAATAACAATATTGACGCGGCTCGCGAGCAGAATGCAACGTGGCACCGCAGAGGGCCATCTCACAAAAAAAGAAGAAGCAATCGCGCCTTCGCGGGCGAATGGAGCGACCCCGCGGCCCGCCCGCGACCCGCCTGCGACGCGACCTGCCCGCGACCCGCCCGCGCTGCAACCGCCCCGCCAACGACCCGCCCGCGACGCGACCCGCCCGCGACCCACCCGTGCCGCGCCCCACCCTGCGACCCGCCCGCGGCCCACCTGCGCCGCGACCCGCTCGCGACCGATTAGCGCGCGCTCGCGACCCGCCTGCGCCGCGACCCTCGCGCGCAGCGACCCGCCCAGCCACTGGGTCGGCGGACGGCCAGAGGCAGCAATAAGGGAAGTTCCAGCGTTTGGGTCGCACCCCGCTCGGCAAGGAAAGGACAGAGCAGTTCGCGGCGCGCAGCGCCCCTCGCCCGAAGGAAACGCCCATGCGCCAAGGCAGCCCTCGGCGTCGCGACGTCGGCCCCAGGGCCTCGGCGAGGGCCGAGATCGCGGACTGCCCTGGCCAGGCGCGGCGGCGGTGCCTTCTTCGGAGGCCCATGCAAATCTGATAACGCGGGCGCGGCCTATCGCACACGACCCGAGCTTTGCACATAGAAAACTAGGTCAGTCATCGCAACGCTCCTGCGGGCAGATCGTGATCAGGGCCACGGTGCGCTCCGCCGATGGCTGGGTCAAGAAACAGCACAGATAGGGAAGGGGAGGAGGAGGGGGAAGTGGCCCCCAGCCATCCTCACAGGCCCCCCATCCCCTCTCCCCCCATGGGCGCCCCCCCTTCATTGTGTAACGGTGAAGGGGGAGGGGCTGCGAGAGGGAACGGGGGTCGGGGAATATGACTGGAGGCCAGTTACCCCCCCTCCCCCCCATTCCCCGAGGGGCTCGAGCCCCCGATCCCGAGAGGAAGCGGTGGCAGATTACTTGCCATGCAGCGCGTGCACTTATTTGTATATATATGCATATATATATATACGTACACCTATGTTTCAGTATATTCAGACATTCGTGTTTATATAAACATAAACACCATGGATGTTTCCGCTCCCCTCCTCGAGTATGCATCCCGCGAAGAGGTGGACGACTGGCCCCTTGGCCCTCATCCCCCTCTTTCTCATGCTCATCACCCCCCTTATCCTCACCTCCCCTTCCACTGCCGCATCCCCCCCCCTCCTCCCCCCCTCGCCCCGCCGCCCCACCCCGCCCCCCCTCGCCCTTCCCTCACACGCACACACACACACACACGCACGACACCACACACACAACACACAGCCCACACACGCACATACACACACACACGCACACACACACCCCGCCCATCGCACCACCCCCGACCTCCCCTCCTCCCCCCAACCCATCCCCTCATCAACCCTGCACCCCCCCCCCCCCCCCCCCTTACCCCACGCACACACCCCCCATCGTGCCAACCCCGCCAGCTTCCACCAACCCCTCACTGTCGGATTTTTTGTTGAGGGGGTGGTTGTTGCAATTCGTTCGGCCCAGCCCGTCTCGCAGGCCAGAGTTGGCCCAAAAGTATCGGCGTCCAAAAACCAGTTGCACTGCTCCTGGGGGAGGGGTGCCACATGCCATCACCCTCCCACCTCGCCAGTACCCACCCCACCCACCCTAGGCCCCTCCTCCCTCTCCCTCCCCAATCCTTCTCCCTGATCCCGCTCATAGTCGCCCCCCTGATCATCGCCACAACCCCCCGATCGCCGCATCACCTCCGCCTCGCCCCCCCCCCCCCCCACACCTGCCTCCCCGCCACGCCCCCCCCCCTCTCCAACCCCGCCCCGCCCCCACCCCCCACCCCCGCAAACCCCTCTCCCCCCTCATCCTCGGCCACGCAGGCGCACAGCACACGCAGTACGCACGCGCACGCACACCAACACGCACCCGCACACGCACACACCACACATACACACACACACGCAACTGCAACACGCACCGCACACGCACACGCACACTCACACACACACCACAAGCACACGCACACACGCACACACGCACACGCACGCACAGCACGCACGCACGCAATCACAAACACACACACACACACGCACACGCACACGCACACGCCTACACACACGCACACACACACACACGCACTTACACGCACACGCACTCGCAAACGCACACGCACAACACACACGCACACACACACACACGCACTTACACGCACACGCACTCGCAAACACACACGCACAAACACACACACACACACAGACGCACACGCACAAACCCGCCACAACCGTGCCGCAAGTTGCCCGCCATCCCAAACACCGACCATCATATATGTGTAGATGTATGTGTATATATGTGTATATATATGTACATATATATATATAAGACAGGAGGGTCGACAGAGGGCACGTGTGTGTGCGTGCGTGTGTGCGTGTAAATGTTTGTGTGTTTGTGTGAGCGTGCGTGCGTGCGTGCGTGTGTGTGTGTGTGTTTGTGTTTGTGTTTGTGTGTGTGTGTTGTGTGTGTGTGTGTTTGTGTGAATGTGGGTGGGGGTGAGGGGGTGCTGTGGGTTTCGAGGAGGGGTGCCCTCGTCGCCGCTGGATGCGCTCGGACACCTGAGTAGGAGCCTGGGCCCAGAGGCCTGTGATGTATGCAACTGGAAGCCCGCAAGCTCGGCGACCCAGGTGGCGCCAAGCAGAGCGTCACCGACCGCTCGGCCCCCCGATGGTGCTCCCCGAGGGTGTCCCGAGCGCCATGCAGTTACGCTTTTTGATGACATGTTCTTGCGGCTGGTGGTGTAAAGTCGGCGCATGCGGCGGGCCTCAGTAGACGTGCGTTCTGGCGGGGGCCCGAGCCCCAGCCCCAATGTAGCACACTCATCCCCGATCATAGAGATGGCGCGCCATGGACGGGGACGAATTGAACGATATCATAATGAGCCAGTATACGGCATCATCATAGTATCGGAGAGGAGGGTAGCATAATACGATATCATAATGGACCAGTGCCACCGCCAGTTGGAGGGTTCGGGCTCGGCCGACGGCGCGAAGCGCATCGCCGATGAGAAAGGCGACGGCGATGGCATCGCCGATCACGGGGCGGCCTCCAGCAAGGGCCTCTACGTGTCGCCGCGCCAGGGCTTCGAGCCATTGGCGATCAGGCGGTGGAAGGATTGTGCTGTTAATATCGGGGGAACGCACCGCGGGGGATGCAGATGATGGAAGACGGGGCACTGGGGGTAGGGAGGGGGAGGAGGAGGAGCTGGAGGAGGAGGAGGACAACGACGACGACGACGGGGAGGACGAGAGGGGGAGGAGGAGGAGCTGGAGGAGGAGGATGACGAGGAGGGAGAGGAGGAGGATAAGGGGGAGGAGGAGGAGGATGAGGAGGAGGAGAAGGCGGAGGAGGAGGAGGAGGGCGTGGAGGGGGAGGAGGATGATGAGGAGGAAGATGATGAGGAGGAGGGTGAGGAGGGGGGAGGAGGAGGAGGATTTAGGGGGAGGGGTGAGGAGGCGGCGGCGTGGAGGAGGAGGAAGGACAGGAGGAGGGCGGAGGATGTGGATATAAGCGGGAGATGGCGAGCACATGCTTTGTATGCACAGGTATCTAAACTGATATGCACGCGTCCGTCTATATCTATGCTTACTGCCAAACCCTACGTGTACTTATCACGCGCGATGTCTGCGCAGTCCCTCTGCTCGCATTGTACGCTACGGTATGCGTGAGCGATCGCATGCATGCGCGCATGTACATATGTTTACACGTTATATGTATCATGTCTATAGTCGGGATAGGCGTCGCTGCAATCACCTTCGAACAAGGGTCACTAGATTGCACCACCAGCGTCCGCCGATCATGTGGCGCAGGGCAAGGAGAGAAAAAATACGGAACTCGAATGTCATGCGATGCGCGAACTTGGCGCAATCTCGAAGAGACACGTTGAGCCCCTCGTCAACCCAATTCGCGTACAGCTTTGGGCTGCCGTGCCAATCGATCCTCGACGAGGCAGGAAGGGGACTAGAGAGGAGGAGGAGGAGGAGGAGGGGGAGGGGGAGGAGGAGGAGGAAGGAGGAGAAGGAGGAGGAGGAGGGGGGGGGAGGAGGAGGGGAAGGAGGAGGAAGAGGAGGGGGGAGGAGGAGTAGGAGGAGGAGAAAGATGAGGGGGAGGAGGAGGAGGAGGAGGAGGGCGGGAATGGGGATGATGAGGTGAAGGAGGGGGGAGGGGGGCCTCTCGCTTGGGCTCCTCGGGGTCCCCGCTTGGGTCGTCGTCGTCGTCGTCGTCGTCGTCGTCGTCGTCGTCGGGGTCGTCGTCACCCTGCCCTTGGGCACCCCCAGTGCGGGGCTTATCGGTCGCCGCGCCGCCTGCGCCCTGCGAGTGGCCGCCCTCGCGAAGGCCCGCCCCGCGGGGGATCGGGGGAGGTGGCGCCGGCAGAGGGAGGGCAGCAGCAGAGCGCGGGCCACAACGGCGCCACCGGCCAGGGTCGAACTCGGGGGCGGGGGGCACGACGAGTTGGTATTCGGGTCAGGGCTGATGGGTTTGATTTATCCCGATCGGTCCTGTCAGTGAGGTGGAGGAAGAGGTGGTGTTTGGGTGTCGGGCTAATCCCCGCCTCGAAGCAGCAACGCAAATGCACGTCGCAAAGATCTTTCAACTGCGCTGAAATGTGCGGCGGTACAACGATCGGGTTCTCGTGGACTATCTCCATCCAGGATAGAAGGGAATCACATGCCCCAATCAGAGCCCCCCCGAATACGGCGCTGCCTCCGAGGACCCCCAACTCGTGGTGAACGAACTTCAACATAAGATGCGCCTCCGCGGCCTTGAGAGACATCGAGCACCCGTCGTGGTCGGGGTCCTGACTGAGTTGTCGCTTAAGCACGCGGGTGATGGGGGGGGATTCTGCTAGTGGGGTGTCAGGGGGGGTGGAATTGAGCCCCCCCCCTCTCAAGGAGGGGTGGGTGGGCGGGTGGAGGGGTGTGGGGGAGAGAGAGAGAGAGGGCAGGCCTGGTGTTGCCTCTTCCTCCCCCTCCCCCATCCTCCTCCTCATCTCCCCTCCTCCTCCTCCTCCCCCTCCTCCTCTTCCTCCTCCTCCTCCTCATTTTCCTCCTCCTCCTCCTTCTCCTCCTCCTCCTTCTCCTCCTCCTCCGCCTCCTCCTCCCTCTCCTCCTCCCCCTCCTCCTCCTCCTTCTTCTCCTCCTCCTCCTCCTCCTTCTCCCTCTCCATCATCATCACCCCCCATAGCATTGGCCGCTGCCCCTCCATGACAACGCAACACATTAATCCCTAAAGTCCTCGTCGGCGTAGCCCTTGGATGGCCCGATCATCTTGAGCGTGAGGTGCCCAAGACGGTTGCTGGGGTGCACGTTCGCGTCCTGCCAGGTCTGCAATGCAGAAGCCAGCTGTCGACACCCCAAATCCATGCGATGCTTCAGTGGGCCAACAAACCCCCACCTGTTATACAGAATAATGCGCCACAGAGCCGCCGACGCAAGTCGGTGCATGATGCCGAGGTTCACCACGTGCATCGAGTCGATCGCAATCGACTCCGAGGGGCTGGCCCCGAGGTCGCGGCACAACAAGGGACACCGATGGTTGACGGAATCCATCGGCAGGGCTGACACAGGGCCAAACCTTTTGCGCCATAGCTTAAAGGTGCACGGCAAGCGTGTGTCCAAAATGTTCGCGATATCCATGACGTCTTTAGTTGGTTCAATCTTGTCGCCGCTCAACAGACGCACCCCTGCCACGTAAGTGTCGTCCTTGATGCCCCTGCCCTGCGCAACCTTGCCAGACTTCAGCCAGCACAGCTTAGCGTTCAACTCGCGCAGCTCCGCTGGCGTGTTGATGGGGACATCCACCTCGCACCTGCTGAGGTCTGCCTCGTAACTGTCAGCCGACCTGAGATGCCACGGGACACCGTCGCCCGAGCTGAGCAAGTGCGATAGCGAATGGAGCTCGTCCTGGGAGCACGTGCAGAAACTGCAGCACCCGTACACCTGTCCGCAAGAGGCCAATCCCAAAACGTGGCTGTGCTCCATCCAATCGCCCTTGATGTAAATAAGCGCTGTAGAAAACAGCAGCGGTGACATGTCTATCTCTGGTGGCCAAGGGGTGCCGTCCATGTCGGTCGGCGCGCGGGTGCCAGTCTGCAACCACTCCAGCTGCCAACGCAACGACTGCAACACGGGGAAGTGGCTGCACCACCCTCGGCACCCGCAGGAACACTCGTCTGATTTTCTGAGCGAGGCGACTAGGCGGCGCCTCCCCGTCAAAAGGTTCACGACCCAGTAGCCCGACACGGAGTCCGAGCGGCCAGCCGCTTGGGACTGGTACCTCACTCCGTCGGTGTATATGGCGATCGGCAAGGGGGGTTGCTTGTCTTCATCAGCAGCCTTGCGCACGGCAGGGTGGTTCTTGTACACCTTAGTATCTAGAATTGATGTTGGCCGTCCTGCGACAGCGCCCAGACTCTCTAACATGTCGGGGCACTCCTGGAGCTCCTCGCTCAGGCAATCGTGCAACAGTCGCAGCGGCACCTTCCTGATGCTTCTATGTGGGCTCCTGTTCTGATTCATCGGGACTGGGACGTCGTGCATCGGGCCAGGACCTGGCAACACCTTGTCCAAAAAAGCTTGATATTTCCCGCTCTGCCTCCCCTCGGCCATGGCATAAGCTGCGAAATTGCCGCCTGGCACGCCCGCCTCTGCCGCAGCGTTGCAGATCGTACAGAACTGCTCCGCAGTCAGACGGCAACTGGCGTACAATCTCAACAGCCGTCGCAGCAAGTCGGAACCGCCATCACGCTGGCGCTGCGTGCTGCGCAAGTAGCCCGACTGAGGTGGCGGGGGCGGCACGTCGACCATGTCGACTTGTCCGTGGAAAGGCTTGGGCCAAAATGTTGTACGGGATGACGGGCGAAGGTGACGGGGGGCCTGATGCAACGTGGGTTGGCGCATGGCGCGCGCCCGCAGCGACGCCCTTCAAGGGCAGCTCACCACGCCCCGCACCCCCACAACGAGGGACAGATGGCCGTATACGAGGAACAATGCGTGCCCGTGGGTGGCCCCATCAGCATGAGGAGCGCGCGAGTGGCCACGCGAGGGGCCCACGCGGTCCCGAATCACGCCCCAGAATGACGCAGCGCGGGCCCATAATGGGCAGCGACGCAAATGCCACTGCTAAGATGCACGCAAAACGCCCAAACCTGTATACGACGCAACACATACCCCCGAACACCTAACACCAAACAGTGTATATACCCTACAGGCCGAACGCCTAACACCTAACACCTACAACCTAATACCACAACAATTAACACCCTGAGCATCTGACACCTTGAAGACCTACCACGCAATACCATAACACGTAACTCATAACATGTGTAACACGTAGCACCGAATCTAACACTTAGCACCTACCACCTAACAGTACAGCGTTGCACTGCGAATAACTCGAGTGACCCTGAAGCATGAATATTGGGCAATATTGGACAGTTTAACACCTCGCGCCCATCCCCACCCCCGAGTATATACATATTAATGTCACAGCTCGGTTCATGACCAATCGCGGCAGAACGTCCAGCGTGTCATTTCAAACAGCGTGTATTGAGACATCCTCACAACTCTCGTTTCGCTTGAGCCATCATCACAAGTTTAACTCCGTTTCGCTTGAGACACCATAGCAACTTTTACATCGCCTGAAGAGTCCTCACAACTGCCATGGCACAGAGGTGCGCCTAAATGACACCGCCATGACATGATGATAAAGATGATGATGGTGCTGAGAACGCTGCCAGGCATGCGCACACCGATGCCGCCCCACCGCTCACATTGCCTACTTGGGTCCGCCACCTCACGGATGATTCGGGCGGTCATTCTTCCCGTTGCTATTCGGCCTGGCCTTGCGACCAGCACTTGTTATTAGTGTTGTATGTTTGTTTGTGTCGCGTATTTGTTTGTGTGTGTTTTTGTTTGGGTATATCGTGATCCTGTTTCTGGCGATGCACATCGGCGCGGTGCTCGGCGAGCTCAGCCATGATACGATCCAGATTGGCACGGGCAGTGCCCCTCTCCTCCAGTGAGATCTTCAACTCATTCTCTGCGCTGCACAACAGCGAATTCAAATCATCGGCCCTCCGCTGCTCGTTGGCGCACGCTTGCGATGGGTACAACTACCCCGCCACCCCCTTATTGAGGGGCGGCGGGGATTGCAACCTCCTCCACCGTTTCATCATCCACACCCTCATCATATCCCTCCACGCCCATTACATTCCTCCCTCCTCCGTTTCCTCATCCACCTCCCCATCATATCCCTCCCACCTCCCCCGCTGTACCGACCCGCCTCCATGAGCTTACGGCGCTGCAGAATGCGCTCTCGGACCTCGAACGGGATTTTGTAGCAGGGGTCGCCCCCCGACATGGGCATGGGCACCATGGGGGGAGCCCGCTACGGCTGTGTTCGGGCTCGGAGCGAAGCGTGCAATGAGGCGGTATGGCGCATGGCAGACGGATCAGACTGGGCGCCCTCCGTGAATGGGATATGTTTCGATAAGCCCACCGCGTGCGCCAATCGAAAACAACGTCCCAAGGCAACGGGCGGGTCGCAAAACGGGTCGCGGGCGCGCAAGTCGCGATCTGGGTTGCAGAGCGGGTCGCGGGCATTCGTGGGCGCCCACGAATCGGAGGCCAGCTTGGGCCACGAGAGCCTGGCCCGTCGTCGCCGCCGTCGTCGTCGTCCACCTGGCGCGGTTCTCACCGCGCCAGCTCCCTCAACCCAATGAGGAAGGGGGGCAGAGGGGCGAGGGGTGGGGTCATGTGGTTTGGAGGGCGCAGAGGAGAGGCGGAGGGAGAAGGCGGGAGAGAGGACGCGGGATAGAGGGATATGGCGAGGCGGAGGGAGGAGGCGGGATAGTGGGAGGCGGAGGGAGGAGGCGGGAGAGAGGTTGTTCTCCGTGAGTGTGCTGATACTGAACTGCGTATACCTCGCGGCAGGCACCTGCGAGCGAAGAGGAGCACTGGGTCAAGAGCCATTCGGCACTCCACATCGAGAAACTGTCAGCCGATTAGGCCTCGTGAGCGAGCTCCCTTCCAAACGCACAGGCGCAGCTCTTGACCCAGTGGAGGCGTCGACCGCCTCACGGGCCACCATGAGTCACCACGAGTGGCATGCGACAGCCGTCGATCACATAACGGCTTGACTTATCATGCACCAGAAACAAGCTGACAATCTGCAAGAATGCACGCGCATTCATTTACTCCCAACACGGCCGCTTCCCCAGCGCACCTTGTAAATCGAGCTCAACCTGTTGCTGCGCTGCAACGAAAACTACATTGCGTAGCACATATCTAGTCCTATGTGTAACGGAATTGCCGGCCTGGCGTTAGACGCGGGTTAGCCGGGGATTAGACGCTAGACGCTGGCGTGGGTGATGCTCATATTAGACGCTAGACGGTGTGTGCACCATGTGTTTTCACAGGGATTACGTGTGTTTAGACGCTGGCGTTTAGACGTTAGACGCTGCGTGCGTTAGACGCTCGTTAGACGCTGATTGGTCGGCCAACCGAGGCCACCCGAGGTTGTTTTGTTATCATGTTGTTTGTTTTGTATGTTCTGCTAAAATATTGCTGACCGATTAGTGATCGATATCAAAATCATTGAAATGTATCATCATTCCTCCTCAACCTCCCCCTCCACATCCAAAGCTCAGAGCCTACGCATCGAGCTTGGCCTTTTTCCTCTTCTTGCCAGAGCCCTCGCCCTTGACCTCCTCGCCCTGCCTCGAAGCGTCGTTCCGCGCCTTCACGGCGCCCAGGAACGTGGACGCTTCCAGGTTGATCGTCTTGATCTTCGGGCCCAGGGCGATGATGTCATTCAGGGCGGCATCGAACGACGCGTCGTCCATGCCCTTCTTCATGTTGGCGAGCCCGTTCTTCGTGTCGGTGAGCGCCTGGTTGATGGCCGCGTGCTGCTGGATGTACGTGTCGGTGTCGTCCATGGCCTTCTGCAACGGCTTGGCCTGGTCCACCGCCCACGCCCACGACTCGTCCTTCTCGCAGGATTTCAGCAAAGACCGAGCGGTGGCCGTCACACTGACCCACCTCGCGACCACCTTCCTCACCTCCTGGCACTTCTCAAAGAAGGGGTTCCTCTTCTTGGCTGGGGGCTGATCCTCAGGGCCCGCCTCAGCACGGGCCCCATTGGCCGCATGGGCCGTCCTCCTGCGCTTCCCGCTCGCGCCTGCGCCCTCGCCACCTGCGTCGATATGTGCCTCGCCGCCGCCTGCCTCCACCTGGATCCTGCCGCCTGCCTCCATCTGGACCGCTGCCTTCGTCATCGTCGCCTCCTCCGCCCGCTGCGCAGCGGCGGCAGCTGCCTCGGCTGCCGTCGCCGCCGTGCTGGCCGCCGCCATCACCGCGGCCGCGTAGCCGTCCTCTGGCGGCGGCAATGCCCGATCGGGCGCGAGCTGCTGCGCCCTGTCGCTGGCGTCCTGATGGGTTCGCGTCGTCGTCGCCGTCGTCGTCGTCGTCGACGACGTCGTCGACGACGACGACAACGACGCAAACCCATCGTCGACCCGAACTGTCCTCGGCCAGCCACTCCGTGTGTTTGACCCACTCTTGCGAGAACACCTCCTTCAGGCCAACCGTCACGTAAAGCCCGCGGAGGCTCTCGGTCCACTCGCACCACAGAATCCACGGCGGGCCGAGGCTCATGCAGCGCGTCATGTACTTCGTCGCCTGGAGCGGCTCCTCCTTCTCCTCCTCCTCCTTATCCTCCTCCTCCTCCTCCTCCTCCTCCTCCTACTCCTACTCCTCCTCCTCCTCCTCCTCCTCCTCCTCCTCACCCTTCTCATCATCCTCCTCCTCATCTTTCTCATCCACCTCCTCCTTCTCCTCCTCTTCCTCCTATTCCTCCTCCTTCCCCTCCTCCTCCTCCTCCTCCTCCCCCCCCCACTCCTCCCCTCCTCCTCCTCCTCCCTTCCGCGGGCGTCGTAGTGGAGTGCCTAGTTCTTGGGGGGGGTCCTCCTTCTCCTCCTTCTCCCTCCTCCTCCTCCTCCTCCTCCTCATCCTTCTCCTCCTCCCCATCGCCATCGTTCACCCCATCGCAGTCGCCGTCGCCGGCGTCGGCGTCGCCGTCGTCGGGCGGGCTCTGGACTTAAATATGTCGACGACGGCGACTGCGACCACGACGACGGCGACGACGACGACGACGTAGTCGCCTGCATCCACCCTGCCTTTCCACCCCCCTCGAGGTGCGCCATGCGCCCCAAGGGGATGTATACGCTTTTCTTCCAGTTCTCTCTGGACTCCTTGCGGATGTGGACCCACTTGACCTTCTTCTTGTTGTATTCCTTCATGGCCCACTCCTTCCTGAACTCGGCCTTCTCGTTCCCGTCGGCCTTCTTGCCGTAGTCCTCCCTGAGCTGCTCCCCGATCGCGTTCTTGGCCCTGATGGCCCTGTCCCACCGCTTGCCGATGGGGTTGCCCTTGACCGCGGCGGTCGGGACCTCGAAGCCCTGCGACTTCAACTTCTCCCAGAAGAGGTACTCGCCCTGATCCTTCGCCCCGAGATGCTTCAGGACCTCGTTGGTCTCGATCATGTTGCCAGCGACCTCGGGGTCGGACGGCCAGGACTGCGCCTCCTTGAGGGGGTGGCCCTTCTCCAGCAACATCTGCTTGAAAGCGTCCGACTTGAAGGCCAGCACCATCTGCTGCTGTATAAAATAAGCCTTCTCCTCGGAGACGCCCTCGGGGCCACTGCAAGCCTTGACGTAGTCCCGCGGCGCTGGTTTAGCAACGCAGGGAAGCGAGGCGGAGGAGGGGTCAGGGGCCAGGGGCCCCAGTGCGAAATCCAGAAAGCCACGGGCTTGCAAGACGTAGTCGTTGCGTCGTAGTCGTCGTCGTCGTAGTCGTCGTCGTCATCGTCATCGTCATCGTCGTCGTCGTCGTTGTCGCCGTCGTCGCGGTCGCCGACGCAGTCGTCGCCGCCCCCGTCGCGAGGGAGCGGTTGATGCGGACGGAACAAGAGGATGAGGAGAAGGAACAAGATGATGATGGTAAAAAACAAAGGGAAGCCTTTCGCCAGATGAGGAGAAGGGGCAATCGGATGAGGAGGTGACTGAGGGAGGATGAGGATGAGGAAGAGGATGAGGAGGAGTTGCAAGAGGAAGTGCTGGGTCGGTGGCCAGCCCAACCGCGCCCGCGTCCGCAGGCGGACACAGGCCCCCGACACGGGCTTCGCGTCCGACGCCAGCCTTGAGGCGAGCCCGCCATGGCGACGATGAGTGGGGGGGGGGAAACGGAAGGGGGTGGCGAACACATGGTGGATGCAATAGGGGGGGGGGGCTCTATACTCAAGTGTGCGCGGCGTTTCCCATTTGCGCACCACCCTGTCCTCAAGCTGCTTCCCGACCTGCTCGGTCTGGAGACCCAGCTGGCGCCTCCGATGCTTCGGCGGCGTGAAGTCCGCCTGAGACGACGACGACGACGACGACGACGACGACGATGATGACCACGACTGGAAGGCCCCAGGCTCCAAGCTCGATCCGACCCACAGGGTCGGGCCCGACGGCGACGGCGACTGCGAAGACGACGACGACGACCGCGACGACGACGAAGGGGCAGGGTGCATTCGGGTTTGGGCCCCGATCCTCGGCGCTGTCGCCGCCGCCTCCGCGAGGGGCGCGCGCGCCTGCGACGTCCAGGACGCTGCGGCCGATCTGCCGCAAAGGGACGCCGAGGCGGGGGTCCTCGCACTCGGGCATCGGCGCCGCAGCGGCCGCCACCGTCGGCGCGGGCAGCGCGGGCAGCGCGGGCGTCTCGGGCGACGCCGCCACCTCCTCGGGCTCCATGCGGCCTCGGGGGCTGGGCCATGGAAGACGATCGTCGTCGTCGGCGTCGTCGTCGTCGTCATCGTCGTCGTCGTCGTCGTCGCCGTCGTCGTCGTCGTCGTCGTCGTCGTCGTCGTCGTCGTCGTAGTCGTCGTCGTCGCCGACGCCTTGACCGACAGGCGAGAGGAAGGGGATCTCCTCGGCGGGCTCGGCGACGACGGAGGGCGAGGCGGCGCGCGTGGGCGTCCTGGGCACGCTCAGCGGAAGCGAGTCCTCGACCTCGATGGGCGGGGCGCGGCTCGACCCACTCGAAGCGCTGCCAAGCGCCGCCAGGGGCATCAGCTGCGTCGCGGCCATGAGCGACAGCTGCTTCGCCTTCTGCATCTCCTCGTCAGAATCGCTGCCGCCCTCGATGTACTCGGGCTGCACGGCCTCCGCCACGGAGTCGGGCAGGGTGGCCCACTCGCCATCGCTTCCCGCAGCACACGCTGCCGCGGCCGCATCTGCCGCGGGCTCGGTCGGGCTGCCCTCGAGCTGCTCATCCTCAGTGACCTCGCCCGCGGCCACCGCGTGGCGCCGAGGGTCGGCGTCCGACCAGGCGCCCATCTCCATGGGCGCGAGTCTCTGCCGAACTGGGCACCCCGAAACACGTGGCACTTGCTACAGTACAGCTGCCACGGCCCCCCGTAGCCCCGATCAAATCAGGGCAGGGTGGGAAGGCGAGAGGGGTGACGACGACGGACGACGACGACTACGACGACGACGACGACGACGACGGCGCAACGCCGCGACTGCAGTTGCGCTGACGACGACGACGACGACGACGACGACGACGACGACGACGACGACGGCATGAGGGGGTGGGCTTGACGAGGGAGGCACAGAACCAGGGAAGCCAATTTTGGACGTGGAGGAGGAGGAGGAGGAGGAGGAGGAGGAGGAGGAGGTGGAGGAGGAGGAGAAGGTTGAGGAGGAGGGATGGGGGAGGGGAGGAGGGCGGCGAGGGATCTGAAGGTGACGCCCCACCCCTGCCAGCCGCCAGGTCGGGGCCCCTGGCCCTCCGCCGCCCTCCGCAAGGGCGTCAATTGAGGGGCCTGTCGGCTTTGGCGCCGCCGACCCCTCGAAGTGAGGGATTGGCGAGGGTTGACCTTGCCCCCCCCTCGCCAATCCCTCAGCCTCGCCCTATCGACCTCCTCCTCATCCCTCTCCTCATCTGCCTCCTGCCTTCTTCCCTCATGTCCCTCCCCCGCTCCTTCATCCTGATCATCGTCATCCTCGTCTTACTCGTCAATATCTTCATCGCCCTCCTCCTTCCGCCTCCTCCTCCTCCTCCTCCTCCTCCTCCTCACCCTCATCCTTCTGACCTTCCTGGTCATACATTTCCCCTGCGGCCGAGTGCTCGCACTCCGCCCTCGCAATCCAAACAGCGTCGCGCCTGCCGCGGCGCGCGTCCCGAACTCGGGAGGGCCCGACCCCGTCGGTCGGGTCGAGCTTGGAGCCTGGGTCGTCGGCGGCATCGATCGCCGCGAGCTGGCCCTCTCAGAAGAAGCGGTCGAGGATGCTGCTGGGGATCCCGTCGCCGCAGTCGGGGTCGCCGTCGGGGCCCTCGCCGCTGTGGTCGGACGTCGGCGGCACGGCGTGCGTGGAGCGCGGCGCCTCGGCCGAGCCCTCGTCGGCCGCCTCGGCCTCCTCGAACGAGCCCGTGCTCGTGTCGGCCACCTCGGCCCAGCCCGCGATCTTGTCGGCCGCCTCGGCCGAGCCCTTGCCCTTGTTCGGCGCCTTGCTCGGCGCCTTCGCGAACTTCGGGGGGCGCTCCTCGGGCGCCGCCGCCGCTGCCTTGCCGCTCTGCTCCTGCGGAGGGCAACGAAAACGCAGGGTGATCTTGCATCCTCCTCCTCGCTCCCGTCTCTACCGCCTCCTCCTCCTTGCCCTGATCTTTCTCCCTCCCCTTGTCCTCATCGTCGTCATCGTCCTCCTCGGGTGATATCCGCTCTCATTCCTCCTCATCTTTCTCCTCCCCTCCTCCTCCTCCTCCTCCTCCTCCTCCTCCTCCTCCTCCTATCCTCCTCCTCCCCCCCCCCCCCCCCCCCCCCCCCCCCCCCCTCACCCTCCCTCGTCCTCCTCCTCCTCATCTTTCCTCCTCCTCCTACTCTACTCCGCTCCTCCTCCTCCTCCTCCTCGCTCCTCCTCCTCCCTCCTCCTCCTCCTCCTCCTCATCATCATCATCATCGTCCCTCATCCTCACCCCTCCTCCTCCTGCTCCTCCTCTCCTGCCATCTCCCCTCCGCCTACTCCTCCTCCCTCCTCCTCCCTCCTCCTCTTCCTCCTCCTCCCCCTCCGTCCTCCTCTCCACCCTCCTCCTCCTCCCCCTCCTTCTGCTCTCCCTCCTCCTCCTCCCTCCTCCTCCTCCTCCTCCTCCCCCTCCTTCTGCTCTCCCTCCTCCTCCTCCTCCTCCTCCTCCTCCTCCTCCTCCTCCTCCTGCTCCCCCTCCTCATCCTCCCCGTTCGAGCCCCTGTCCGTCCTGCTGAGCTGCCGCTGGGCGCTTCAGAGCGCCAGGCGCGGCGGCGGGCCTGCGCATGTGCACCCGCGCGTCGCCCTTGCCCATCGTGTTGAGCCACTGCCTCTTCAGCTCCTTGCACTCGTCCTGCGGCTTGCCCTCGACGTACGTCTTCGCCGTCGCGCACATGAAAGCGACGGCCAGCTTCTCGTCGATGTTGGGGTACTTGAGCTCCATCACCTGCATCTTCTTGCCCTTGTTGCTGGGGTCGTTGTAGTGCCACATGGCCAGCCAGCGCTCCTCTTTCTTGTTCACGAACGTGACCGTCACCCTGCCGCCGTCCATGTGGAAGTCCTGGAACTGCACCTGCGCGCTGGCGTGGGCCTCCAGCTGCGCGGCGTCGGTGTTGGGGACCAGCCAGGTGAAGCCGTCGACCCACTTGCACTGGATGAGCTTCGAGCTGGGGTGCGCCTTCCCGACCGCGTATGTCGGGGACGCCTTCTCGTCGCCAGCCTTCCTGCGCCAGCCCGCCTCTGCGCGGCAGGGGAGGGGGGAGGGCCGACGTCGTCGTGGTCGGCGTCGTCGTCGTCGTCGTCGTCGGCGTCGGCGTCGGCGTCGGCGTCGTCGACGGCGTCGGGGAGGGGGAGGAGGAGTAGGTGGGCTGGGAGCCTGCATGCATGCGGCTGTCCCAGCCGAGGTCCCACGTGTCCGTCGTCATGATCGGGACGAGCCTCTCCTTGCCTGGGCGCCCCGCGCAGGCTGGCTTCCTCGCCACCGTGGGCTCCGCCATCTCGTGCTTGACCTCCTCGCCCACGTCCTCGCCCACGTCCTCGACGGATGCGGCCGCAGCCTCCGCGACCCCGTCATCCTCCTCGTCGTCGTCCTCGTCCTCCAGCTCCTCGCCCACGCTGTTCGGGTCCTCCGACGACGACTGGTCGCCGCCGGCCTCCTCGGCCTCCTCCTCGCCCTCGATGTCCGAGACCTCCTCGACGTAGTCGGACTCGAACACCTTCGCCCACTTCGGGACTGTCCTGGCGGGGCAGGCACCCCTGCTGCCGCTGCTCGCCCCCGCCCTCCGCTCAACCACCGTTTAGTCTGCATGTATTTCTCACCCGTCCGTCTCGCGCTCAACCCCGCATCCTCCTCCTTCTCCTCCTCCGCCCTTCCTTTCATCACACACTCCCTCTTCTCGTTATCCTCTTTCTCGTCCTGCCCATTCCCGCCGCCGCGCCACTCGGGAGCTCCCATTATCTTCCTCCCTATTCCTCCCGCTCCTCCTCGAGGAGATCCTCCTCCACCTCCGCCTCCTCAGCCTCCTCACCCCCCCTCCCCCTCCCCCCTACGACGACGGCGACAACCACGACGACGACGACGACGACGACGACGACGACGACGGGGGCTAGGGGGCGACGGCGACGGCGACGACGACGACGACGACGACGACGACATCGACGACGACGACGACGACGACGACGAGGAGGAGGATTGAGCAATATGAGGGGCGGCGAGGATAGGAGAGCCATGGTGGGCGAGGAAGGGGAGGCAGACGCGGAGAAGAGGGAGAGGGTGGATGGGGCGAGCGGGTCAGCGGGGAGGGGCGCAGCGGGTTTTGATTCGCCCGTGGGGGTCTTCTGACCAAGAGCAACGGCGACGTGTCGGAGCATCGCTCGCAGCATGTTCGACTGGGCCCCCATGCACGCCTCGAGCTCGGGGCCGAGCTTCCACGAGGCCTCGTAACGCGTGCCGATGTCGAGCATGGCGTCCTCTGTGGGCGGAGCGCACCACCGTCGACCGTGCATCCCCCATCGGCCACCTCCCCCATCATCCTCATCGCCTCACGCCATCGCAGTCAGATGCGAAACCTAACATCTCCTCCTCCTCATCCTCCTCCTCATCTTCCCCTCTCCTCCTCCTCCTCCTCCTCCTCCTCCTCCTCCTCCTCCTCATCCTATTCCTCCTCCTCAGCCTCCTCCCCCCCCTCCTCCTCATCCTCATCATACTCCTCCCCCATCCTCCGTATCCCACTCCTCCTCCTCCTCTTCCCACTCACCCTTCCCACCCTCCTCGCCAGCCCCATCCACCCTTCGACGTCCTTCGCGGCACTCGGAGTCACTGAGCAAGCCACCGTCCGCGTCTGTCGGATCAGCGCCCTGTTGGAGATCAGCGTGGCGTTGTCCTGGGGTTTGCGCATGGGGGCGCCGTCCTATTCATTCTCATGCCTCCCCCCTCCTGCTCCTTCTCTCTTCCTCATCATCCTCCCCCTCCTCCTCTTCATCCTCATCCACATCCCCCCTCCCCTTCCCCTCCCCTCCTCACCCTCCTCCTCCTCGTCATCCTCTTCCTCCTCCTCCTCCTTCTCCTCCTTCTCCTCCTCCTCCTCCTCCTCCTCCTACTCCCCCTCCTCATCCTCCTCGATCCTCTTCCTCGTCCACCACCCCCCACATCCCTCCACTCATATACTTATCCTGATCACCATCATCCTCATCTTCAGCACCCTCACCATCCTCAGGAACATAGCACCCTCATCATCATCATACTCGCCATCAACATCATCATCGTTATCATCATCAGCAGCAGCATCAACATCATACTCATCATCATCAGCATCGTCAGCATCATCATCATACTCATCGTAATCATCATCACCATCATCATCATCTTCATTTTCACCATCATCATCATCGGCAGCATCGTCATTCCCATCAGCATCATCATCATCATTACCATCAGCATCAGCATCATCACCAGCACCATCGCCAGCATCATCATCATCATCACCATCATCATCATCACCATCATCAGCATGATCAACATCATCATCATCCCCATCTCCATTCGTATTATCACCATTATTCCCATCCTCATCCTCAAGCAGTCGACCCCTCACCCTCATCAACATCATCCTTATCTCCATCCTCACCCCACCGCCCCCCTCTCCCCCATCCTCTGCCCTGCTCCTCGCCCCCCTTCCCCCTCCGCTTCTTCCGCCTCCTCCTCCTCCTCTTCCTCCCCCTCTTCCCCCTCATCGTCCTCACCATCCCCCCCCCAAACATTTTCCTGATCTCCCCGCCATCAGCTCTCCTCGTCCTCCTCCTCCTCTCCCTCCTCATCCTCCTGCCCCTCACCTGCCTCCCTCTCCTCCTCCTCATCCTCCCCCTCCTCCCCTTCCCCCCTCCTATCCTCCTCGTCCTCCTCCTGCTCCTTCTGCTCCTCCTCCTCCTGCTCCTCCTTCCTCTCCTCCTCCTCCTCCTCCTCCTCCTCCTCCTCCTCCTCCTCCTCCTCCTCCACCCCCATATCCTCCTATCTTCCTATTCCTTCTCCGTCCCCTCCTCCTCCTCCTCCTCCTCCTCCTCCTCCTCCTCCTTCTTTCCGTCCTCCCTCCTCTCCCTCCTCCCTCCTCCTCCCCCCGTCCCCCTCGTTTACCCTGGGACGATCCCGCGGCCCGTTCAGCTTCTCCGTGCACACGAGCTGCTCGGGCTTGTGCCAATATGGCGCCCACAGCTCGGCCAGCACGGTGGCGTTGTTGAAGCTGGCCTGCTTGCCAGCCTTGGGGGCGGTCGTAGTCGTCGTCGTCGTCGTCGTCGTCTTCGTTGTCGTCGTCGTCGTCGTCGTCGTCGTCGTCGTTGGCGGGGGGTCATGGGGGATGGCCGCCTTGGGGACGGTCGTCGTCGTCGTCGTCGTCGTCGTCGTCGGTCGTCGTCGTCGTCGTCGTCGTCGTCGTCGTCGTCGTCGGCGGCGGCGTCGTCGTCGTCGTCGTCGTCGTCGTCGTCGTCGTCGCCCCCGTGGCAGCCTTCAGCGGCATCGGCGGTGGACCGCGGCGCCGCGGCGCCGCCCGAGCGGGGGCGGCAGGGCGGCTTGAAGCCGCGGCGACTGCAAGCGCCGCCAGCAAGCAAGCAACAACGACAGAGGGAGGAGTTGAGAAAATACAGAGAAAGGTAGAGGAGGGTATGTACCTACCAAGGGCGATATATGTATATATGTTCGTATATATACATCTATATAAATATGTTATCATTTAACCTATATAACCATCATAACCTTACTTATGGTTATAACATATATTAAAACCATACATATGGTTTTGGCACAATCACAACCATACAATGGTTATGTGAGACCTCAGGGTACGGACTACTTACGGGCTACTTACGGGCTAGTTACGGGCTACTTACGGGCTACTTATAAGTTACTTATAAGTTACTTATAAGTAGGCCGTAAGTTCATAAGTTACTTATAACTAGCATAAGTACTTATAAGTACCCCCGCCGCGCGCAGACTCCATTCTCCATTCCCGGGCCACATTTTGGATGCCCGGAGCCAACTGTAGGCCACTTCGTGCTCTTCGACTTCCCAGAACTCCATTCCCGGGCCACATTTTGGATGCCCGGAGCCAACTGTAGGCCACTTCGTGCTCTTCGATTCCCAGAACTCCATTCCCGGGCCACATTTTGGATGCCCGGAGCCAACTGTAGGCCACTTCGTGCTCTTCGACTTCCCAGAACTCCATTCCCGGGCCACATTTTGGATGCCCGGAGCCAACTGTAGGCCACTTCGTGTTCTTCGATTCCCAGAACTCCATCCCGGGCCACATTTTGGATGCCCGGAGCCAACTGTAGGCCACTTTGTGGCTCTTCGACTTCCCAGCACTCCATTCCCTCTCTTCCCTCCCGGGGCCACATTTTTGATGCTGAGGGCAGGCGTGAGGCTGAGGCTGGAGGCCTGCTGGAGGCTGTAGGCACCTGAGTCTGAGGCGAGGCTGAAGGCAGACTGATCTGAGGCTGAAGCAGGCTGAGGCTGAGCTGAGGCAGGCTGAGGCTAGCTGAGCAGGCCGATGCTGATGAGGCTGAGGCTGAGGCTGAGGCTGATGCAGGCTGAGCTGAGCACGCTGAGGATGAGGCCGAGGCTGAAGGCAGACTGAGGCCGAGGCTGAGGCTGATGGAGGCTGGAGGCTGAGGCAGGCTGAGGCTGAGGCCGAGGCCGACGGCAGACTGAGGCTGAGGCTGAAGCAGGCTGAGGCTGAGGCTGAGGCAGGCTGAGGCTGAGGCTGAGGCAGGCTGATGCTCAGGCAGGCTGAGGCAGACTGAGGCTGATGAAGGGTGAGGCTGAGGCAGGCTGAGGATGAGGCCGAGGCTGAAGGCAGACTGAGGCCGAGGCTGAGGCTGATGCAGGCTGAGGCTGAGGCAGGCTGAGGCTGAGGCAAACTGAGGCTGAGGCTGAGGCAGGCTGAGGCTGAGGCTGTGACTGCGACTGCCGTTGCCAATGCGACTGCCATCGCGAATGCGACTACGACTGCGAGAACAGCAGAATTCTACAACAGGATTCTCATCTGAATCTTAAGGGGAATGCTTCCAGATATGCTCCTACACATCGCTGTTAGGTTGCTTTGCCGGGATAATGTGTAACAAGTGCTGAATGTTCTTCCTGTAGAAGGACAGGCCCGACTGAAGGATAGCGGTGTGGGTTACCCTTTCCCCCTCGGGGTCCTTGGAGTACAAGATCTCCACAGGGAACGTTCTGCCTCCCGCGGGGGCGGAATCGGCGGCGAGCCCAGGGGGGGAAAGTGAGAAGGGGGCGGGCCTTCTCAGAAGAGTCGACGGTCCCCTGGCCCCTCCATACCTCCCCTCCCTCCCTCCTCCTCCTCCTCCTCCTCCTCCTCCTCCTCCTCCTCCTTCTCCTCCCTCCTCCCTCTCCTCCCTCTCCTCCCTCTCCTCCCTCCTCCCTCTCCTCCCTGTCCTCCCTGTCCTCCCCGTCCTCCCTGTCCTCCCTCTCCTCCCTCTCTCCTCCTCTCCCTCCTCCTCCCTCCTCCTCCTTCCTCCCTCCCTCCCTCCTTTTCCTCCCTCTCCTCCCTCCTCCTCCTCCCTCCTCCCTCCTCCTCCTCCTCCCTCCCCTCCTCCCTCCTCCTCCTCCTCCTCCTCCTCCTCCTCCTCTTCCTCCTCCTCCTGCCTGGCCTTCTGGCAAGTTTGTCGGCCTTCCCCGAAGACGCTGAAAACTTCTCAGGAGGCGCGAGGGCTTCTGAGAGACCCCGACGCCTGCTGGGAAGGCCCTCTCCTCCTCCTCCTCCTCCTCCTCCTCCTCCTCCTCCTCCTGCTCCTCCTTTTCTCTCCCCCCCCCGCTCGCCGCCGATAGGAAACGGCCCTGCCAGGAGGCAAGAGGGCGGGAGGGAGGGAACGAGGGGGCGGGGAGGGAGGAGGGGAGGGGGGAGGGGGGGGAGGGGGGGAGGGAGGGGGGGAGGGGAGGGAGGGAGGGAGGGGAGGGGACGAGGGGGGGGGCAGGCGAGGGCACGCGCGCAACGTCACTACCTCTTTGCCGCCCTCGTGATCCTCGCCGCTCTGTGCTGCTGCTGGTCGCCTGCTGCAGGCGCCCAGGGCCACACAAAGATCAACACTCCGGACTTCTGCATAAGCCTGTGGCGAAAAAAACCGACGCCAAGATTTGGATGGGTGGGAGGGATGGAGGGGCTCCAAGCTCCAAACTGGGCTCCCGGATCTTCCGCGCCCTGCCGCTCCCCCACAGCACCCTCGGCTACGTCGACGCGGCCGTCTTCGGCATCTGCGATGGCATCGGCGAGCTCTGCGCGTGCTTCGCCGCGATCCCCGTGAACCTCGGCAGCCTGCCCTGCTCCGTCGGCGCGGCCTCGCTCTCCGCAATCGTCGGGGTCCCGCGCCTCATCTCTCGGGTTCCAGGGCCCTCCCTTGGCCGCCGCGCCACTTCGGTGGCCAGCCGGGCCCTCCTGCTCGTCGGCAGAAGCCACCCGCGTATCGGGGGCGCCATCGGCGTCGTAGGTGCGGCGGGCCTTGCCCTCCGGAAACGAGCCGTGCTCGCCCTGCGCGCGGTCTCCATGGAGTTCGTCGCGCTCTTCTTCAACGGCGCGACCCCGCCCGCCGCTGCAGGCCCTGCGATCGCAGTCCAGCGCGAGCAACGCGCGCCCTCCAGCCGCGCGCTCGCGGGCCGCGGCCCGCGCGCGCCGCCCTCGCCGACGCCCCTCCGACCGCGATCCACGCGCTCGCTGCGCGGTCGTCGCCGGCGCCCGCGCCGCGCGCCGCCGCCTGGCCGCCCGGGCCACGCCTCCCGCTGCGGGGGCGAGGCGCGCGCGCCCAGACGCGCCGCGCGCCGCCTTGCATCGCCTTGCATGGGCGGGCCCTGGGGCGACCCTGTCCCCGCGCCCCTTGCCTGCCAGAACCTTGGGGGACAAGTCGGCGCGGAGGTCGCTGTCCAGTGCCGGAAGCGCAACCCAGTCGACGGTCTCCGCGGCGTCGTCCAAGGCCACTCCGCCGACGCCAACCAACGCTGGATCGCCGCGCTCGCCAACGGGCGCGCCGCC
This sequence comes from Prorocentrum cordatum, assembly GCA_963575745.1. NCBI lineage: Eukaryota > Dinophyceae > Prorocentrales > Prorocentraceae > Prorocentrum > Prorocentrum cordatum. The sequence continues at coordinate 148,482 of CAUYUJ010017948.1, forward strand.
CGCCTGCCCCCCGCCAGTCAGATCGTCGCCGCCCAAGCGCCGAGCACGAGGCCCCGCCCCTCGGCGCGTGCGCCCCCCCCCCGAGGCCGCCGTCCAAGCCCCCCCCGCCGCCCCGCGCCCCCCCGCCGTCTACGCGCGCGGCGCGGCAGAGGGGGCGAGTCGAGGAGGTGGGGGCGGGGGCGACAATCACGACCGCCGCGCCAGCCACGCGCCCTGCGACGCGCGCAACGTGAAAATGTTGCGCCACATCGTCACCGCACTCAGTGCCATCGCCGTCGGAATCACTGGCGCATCGCGTCGTCCACGCGCGTGCCAACTGCTCCACATGCCTCCGGCGGGCCCGACCAAGGGCGCGGCCGGGGGAGGGGGGGGGCGCGCGGGCCCGCCCTACCAGGCCCCCTGGGAGCGGAGCTGCTGAGTGCAGCGCATGCCGCGCGCCCCAGCGCCCCCCCCCCCACCTCCTCCCCTACCCCCCCCGGGGCGCCCCCTGACCCCAGTCGGCGGCAGAGGAAGAGGAGGTAGGAGCTGGAGAATGATGACGACGATGATGACAGGCAGGCGCGCAGCTCCCAGACGGTCTCGGCCGACTCCGCCGCCGCTGGGCTGACCCCCAAGAGCCGCCGCCCCCGCCGTCGCCAGGCCGCCGGCCCCCCCGAGGCCCCTGATAGCCAGCGACCCCTGCGCGCTGGCCGCGCACTTGGCTCGATCCCTGTCTCACCTCGTCCTCCGGCTTGACCTGCTTCTCCGTCGGCCAGGGGGGGTCGCCCTTAGTCGAGCCAACCTGCGCGGGACAGCCAATCGACGCATCGAGCTCCGATCGCGCGGCCCGCGGCCCCCTACTCGCAGTGCCCGCCTGACTATCGCCTACAACTCGTTCGCCCTCGCCCCCTGCCTGGACGAGGCCCTCGAACCCCCGCGCGGCGAAGTGACGGCCTTGGTCACGCATGCCTTTTCCATGCGTCTTCGCACCGACTCTCACGTCCTATTATTACGGGTCTTGACCTGGTCGGGCGCCTTTCAAGCACGACAAGGCTACGCCGTGTCTTTGGACGCTCTCTGACGGCCATGCAGCATCGGGCGCGCATTCCTTGCCTCTCCAGGGAACTGTCCCTCCCTGTATGAGTCGCGCCCGCAACCGGTGTGGCGCCGTCGCCGCCTGGTGCACTCCCTGCTGATGAAGCCGCGCTTCAGCTTCTGCTTCGCCGCGGCAGGGGCGCCGCTCGCAGGCGCATCCGCTTCTTTCTCTTCTCTGACGGCCCCGCTGCATCGGGCCCGCCACTTCCTTGCCTCACCAGGGCGCAGCCGCGCCCGCAGTTGTAGCAGTGTTGACGCTTGTCACACTCTCCGCCGATGTGGCCGCGCTGCAGCAGCTGCAACTTCACAGCGGGGATGACGCTCGCAGGCGCACTCTTGATCTCGCTGCCACCTACACGCAACACAATGCGTGTTTCACTCCGCTTTCTTGTACATTCGCCGTCTGACAGTGCGCCCTAAACCGTCCACAGCAAGACACTCTCGCCGCAACCTTGTTTGCCCGCCTCGGGTCTCTAAAACTTCTTACCAGCCCCATTGCCCGCGCGGCCACGCATCATCGGGGCCTTGCTGCGGCGGCGGGGGACGCCGAGTCGTTCGCAAGCCGCTCAACGGTCAAGCCCTAATCTTCTGGCCGCCAACCCAGGCTTCGCCGACCTGGGCCCTCTCCCAACGCGGGGCGCAGAGAGACTTGGCGCATCGCCTGCTCAGCACCCCGTCTCTTGCTTCAGTCGCTTAGCGGTGGGATGTGGTTGTTTCAGCATTCTCCACCTCAAAGCGCGCACCACCCCCAAGACTGCGATGGCGGCCCTGGCTGCCGCAGTGGCCGGCTGTCGACGGGACTACCGATGAATTACGTGTACCATATCTCTCCCTCTCTCTCTCTCTCTCTCCCTGTCTCTCTCCCTCTCCCTCTCCCTCTCTCTCTCTCTCTTTCTCTCTATTCCTACGTATATTTCTTTGTACCTCTCTCTCTCTTTCTCTCTCTCTCTCTCTCTCTCGCTCCATTTCTTTCTATATATACATATCTATATACATATAAAGATGTATATGTGAATATAGTTTTCTGTCTCTGTTTCTGTCTCTGTCTCTCTCCCTCTCTCTTTCTCACTCTCTCTCTCTCTCTTATTATTCTCCATCTCTCCCTGTCTCTTTCCAGTCGCTCGCCGCTCAGGCCTGTTTGTTTGGGGGCCCCTCTCCTCCCCCGTCCCTCCCTCCTCCCTGTTGTCCCCCCTCCCGTTTCCCCCTTCCGTCCTTCCGCTACTCCCTCTTCCACTCTTGCGTCCGTGCGTGGGAACGCGCGGCGACACTCGCGGCTGCAGCTGTGACGGCTGGCCCTCCCCGCGGCACCCGCCTTCGCGAGCAGGCGCCGCAAGGAAGGGAGGAGGGGGAGGAAGGTGATCTCCTTCGCGCGCCGAGTTCGCCGATGAACAGGGCACGGGCGCGAGGCCTCCTCTCGCCCCTGCCCGTGCCTCATGGACTGCGAGAGCGCACCCTGGGCCGTATCGCTTCAGGCTCCCGAGCGAGGTGAACGTGACAAACATGAGATTGTGCGGAGTCGAGGAACTCGCCATCACTCGGACGTCCATTCCCCGTGCATGTTTCGATGTCGTGCGTGTATTTCGTTGCTAAGTCATCCAGGATGCTCCTCGAGGGTCCTCGCCAAGCAGAACATGCACACGTCCGAGCGATGCCACGAGGGAATGAGCAGCAGGATGACGATGAGGAGCTCACCCCTGTTGGAGGCACCCCGGGGGTGTGAACTGGTTGGGGCTCCAGAAATCGGTCACGAGAGGGATTAATCGGTCCCAGGTCTTAGGAGGCTCTCGAATGAGCTTGAAACTTGGGGCCCAACCCTACGGCATACCATGGTGGGCGGACACTCACCTCGGGGTGTATCCCAAGAACTCCCTCCTTTTCTGACCGGCCTCATTCTTGTTGAAACGTCGGGGGATGGGGGAAGAAAAATCGCCTGGAAGGATGGAGCCAAACCCGTTGTGCAACCCTTCTCCCCGGATTCGTTATTGGCAGTCCCAATGCCCCAAAAAGGGTCTCCTGAGGCAGCAAAACAAAAAACCGTTCCGAAACCAGCGCCTCGAGCCTCCCCCTCCCCCTTCCGGAACCAGTGCTGGGACAACTCATACCCCCAGCCGGCTCCAAACCCTGGCCCTCCGCCTGGCATCGGCACTGCATCGGCGATCCGTCGCCGATTCACCTCGGCGATGCGTCGGCGACGTCGGCGATGCGTCGGCGCTGTCGGCGTGGCGAAAATCGGGCTCCACATCGAGCCGTCTTGGCGATGCATCGGCAATGTGGCGCGATCCTCCTCCGGCCACCTACTCGAAACCCACTTGGGAGGCCAGCACTGGTCTGTCTGGCCGCCGAGAGGGAGACGGTGGCGATGCCCGTGCGCCCCACGCCTTGGGTGTTGCCAGAAGTGCCCATGGCTCAATATGCCTCCAGGAGTTCCAGAGCACCCCTCACGAGGCCCAGAGGACCCCAGGAGCACCAAAACAGAGCGAAAATCGAAGCACGCAAACATGGATTAGCGATCCATGGATTTGACGCGCACCTCCCAGAATGCAGCCAGCGCCGCCTCGTTCGGCGGCGGAAGTCCGCGACTTCCAGCGGAAACGTGATCCGTTGCTAATCCACGCCCCCCCTGATCCATGTTTGCGATCGCCTGAGCAAAGCTTGGAGCAAGTCAGGCCAGGGGCACTTTGGGCCAGGGGCCTCCTCCTCCTCCTCCTCCTCCGCCTCCGCCTCCTCCTCCTCCTCCTCCTCAACCCCTGGGCTCCCCGCCTGGGATCGTGAAGATGTGGGAGTTGAAGAAGTAGCTCGAGAACCTGGGCTGCACACGCCGCCTCCTGCCCTGCCCTTGCCCCGCAGGACTCTGCTCCTCCTCCACCTCCTCCTCCTCCTCCTCCGCCCACCCCCTCCTCCTCCTCCTCCTCCTCCTCCTCCTCCTCCTCCTCCTCCTCCAACTCCTCCTCCTCCTTCCTCCTCCTCCTCCTCCTCCTCCTCCTCCTCCTCCCCCTCCTCCTCCTCCTCCTCCCCCTCTCTCCTCCTGTCTCCTCCCTGCTCTCTCCTCCTCCCCCTTTCCCCCGATGTGGGAGTGGACAAAAAAAATCTCGAGAGCCTTGGCTGCACACGCCGCCGCATCCCCTACCCCTGTCCCACAGGACTCCCTCCGCGCCCCCGAGGGGTCGCCCAAAGCACAGGCTGCACTTCCCCCGCCTTCTTTCCTGCCTTTGGTGGCCATTCGTGGGAACCTCCCATGCCGTCCTGCTGGCCCTTTCGAATCCACGCTTGTCGACCCGAAACGACACTCGACGACGCTAATCGACTGCGGTCGACACCAAATCGACGCTACCCGACGCCTGTTCGTCGGTTACCAGACACCAGCGCACGCCAGTACGCACGAGAGACGGAGATATAATGACATACGAAACTCCCACGCTGTGCTACCGAACCCCTGTCTCGCGACACATGAAGGAAGAACATACGCTATGAACAAGCATTCCAGCATTCCCAGTTCCCCGCCAATGTCTTGGGTCGGCGCTGGACCCACCTCCCTGGCTAGCGGAGCATGCCAAGAATGGCGCCGGAGGCGCCACCATGAGGGGCACAGCGCCGATCCCAGAAATCCGCGAAGACCCTCGACAGTTTATGTTTATGGCGCGATTCGTCGAACAAAGGAACACACTGCAATCAGCTGGAAATGGGGCGTTGCATCTTGGGGGGTGGACCCTTGCATTTGCGAATGAGCAGCGCAGGCGGGAGGACAACGAGGATGGGAAACAAGAAAGGACGAAGGGTATGGAGGGGTGAGAACAACGAGTCGAAAACGACAAAGGCGCGCCCCATCAATGGCCACGTGCCCCCAAGAACTTCTCCGCATCCAGCGTGGCAGAAGTCACGATCAACTTCAACTCTGGCCGCCTGTCCGGCAGAGGGCAGATGAGAGATACAAGCGATAGGTTGGGGTGGAGAGAGGAGAGGGTGAGGATAGCAGAGAAAGGAGGGAATGGGAACGGATGGGGAAAAGGGGCGGGGGAAGGGATCAAGAGGAAGAGAACCCATACCGTACCTCCGCTATCACGAAAACGCTACGACGGCCTGTTATTCCACGCTTGGCCCGCATCAGGCCGCGGGCCTGTCAAAAGACGGCCCGACATGCCAGCCCCAGGATGGAGCGTCGAGCAGTCGGGACGGCCGCGTCGCGAAAACAAAAAGATCAAGGCTGAATGTCGGGAGCGGGGCAAGGAAGAAACCAGGAAAGGCGGGGAAAGGGGGAAGGGAAGGAAAGGCGTCGCGGGAAAGGACGGCAGGACACGATGGGAGGACAAAGCCTCTGCATGAGGGTATCGTCTATCCGTCTTTGCCTTTCAAATTCTTGCCGCGCTGTCTGGGCTCCCCTCCTCCATCCTCTCCATCCCTCTCACGCCCATCCCGCTCGCCTCAGCGGCCAGCCAAGACGCACCCCCCCGGTGGCCAAGATTCGACCTGGACAAAAAGTGACGCAAAAGCAGCCGATCCGCCACGAACGCGGCTTTCATCCGCCTGAATGGCGCCCGTTCGTCCGCCGGCCACGCCGCGCGACGCGGCGGCCCCGCGGAGAAAAAACGCCGGCCCGGAAGGAGCAACGGCTTCCAGGGCGGAGGATGACACCCTGGAGCACTGGGCTCTCCATGAACCTTGGCATCATCACGCCAGAGAGCGAGGCGAGTGCCAGAAGCGGCCGGGGGGGTCCGAACTGGATGCGCACCGAGAAAATCTGCGAAAAGAGCGAGGCGGGAGCTGCCCCGGCAAGGGGGCCCACTCCTCATCGTGGTACCCCAACCACCGCATTGTGTCCTCCACCTTGCACGGCCGCCTCTGTTCCCCCCATGGAACGGGCGATCTCTTGCTTCGGCGCAGAGCAGCTGCTCTCCTCTTTCCTTGGATCACTGCGCGGTCTCCTGCTTTCATGCGTGGCACCGAATGCCCTATAATCCGCAGAACTTGCGACGGCTACGACAATCGCGCGCGTTCTGGCATCGTCGCCGCGAATGTCCGATTCTCGCGCTCCGATGTTCAAACCTCGCGCTCCTGCGGCAAAAGGCAAAATCGCCCTCGCGACCCCGCTGCAACGAACGTCGCCTCAATGCGCAGAGCCTTCCACCCGCGACCCCTGCGTGCCCGTTGGCCTCCCGCTCGAGAGAGTCGCGCGCGCTCTTTCGACGCCCCTCGCCCAAACACTCATCGTGCACTCCGAGGAGCCAGTCGTCTTGGTCCTCCACGCGCTTACATTCCGTCAGTTCCGTCATTCCCTGCAGCGCCCCTTCGCCCCCAGCTCCCCAGGAAGAGCGCTGCCCGCAGCACCCCGCGGCACCGGGCGCGCATTTCCACGCGCTCGTCAGGCGCGACGCGCCCGGCGCGATGATTGCGGTTTCTGACGGCGGCCCCAGAGAGGTCTCTGCAGAAAAGCGCGCCCGCGCCCCCGAGCGGCCCTCGCGCGCCGCCCCTACCCTGAGTATTTTGGAAGGGTGGAGGGCTCAGGGTGAAATCCATATGGGCTCTTGCACCTCGAGAATCAGTCCAGCTTCAAGCCCCGAAGATCCATCGAAACGGCGTTCCAGATTCCACCCTCTGCCCTCCACCCAGAGAACATGCTCGGCTTCCTACCTTCGCGTCGCTCGCTGCTGACTTGCGCGACCGCAGATGCGAATCCAGCGCTGCACAGAAACTCGCACTCACAATGCTCACCTCGTCGATAACCGGCCACTTCTACCGTGACATCCGCGGCGCTGCCATATCCTTTTTGGTCTTCTTCCCCGAGCTTGCGCTTCCATCGCCCCCCGGCGCATTGCTCCGTCGCCTTCGTCCAGCCCGCGCCAACTGCACTGCGCATCGCGTTCCCGCCAATGGCCAGCGCGCATGTGGCCTGCGAAGCCGTCGACTGCAAGTCGATGCCGCGCGCGCAGCCATCTTCTCGCGGAAGAGTTATTTGCTGATCGCGCCCACGACGGAGCTCCCCAGTCTCTGGGCCGCCGCGCAGCACCCGCAGAGAGGGGCCGCACGTCTGCGCGTCTCTGGCACGCCTTCTCTCAGCAGGGAATTCCTGCTCCCGGGCCCGATCGTCCACCTTCCCCACCCCGCTGCGGCGACCGGCGCGAAGCCCGAAATCCGCCACCCCATCTTTCCACCAACGCGCGTGGGCGCAACGTCGTCCCACTTCAGCGCACGGCCCCATCCGCGCTTCTTTCGTTTCCCGCTCTTCTGACTCATGTCCCCTCACCAGACGGCGTCGCCCCTCGCCGTCGGCCCCCCGGCTTCCTTCTTCTTCGCCCATTCACGACTGGGTCCGTCCGTCTGTCCTCTCTCCCCATGGGCGCGCCCCCGATTGCAAGTATTCCGCCTGCTGGCCGCATCGACAATTCTCAGGCCCACCTTCTTCATCGCTGCACAGCTCGTCGTCGGGTTTCACGTAGTCTTCGTCCGTGACTGGCCGCAGGCCCGCGACCCTCACTTAGTTCTGGGCGTGCCCACTCGTGTCCTCGCACTGCATGCCTTGTTTCGACCATTGCACCGACGCCTCCGCCCACGACCCGTCCGCTCCACGGAACTATCGCGGATGTCGCAGTCCACGTGCCACATTTTCTCGCAGGGTAGATGCTCGAAAATACGCAATTAGCAAGAGCCCATTCCTCTTTTCTTTTCCCGCCCGTGTTTCGGCTGCTGCCCCCGATAAAAATTCGGATTCCTCGGGCGCTCGCTCCGCACCCAAACCCACGTGTGTCTTAGCTTCCATCCCAGGGACACCGGGGAACGGCATTCACGCATCTCGCCCGCCGTCTTTCGCCACGTCGTCCACCTGCTACCGACTGCGTTCCGCATTGCACGCCGCTTAATTCCTCGCGGCTGGCGCCTTCCGGGGCTATCATGGAGCACTTTGGGGCGACATGGGCTGTCTACGGGCGCTCTTGGGGGCCTCTGGCAGGAACGTAGTCACAGCGCAGCAGCACGGCAGACCAGCGCGACACACCGCGCAACCGAAGTATCCCAAATCGCTCCAAGACGGCCCCTGAGGCTCCCAAGAGGCCCCACGGCACGTTGTCACCGCACGCGGCGCGCGCGGTAAACGCACAGCACGGCACGCGGGCACAGCAGAGCACTGCACGGAGCGGGCATTGAATCGAGGCGTCGGCAGATGGAACCATCAGCCTCTAGAGTCTTGCTTGGCCGTTTGGGCGGCTCCTTGCTACTCGACGCGTGGGCATTCCGTTCAGCCATTCCTGGACTACCATGCTTCGTCGTCCTGCTCTTCCTGTCCTCCTTGCTGAGGTTCTTGAAGCGGTTGCCACCCAATCTCAGTCGCGAAGGCCAGATCGCTTCTCATATACGAGACCTATGTTGCTTCACATCAGCAATTTGGCCCCTGCTGACTTTTTTCAAAATAATATATTGGGATGAAACGCTGCCGCTGGATATATCGAGCACAATTGATCACGACACAAACGCTCCTGCGATCCCCGCCAAAATGGCAAGAAATGGTAAGCTCAGATCCGCATGGCTACATTGCAACCGAACCGCTTGACCACCATCTCGACCGAACTGGCGGAATTCGACCACGCGTCCGACAAAATACGTTCGACGAGGGATGCGCTGCACAATGCCCCGGCCACGGGCAGCGCCACGAGGGAAAGCGGGCCCTTCGATGTGTCACTTTCAGCGCCCGTGAAAGTGACACCTCCCAGGGCCCACTTAAAGAGCACCAGAAAGGCTCCAAGAAGGCCCCGAGAAGGCCCCAGGGCGGCACCAAGAGGGCTCCCAGAGGGACCCAAGAGAGGCCCCAAGAAGGGCCCAAGACCCTCCGCGGCGTCACTTTCAACGCCCGTGAAAATGACACCTCCCAGGGCCCACTTAGGGCCTCAGAAAAGCTCTAAGAAGGCCCCGAAAGGGCCATAGAGAGCCGCCCTGGGTTCAACTCCGCGTGGCGGAGTTAGAAGCGATAACTTCAATGCCCTGCTGGAGGCCTCTTAGGGGCCCTAAGACGGCACTGAAGAACCCCATCGGGGCTTTTTCAAAGGCAGAGGAGGGCGCAAAAAGGGGCCTCAGTGAGCCCCTGGTCTAACTCCACCTGGCGGAATTGGAAGCGATATCGCCCGGCGCCTTCATGGAGCCGCTCGGAGCTTCCAAGACGGCTCCAGAAGGCCCCAGGAGGGCCCCAAGAGGATCGAACGACGATTCCTGGAAGTGCACCAGTGAGACCCTTGTTGACCTCCGCCTGGCGGAGTTGGAAGCGACAATTTCCAGTGCCCTCTTGGGGCCTCTGGGGGGCCCCTCAGAAAGCTTTGGGGAGCACAGTGAAGGCCTTCGCAGGGCCGCGTGAGAGCCGTACCAGGGCCGCATGTGTGCGCGGATGGGGGCGACGAGTGCTGACGCTGACGAATATGAGAATGATGAGGGCGATCAAGGCTGGCCCGAAACAAATCCTGGCGCCATTGCAGGCCGCCGATTATCGGCCACGCCGCCAGGACGACGCCAAGCAACAAAACGACACCAACCAACAAACCGACACCAACCAACAAACCAACAAATCGACACCGGCCAACAAAAGGACACCAAGCAACAAAACGACACCAAGCAACAAAACGACACCAACCAACGAAACGACACCAACCAACAAAACGGCACGAATCAACAAAACGGCACTGACCAACCAAACGACAAATCACTTCACGACACCAATGAACAACGCGAAATCCACCGACCGCCAACCAAGCATAAAATCAACCGACACAACGAAACCAACCCATAGAGCCAGACCAACCACTGGATTCGTGAGTCGGGGTAGTCATGGAAGTGAGCCGCTGCAGCCCGCGGAAGCCATTAACAGTGACCAGAGCACCGCAATGCAGCAACGTCCCCGGGCGGCGGCGGGAGTCTTGGATCTCCCGCGGGACTGGAGCGTAGCGAGTTCGTCCTGGGTCCGGTTTAGTGAAGTGAAGAATTTCGGGGTGCTTGCATGGCAAAAACCTTCACTTCACTAATCTGGGGCCCCTGGAGCCCCAGGGCGTTTCAGGTCCCCTCGCTGTCTGGGTAGTCCAGGGGGCGCAGTGGCGGCTTACCAGAGGCCCTGTTCCCTAGCCTCACTTGCTTTCACCCGTGGTGCTCGACGGCCGTCTCGGAGCTGTCTTGTGGCGGTCTGGGGCAATCCCGAAGCCTCTTGGAGCCATCCCAAGGCCCCAAGGCGCCACCAATGGGGGCCCCAAGAGAGCTCCCAGAGGGCCCCGAAAGGCCTACAACAGATTGCACGTTCGCGCGAATTCTTTGTACCACTTTGGGGGGTCCCTCTTGGGGCCCTCGGGGAACGTTCTTGGGGCCCTCCGAGGGCCCACTGGGGCCCCGGGAAGGCCCCAAGAACGCTCCCAGAGGGCCCCAAGAATGCTCCAAGAGGGCCCCAAGAGGACCCCCACAAGTGACAAGAACTATTTGCATGAAGGTGCAACTTACTCGGCGCCTCTCGGGGCGCTCTTGGAGCCGTGCTGGGCGCCACTCGTGGACGACATGGGCTGGGCGACGGCATGTGGACCCTGTCGCCTGGGCCATCGGGGGTGCTCCCCAATGGGGCCACGAAGCTTCTGAGCGTATGACGGAATGGGCTGGGCGGCGGCCTGTGGGCCCTGCCTGTGGGGCCGTCGGTATAGCTCCCCGTGGGGCCACGAAGCGTGTGAAACGTATGCCGAAATATGCTGGGCGGCGGCCTGGGAAACCTGCCGCTGGGACCTTTTTTTGGTGGAGCTGCCTATAGGGGCACGAAATGTTTGAGAGTGTCATCAATGTGGCCTGGGCGACGGCATGTGGACCTTGCCGCCGGGACCTCCGATGAGCTCCTCATGGGGACACGAAGCGTCTGAGGGGCGGGCCGACATGGGCTGGGCGGCGCACTAAGGACCCTGCCGATGGGGCCTTCGGTGGAGCACCTCACAAGGCCACGGGACTTGCGGGGAATGTGGCGAAACAGAGACGCGGGGGAACAAGGGGGGTGGTTTGATGATGTTGATGAGGATGGTGGTGGTATTGATGATGGAGACGACGAAAATGCTGATGATGCTGATGATGATGGTGATGGCGACGATGACGATGGACGATGACGACGGGGACACGCGGAGAGCAGGGGCAGATACGCGAAGAGGGAGGACGAGGGAGGGGGCCGAAGGAATGACGCGGGGCGGTGTCTCTTCAAAACGAAGAACCAACACTGCAATCTGGTAGGAAATTTCTGGACGACCCCCCCCCGTGGCGCGGTCAATGTCCGCGACAGCATCGCTAGCACTACGAACGAAATGATCGAACTCTTCCTGCGACGTTACCCGCGGGGTGGATCAGCCAGGGATGGGGGTCGAAAACGCCCCAGCGCAAAGCAAATGTACAATCCTGAGAAACCCCAGCCCACATCAACCGATCCGCAACAAGCACGCAAGCCTTTGACGACCCCAACGCACGTGACATCGCATAACGCGACGCGCCATCGAAAACGTTCGACGCGCGGCCTCGGAATGACATCGGGCTTCATGGAACGTCGAATGGAAAACATGAAAAACCGCCCTGTGGGCTCCGAGACCCAAAATTACTGATGTGAAGGATTTCGGCTCGTCGATCATAGCGTGCCCCGTCATCGGCCTCAGCCGTTGCAAGCTAGCCCCATCCTGCAGATTCGTGTCTAGGAGGTTTCTCTGACGTCGGTGAGGGGGTGAATGCATCGGGGGAGAAGGAACACGCGCGATAACAGACCAGCAACCAATCCGCACTAAACATAACGCGCACGGACAAATAAACCTGGATGTAGAACTGGCACCGAAGCTAACACGGACCAATGCCCAGGACTACACTTCCCCTGCTACCGCTTCACCACATGAGACCGACATTCACCACAGGAAAACCGTCACCGAGGAGGAGGATGAGGAGGAGAAGGAGAAGGAGGAGGAGAAGAATGAAAAGGGGACTAGGAGAAGTGGAAGGAGGAGGGGGGGGAGGAGGAGGAGGAGGAGGAGGAGGAGGAGGAGGAGGAGGAGGTGGAGCTGGAGGAGGAGGAGGAGGAGAAAGAGGGGGAGGAGAAGAAAGAGGATGAGGAGGATGAGGAGAGTGGAGGAGGTTTCTCCCCGACATGCTGACAGCGTCATGCCTCCCAACCCTGGCTGCTGTCCGACAGCAGCCTGCTTTGCCAGTCAGAGACAGCCATCGAGGAAGAGTATGTAGTGCAGAGAGCTGGTGTGCCCATTCAAACCACGAGTCATTCGATGCGCCTGTCGCCCCGATTGGGCAGGATACTACCGTCCGCTTCACCAACCCCGTTACGAGAACGTCAGTGCCAGCCAACACTGACCAGGGCAAACTTGACTCGCTATTCGATATCCTCCATTTTCTATGTTGTACTCTCTCTCTCTCTCTTTCAATGTCTCTCTCTCTCTCTCTCTCCCCCACCCATGCTCTTTATGCGATTATATATATATATATATATACACACGTGTATACACACTATCCCTCTACTACATCTCTCTCTCTCACTCTCTTTCTCTCTCTCTCTCTCTCTCTCCTTCTCTATTGGAACGAACTCGGGGATCTGGAGCTACGGAACGAAGAACCCAGGAACCCAGCCGGCCACCGAAATCGGCCAGGCATTTTGGCCACGCCCTTACGGTCTCAGGAGCACGAGAACCCGACCACCCACCGAAATTGCAGCAAGGGCCTGGGAACCTGCGCCGCCCAGCAAGAGCCTGGGAACCTGCGCCGCCGTGCGCGCCTCGGGGAAGGGATCAGGGACGAGGGAACAAGGAGGAGGGATGAGGGAGAACGTAGGGGCTAGACACAAATTCCAGGATCCCCCTATTTGTCTATATATATATATATATATATATATATATTATATATATATATATATATGTTTTTGTCTCTCCCTCCACTCCCCCTATGCTCTCACACGTGTTCCTGGGCATCGACGTGTAAGAGGGTCCGTGTCCGTTGCTCCCTCCTGCAGGGTGCAGGAACCTCTCGCGCCCCCTCTGGGCCCCGGGCGGCCAATCGGGAGCCCCCTTCCTGCAACCCTCTCTCTTGCAGCGCTTTGGAGGCGTCTCCCACGGGCGACGCGGAGCGTCCGCCGCGCGGCCGCGCGGGCGGGGCCGAAGCGGGGTCGAACTCTTCCCGAGGGGGGGGGAGGGATAACTACCCACGCTCGTCCTGGCGTGCTGCAATCGGGGGTGGCCAAGAGGAGGGCTTCCAAGAGGGGGGAGACAAAACATGGCCGGCGGCAAGTGCGCGGCCGGGGGGGAGGGGGCTGGGGACGTAACGAAATAAGAAGAGGCGCCGTGAAATCTGGGGAGATATCATGGCCAACGCCATGATACCCCCCCTCCCTAGTTATCGCCCCCCTCTTTGCCGACCCCGATACGAACGACGACGAAGCCAGGACGAGGATCAAATCGGGCCGGGATCAATCGAGAATCTCTGAGGTCCGGCGGGTCCGGGGGATGTCTCGGGCGCAGCGGCCTCCTCGGAGCGTTCCAGGACGCTCTGAGAGCGTCCAGGAACGCCCTGGAACGGATCTAAGTTATCCTCGCCGTAGCCCCGCCCGGCACACGCTCGTCCTGACGTCCTGAAACCCTGCATCCTCTCCATTCATCGCCCAAACGTCACTGCGAGACGCCCGACCTCGGGCGGGTGGTAATGGGGGGAGCCCAAATGAGGAGTGCGGGAAAGAACCCTAAAAGGGTCCTTGAGGGGCTCCTTTGGGCATCAAATGGCTCCGTGCTGGCTCCACGGGGGCCGCCTCGCTCCCCGCGCAGGCTGCGAGGGGGCGCAGCGTCGGGAGTGGACGGGCCCAGGGGGGCGGAAGCATCGACCCGGAGTCGGCGATGGGGTCTCAGGGTTGGGCCTCGTGTGAAGGCTTCTTGTGGTCGAGCTCCTCCTGCATGGGGAGAGATGGTGGGCGCGGAGGAGAGCGAGACGGTGGGGTGGGGGGGGCAGGAAGATCTGAGGACCAGGGAGAGCCCGGGAAGGCCAGGAGGGCTCAGGGGGGACAACATCGACCTGGAATGGGCGATACATCGCCGACAGATCGGCGATAGGCCCCCGATAGCGGATCGACACCTTCCTGGGCAGGTTGGGGCTATCGGGCCTCTATCGGCGATGAATGGGCGATTGGGGGTCGATATATACCCCCTATGCCAGTCCCCCCTACCGTTGCTCCTGAGATACAATCAACCCGCATAACAAGGATGCGCAGTAAGGAGGCGAGGGCCTCGGAGGGCCATGTTCACGTTTTGTTCGAACGAGGCTGGCCTGCGAAAGTCGCCGAGGATGGGCCCAAGGGGCACGGATGCAGGGGCAGCCTTGGAAAGCTGCTCATCTTTAATGGAATCCTTCATGTGTGCGCGTGTACTGCACAAGTGCAAGCAGATGGGCGCACGTGCGCAGAATGTTCCGCAGATCTGCGGACGATTCAGCGCGTTTTTTTGTCGTAGCTGCGACAGCACGATCACTGATGAGGTACATTGGAGGCCAGTCCACAAGAAACCTCCCACAAGAAACCCAACCCTGAGACCCCAGGGCGTCCATTGAGTTTTGGTGCGGGAACGTCACGCTCTCCATCACAAAACCATCAAAACCCAAGAAACCTAGGGCACCCTGGAGGCAGGCAGGGTGTTTCTTGGCATGGGCCCCTACTATACATTAATTTCAGTAGTCGAACTCCTACTCGAAACGTTGGGGAGGGGAAGCGGCTCAGGGGCGGAAGCATCGACCTGGAGTCGGTACGACTCTTCGCCGACAGATCTGCGGTAGGGCCCCCGACAGAGAGAATCCGCAAAGTGCTGGGCGGTGTCGTAGGGGAACGAAAAATGAAATAAACACAACAACTCGTATACGTAGCCGATCCTTCCTCTCCTCCTCCTCCTCCCCCTCCTCCTCCTCCTCCTCCTCCTCCTCACTCGCCTCCTCCTCCTCCCTCTCCTCCTCCTCCTCCTCCTCCTCCTCCTCCTCCTCCACAGTGGAGACCCATGCCAAGAAGCAGGGGAACGAAGAACGACATACACACAACAACTCGGAGGTTCGCGCGGATTTCTCGGATCCGCGCTGGACCCTCCTGGCGGCGCCTCCGGCGCCGCCCCTGGCGCGCTCCGCGCGCCAGGGAGGTGGGTCCAGCGCCTCACCGAGAAGTCCGCGCGGACCTCCGAGTTTTTACTTTTATGTCATGGTTCGTCCCCCTATACATACCCCATTCTTCCCGCCTGAAGCAGATTCCACCGCCTGGGGCCACGTCTGATATACAAGAACGACGCCCCAGGAAGGGCACTCCTGTATGCCACGCCCATGACCAGGGCCCTCGCCCAACCCTAGGGCCTTTTGGGGTAGAACATTGTTGTTTTTTTGTTTCCGGCGGATTCGAGTATCGTTCTCCGACGAGATTCGAGGAAATACAAATATGGAATAAGGCGCCTTGATTCACCTAGCGCGTTCCACTACTTGCAAAGTGCCTACTCGCGAACGTCCCAAAAACGCATGTCCGTTTCGATGTATTTTATCGTAGACTCCCCGCGGCGAATCCAGGCCCTTTGCGAGTAGTTCCTTTGCGAGTAGTGGAACGCGCTCGTCCACTACTCGGAGGAGGAGGAGGAGGAGCAGGAGGACGAGGAATAGGAGGAGGAGGAGGAAGAAGAGAAGGAGGAGGATGACCAGGAGGAGGAGGAGGAGGAGGACCAGGCGGAGGATGAGGAGGAGGAGGAGGAGGAGGAGGAGGGAGGAGAAGAGGAAGGATGGGCTACGTGAACAAAAATCTCGAGGCTCGAACCTCAACTTGCCCCCCCTGGCGTTCCCCCCCCCTGCTTGAGCAGGGACCAACCATCCCAGAACTCCGATATGCCTACCACGATATGTTCGAATAACAATAACAACGTTTTGTTTATAATATAAGCCAGATGCGTTAAAACAAAACAGTATCAGCCAGAAATTAATGTTTTAAGAGCATTTCGTGCAGACCAGAACAAGAATATTAGAACATTATTTGGTGAGCCTCTATCGGGGGCGCGCAAACATGGACTAGCGATCCATGGATCTGGCGCGCAGTCGCCAAATCCATGGATCGGGGGAGGTACCCCCCCCAAAATGCGGCCGCTCGGCGGCAGAGATGTGTGATTTCCCTCGATCCGTGTTTGCGATCGCCTGACTGTAGGCGAGCCAGGACGCTTCGCCACTGCTTGACCTGCAGGCCACGGAAGGGCTCCCGCGCCCACCGCGCGGCCTCTTCACGGCATTCTTGAGCAGGCCGAAGAGGACGTCCGTCGAGATCGTGCGCTCGTGGGCCTGGCGCGCGCCGCGAGGGCAAGTCGGACATCCTCCTCCCTGTCCTCCTACCCCCCCTCCCCCTCCCCCCCCCTCCCCCCTCGCCCTTCCCCTCCCCCTCCCCCTCCTCCTCCTCCTCCTCCTCCTCCTCCTCCTGCTGCTCCTCCTCCTCCTCATCATCATCATCATCAGCATCATCATCATCCTCCTGCTGCTCCTCCTCCTCCCCCTCCCCCTCTCCTCCTCCTCCTCCACCTCCTCCTCCTCCCCTCCTCCTCCTCCTCCTCCTCCTCCCTCCTCCTCCCTCCTCCTCCCCCTCCTCCCCTCCTCCTCCTCCTCCTCCCCCTCCCCCTCCTCCTCCTCCTCCTCCTCCTCCTCCTCCTCCGCCTCCTCCGCCTCCTCCTCCTCCTCCTCCTCCTCCTCCTCCTCCTCCTCCTCCTCCTCCTCCTCCTCCTCCTCCTCCTCCTCCTCCTCCTCCCCCTCCCCCTCCTCCCCCTCCTCCTCCAGCTCCTCCTCCTCCTCCCCTCCTCCTCATCCTCCTCATCCTCCTCATCCTCTTTCTTCTCCTCCCCCTCTTCTCCTCCCTCCTCCTCTCCTCCAGCTCCACCTCCACCTCCACCTCCTCCTCCTCCTCCAGCTCCTCCTCCTCCTCCTCCTCCTCCTTCCCTCCTCCTCCTCCTCTTCCTCCGCCTCCTCATCCTACTCCTTCTCCTCCTCCTACTCCTCCTCCTCCTCCTCCTCCTCCTCCTCCGCCCCTCCCTCCACACTTACAGAATATGAATGCTACTTTCCTCTCTCCCTGGTGACATCCGGGTATGGGAAAGATTCGGCCCTCCTCCAAGTACTGCAATTTAACACGCGAGTGGACCCTTCGGCGGAGCTCCCGATGGGGCCACGGAACGTGTGACGGGTGTGCCAACATTGGCGCGGAGGCGCCTTGCGAACCCTGCCACTGGGGCCTTCGGTGGAGCTCCATGTTGGACCACGGAACGTGTGAGAGGTGTGCCGAAATGGGCGCGGTGGCGCCACGCAAGCTCTGCCATTGAAGCCTTCGGTGGAGCTCCTTGTGGGGCCACGGAACGTGTGAGGGGTGTGCCGGCATGGGCGCGGTGGCGCCATGCGAACCCTGCCACGGGGCCAGCAGAGGACCTCCTGATTGGGCCACGGAACGTGTGATCGGTGTGCCGAAATGGACGCGGTGGCACCATGCGACCCCTGCCACGGGGGCCTTCGGTGGAGCCATTTTTTTGGGGTGGGCACGAAACGTGTGAGGGGTGTGCCGAAATTGGCGCGGTTGCGCCATGCGGGCCCTGCCACGCTGCCTTTGGTGGAGCTCTCTGTGGGGCCACGAATCGTGTCACGGGTGCGCCGGCATGGGCGCGGTGCGAACCCTGCCAGTGGTGCCATCGGTGGGGTTCCCTGTGGGGCCGCGACGCGTATGACGGGTGTGCCGACATGGGCGCGGTGGCGCCATGCGAACCCTGCCACTGAACTCGTCGGTGGAGCCCCCTGTGGGGCCACGTAACGTGTGAGGGGTGTGCCGAAATGGATGCGGTGGCGCCATGCGAACCCTGCTTGTGGAGCCTTCGGTGGCGCTCCCGATGGGGCCACGGACGTGTGAAAGCTGTGCCGAGTCACATGCGGTGGCGCCATGCGAACCCTGCCGCTGGTGCGTTCATGTTGATAACGGTGACGATGATGAGGAGGATGCTGACGACGATCATGATGAGGACGATGCTAAAAAGGCAGGGGGAACGGGAGTGAGGACGCGGGGCGGAACGAGGACCCAACACCACGAGATTGTTCGGAAAAAAATTGTGCGCACGCCCTTGCGAGTTCAGAGAAAAACAGTAAAGTGTTCAAACTGTTCCGGAAGCACTACCAAACGGGCTTCGCGCGAACATGCCGAAATCGTTCGGACGTCCATGCGCGCGTGCCGTCGCGAGAATCCATCTCGAAAAAAACAGGGACGAAGTGCACTCGCGCGCGCGCCGTCGCGCGTGCATTCCAAAATCAAATACAAGTCATCGGTTTCGCAAATATACCAAAGTCGGATGTATACACAACATACAACACCTATGCGTTCGCGCTCTTGGCACTTTTAAAACAAGAAAATGTTTCCAAAACGCTCATGGGATTCTGCCAAGCGGGTCTCTCGCGCCGCATGCCGACATCATTCGCACGCCCTTGCACGCCAGCTGGGGGGGGGGCACATTATACCATGCGGGCCACTCTCGAGCGTCGGCCGCGCACGCATGTCGAACTCTTTCCAGAACCTTCATCACCGACGCGAAGACGCCGTCATCGTCGCCGGCGTACTCAGCGTCGGCGCCCGCACTGGCCGCGACACCAACATCGCTACGATCAGCATCGTCTACCGGTGTCGACGTTGCCATGATACCGCGCCCGCCCAAGTCATCGACTCGCACTGAAGTGCCCGCTGGGATGTGCCCAGCGGTCAGCGCCACCCTGGCTGCGTCTGCCGCGCCGAACTAGCTGGCCGCTGCGCGCGCGTGCTTGGGTTGGCGCGGCAGCAGAGATGCACAGGCCAAGGCAAAGCATGCATCGCAATCGCCAGCGCATGGGTTTGCAAACCAAGTTGCGGGTGGATGGGTGAGATGTTTGCAAGAGCATGGGGTGCGTCAACTTCTCTGTTTAAAAAACAATTCTCTGATTATATACACATATGTTTTTTTGAACAAGGAAAAAGAAGAAAACATACAAAAACGCCGCCGCCCTTGCGGGGCCATAGGCTGCGAAGATCAGGTTGCAGCTTCCAGATTTCAATGTTACAGTCCTGCCTTCTGCTTCTTTACTGCTACTTATTGCTGAACGCGCGAGGGGGGGGAGCCGAAAAGCGTCCTGGCTAGCGTCCCCGAATCGCGTTGTCTGAATTCCCGGGGTTCGTGGGACACTTAGAAATATTTGATATTCGCGTCCCCGAGGCCATATTCCCAAATTAATTACACAATACTCGCGTCCCCGAGGCCATTAACCATTGTGTGAATTATGCAATGCTCGCGTCCCCGAAACCATATTCCCTTGACAATTACACCAAATTCTCGCGTCCCCGAAACCAGAGACCTTCGTACAGTACACAATACCCTCGTAAATCACGCTCCCAAGGCGTTCCACGCAGGCATCCCGACGGCACAGGTGGCCCCCCAGACGCTCCAAGAGGGTTCCACAACGCCCCCGGAGGAGGAGGAGGAGGAGGAGGAGGAGGAGGAAGAGGAGGAGGAGGAGGAGGAGGAGGAGGAAGAGGATGAGGAGGAGGAGGGGGAGGGGGAGGGGGAGGGGGAGGAGGAGGCGGAGTTCATACCAAAACATGCCAGGGGTACAACGGCCAGCGTTGTCCATGAGCTGCCACCCTGGGCTGCAGCCCGCCGGAAATTGCTGCGTAAGAGATGATATGCTGCCCTGGGCGGCTCGACGCTGATCGACGCCACATCGACGCTCCTCGACGATAAGTGGGCAGTACCTCATCGATTATTACCAGCCTTGAACGTATCCCTATCCCTAAGATTGACACGCCAAAAGGCGATGACAATATTAGGGATTCGCCCTCAAAAAATAAGGGAATCCCTAAGATTGGCATCGTGATGAGGAGGTGCCCAGCATAGGGATAGGGATATGCTCCAGGCTGGTAATATTACCAGACGCAAATCGGCGCCAGAATGCTCCAGAGACAGGTGCGAGGCACACAAGGCTCCCAGGATTTGCGACCAAGGGGAGCGGCCACCTCACATGATCACGGAGCGTGCGATCATGGAGGAGGGGGAGACGGAGTAGGAGATTGAGGCGGAGGAGGGGGAGGAGGGGGAGGAGGAGGAGGAGGAGGAGGAGGAGGAGGAGAGCAGGAGGAGGAGGGGGTGGGGGGAGGAGGAGGAGGAGGAAGAGGAGGAGGAGGAGGAGGAGGAGGGGGGAGGGGGAGGAGGAGGAGGAGGAGGGGAGGAGGGGGAGGAGGAGAGGAGGACGAGCAGGAGGAGGAGGAGGAGCAGGAGGAGGAGCAGGAGGACGAGGAGGAGGACGAGGAGGCCCCCTCGCAGCGGCGAGGGGCACCCCCCCCGAGGGCCGGTACGAGCGGAACAAACAACGCGGGCACGGACGGGAACACGAGCGCCCTCCGTAACAGGCCGTGTCGCAGCGAGCATCGCTGGGCGGCGAGCGAGGGGGGGCACGCCTCCTCCTTCCTCTTCCTTCTCCGCCTGCTCCTCCTCCTCCTCCTCCTCCTCCGCCTCTTTCTCCTCCTCCTCCTCATCCTCCTCATCCTCCTCCTCTTCCTCCTCCGCCTCCTCCTCGTCCTCCTTTTCCTCCTCTTCCCTCCTCCTCCTTCTTCTCATCTCTCCTTTCGGAGGCGAGCGAGAGGGGAAGTGAGAAGGAGAAGGCCTTCTCAGGGTGCCGCGGGGCCAACGACGGCAGGGACAGGGGGTCTTTTCTCGGCAGTTGCGTCTGTCACCAGACTGCCCTGATGTGCTGTCCCTGATGCAACGGCGGGGACCTAAGTCACTGTGTCATCAAGGTTCGGGGGCGCGCAAACATGGATGAATTAGCGATCCATGGATTTGGCGCGCGGTCGCCGAATCCATAGATCGGGGGAGGTACCCTCCCGAAAATGCGACTGGTGCCACCTCGCTCGGCGGCAGAGACGTGTGACTTCCCATGGAACACGGGACCCGTCGCGAATCCACGCCCCCTTGATCCGTGTCTGCGATCGCCTGAGAGGTGGGGGGGGGGGTCTTTTTGCAGTGGGGGCCAGTCCACGAGAAGCTTCCCACAAGAAGCCCAGACCCCCGAGACCCCGGGACGTCCATGGACGTCTGGTCCGGGAGCGTCACGCTCCCCGCAGCGAAGCCGCCGAGGCCCGAGAAGCACCCGCTCGAGGAGGAGAGGGCTGGATGGGAGGAGGAGGAGGAGGAGGAGGAGGAGGAGGAGCAGGAGCAGGAGGAGGAGGAGGAGGAGGAGGAGGAGGAGGAGGAGAGGGCTGGAGGAGGGGGAGGAGGAGGAGCAGGAGGAGGAGCAGGAGGAGCAGGAGGAGCAGGAGGAGCAGGAGGAGAGGAGGCGGGGCGTGCGGGGCCTCGTCGAGCATGATGATGGAGTACCTCGACACCTGGTGCGGGAGGCTGCGCCGCGCCCTCGGTGGGCCTTGCCCGCCCCCCCACACGCAAGATGGTGCCCCCTCCAGTGCCCGAGCGCGGGTTCCACCTGCGGAGCCGACGCGGATCTCCTCCTTCTCCTCCTCCTCCTCCTCCTGCTTCTCCTTCTCCTCCTCCTCCTCCTCCTCCTCCTCCTCCTCCCTTCGACGCGGAGTCGGCACGGACCCGACGAGCCCGACGTGGCTTCGGCACGGCCTCGGCGCGGACGGGGCCGCGACGGGAGGACGGGGCCCCCGGGAAGGTGCAGCGGAAAGGAGGCCCGATTCCCGCGAGGGCGTCCTCCAACCGTGCCCGCAGCCGTCCACAGCCGCAAGCAGGCTTCGGGCTCTGCCTGGTCCGGAGGATGCGAGGGAGAAGGAGGAGGATGAGGAGGAGGAGGAGAAGGAGGAAGAGGAGGAGGCGACGGAGGGGGAGGAGGATGCGGGAAGAGGAAGAGGAGGAGGAGGAGGAGGAAGAGGAGGCGGCGGCGGCGAGGGAGGAGGAGGAGGAGGAGGAGGAGGAGGAGGAGCAGGAGCAGGAGGAGGCCAAAGAGGAGAAGGAGGCCGCGAGGGAGGAGGAGATGGGAGGGGTGGGAGGCTCCCTCCCCTCCCCATCCGCCCCGCCTGTCTGCCAGCCTCCGGCCTCCCTCTCGCTCTCACATCCCCCCCCCGTCGCTCCCAGTGCCGCCCTCCCCTCCCTGTATACGTACGTCCCCTCCCTCCCTCACCCAATGTCTCCCTCTCTGCCGCGTTCCCCCTCCCTCTCGTCCTCCCTCTCATATGCATGTATAGCACCCTCCCTGTCTATGTCTCTATTTCGCCCTGTCCTCCTCTCCCGTTCACCGTCCCAGACAAGATCAAAGAAGCGCAAGAGGAATGGTGGAGCCTATCGGTACGCCCCGAACGATAACGTTGCCACTTTCACTTGAGCCGCTTCACGTGGGCAAGCCACAAGTTCTGCTGCAGCATGGGAGCCTCCAACACCATCTTGTTGGCTCTGGCGAATCGACGCCAATCGACGCCACTCGTCGCCACATCGACGCGAATCGACGCCAAATCGGCAATGCCTCATCGATTACCGAACGCTAAGTGACGCCAGTGCACCCTAAAGACAGCTTTACGAGGGTACCCGTTGGTCGGACGTTGTGGGTCGAAACACGAGAAGCAGGAAGGCGCGCTGAGAGCAGATCGGGCTTCCGCCTGCCCTCCGAGGACGAGGGAAGAGGGAAAACCACTCCACTCATGAATCAGGATCGGGGGGGACTTCATGGGGGGGCCAGAAGCGGTCCCCTTTCGTGCCCCTTTCGGGCGCCTAGAGCAGACCGGGACTTGGGTTGGGTCGGGCATGTCCTCCTACAGGCGGATTTTGTTGCGAAAAGTATACAGTAGCCCAAGAAGATTCAAACATAGTCGAAAGTACAAGGAAAACCGTCTTGACTACTTTCCAATATCAATGCTCCTCCTGTAGGGAAACAGGCCCGACCCAAGACCTGAGCATCCAAGAGCACCTCCTTGCAATCGACCGACGGGCCTAAACGAGGCTCCCAAGGCGTGCAGCCGAGCGCACGAGAGCGCCAGACAGAGGCCGAAAACAGCGACACACCAGCTGTCGTCCGGCCTGGAAGAGCCCAACCCCCCTGGGCGGTGGCGCGCCTTACGAGGACTAGGAGGCGGAAGAGGAGGAGGAGGAGGAAGAGGAGGAGGAGGAGGAGGAGGAGGAGGCGGAGGAGGAGGAGGAGGAGGCGGAGGGATGATGAGAAGGAGGAGGAGGACCGGCGGCACGAGAGCGCGGAGGCGAGGGCCTCCCCCGCTGGCACGCGCGCAAGGGCCGATAGCGGAGGGCCGCCGGGCGAGGCGGGCGCGCGGCAGACGGGCGCCGTGGCGTGTGCGTCGTGCACCACCGGGGGCAGGGGAAGAGATTCTACCCCTCCTCCTCCTCCTCCTCCTCCTCCCTCCTCCTCCTCCTCCTCCTCCTCCTCCTCCTCCTCCTCCTCCTCCTCCTCCCTCCTCCTCCTCCTCCTCCCTCCCTCCTCCTCCTCCTCCTCCTCCTCCTCCTCCTCCTCCTCCTCTCCTCCTCCCTCCTCCTCCTCCTCCTCCTCCCCCTCTCCTCCTCCCCTCCTCCTCCTCCCTCCCTCCTCCTCCTCCTCCTCCTCCTCCTCCTCTCCCCTCCTCCCTCCTCCTCCTCCTCCTCCTCCTCCTCCTCCTCCTCCTCCTCCTCCTCCTCCTCCTCCTCCTCCTCCTCATCCTCCTCCTCCTCCTCCTCCTCCTCCTCCTCCCCTCCTCCTCTCCTCCTCCTCCTCCTCCTCCTCCTCCTCCTCCTCCTCCTCCTCCTCCTCCTCCTCCTCCTCCTCCTCCTCCTCCTCCTCCTCCTCCTCCTCCTCCTCCTCCTCCTCCTCCTCCTCCTCCTCCCCCCTCCTCCTCCTCCTCCTCCCTCCTCCTCCTGCTCCTCCCCCCTCCTCTCTCCTCCCTCCTCCGGGCGCCGGGGGCAGGGGAAGAGCAGAGGGCAGAGAATCCACCCCGATAAATAAGCACCCCGACACGCGAGGCCGTTCAGTGAACGCACACGAAGGAGGAATCGGGCAGGGCAGGGTTGTTCAGTGGACGCCAGGGGCCGTTCAGTAAACGCCAATTGTCCGGCTGGTTCGCGTCGTGTCGACCCCGACGTTGGTCTCTGGCACCGCGGGGATCGTTCCACCTTCCACCATCGGCCGTTTCCGAAACATCCAAGTCGTTCCACATAGAGCGATTCTGGGTCGCCTGCGGCGTTCACAGATGCACGCCGCTGGCGGGGTTGCCGCCGGTCGACACGACACGGACCTGGCGCAGGGCAGAGGACGGGAGAACGGATGAAGGAAGTGACACAGGGGGAGAGAGGGTGGAGCGCGAGAGAGAGCAGCAGGAGGGGGGCCAGGAGCAGAAAGCACGTGGCAGAAGCAGACGGGCTGATTGGGCGGGTGGACCCTAACAGGCGGGCCCTGGCGGCCAGATCGAGCAGGCGGGCGGGCTGATGAAGCGCGAGTCATGCATGCATCGCGAGGAAGTCCTTGAGCGATATCGCGACTGCCGAGTAAAAATCGGGAGAGAGGCCAAACAGCGAGAGCGCGATTCCTGAGTCGAGGGCGCGGCGTCTGAATCAATTGCGAGGGAGTGCCACGCGAGAGCGCGATTCCTGCATAGATTCTAAAAGATGTCCCGCACGAGAGCGCCATTTGTCAACACATTGCGAGTAAGTATGAGGCGGGAGCCGTTGTTGTTGTAGTTCGGGGCCCAACAACACAGTTTGGTGACACCCAACATTCCCTTGTGTCTAAACAGGGTGCGAGCCCGAGCCCGGGGAGGAGCACTGTAATTGAAAAGACTATAGAAGGGTCACCGGACGGGGGATCAACAAGGATAATTCTTAGAAATGACAAGTCAAGGGCTCCCGCCTGATATTGCCCCACCGTTGATTGGAAAATCGCGCTCCCGCTCGAGATTCTTTTACAATGTGTCCAGACATCGCGCCCTCGCCCGAGACTTCCTCAAGATGAATCACGAGCCGCTCTCTCGGCGCTCTGGAATGGCGCTCTCGCTCGGGACTTCCTCATAAGGTACTCGGGAACCGCGCTCTCGCATGAGACTCTCTCGACATCACCTCTTGCTACTCCCTCTCGTCCTCCATTATTACCTCCCTCTTGCCCCCTTCCCTCCGCCCACCCTTCCCCTTCATTCCTCCTCGCTCTCTCTCTCTCTCTCTATGTTCCATTCCTTATGTTCTGCCTTCTTCGGGGCTGCGCCAATTGCACGTGGCAGGGGAGGAATATGTCTCCCCAAAGGGGGCAAGATCAAAGAGGAAGACGGCGGGAATCAGAGGCCTGGGAGGTACGTATTGGTTGACACGAGAGCATATGAGAGCGATAAATATTGCAATGAGTGTTGTGTGTGTGATGTTGCTGCTTGCTACTGCTATTGCTGTTGTTGCTGTTGTTGCTGTTGTTGGGTGGGGGTGGTTGTCGTCGTCATCATCCGCGTCGTCGTTGTCGTCCGCGTCGTCGTCGCCGCCGCCGTCGTCGCCGCCGCCGTCGTCGTCGTCGTCTTCGCCCGCGACCCGCCCGCGCCCCACACCACGCCCCACAACACGACCCACTCCGCGACCCACCCGCGAACTGCCCACCCGCGAATGACCCACCCCGCGCCCGCCGCCCCCCTGCCTCGCTGCGGCAAGCCTACGGGGAGCCACGTGGACTCCTGCCCCGCGGAGCCCCGCCCGCAGGGGAGCCCGCCCACCCGTCCGAGGGGAGGCCGCTGCGGGCCCGCTGGAGGCCGCTCGTGGTGGAGTCAGGAAGTGACCGAGAGACCCATCGGTCGGAGGAAGGAGGCAGCAGCATGAAGTGGGAAGGCGTCGGCAAGCTGGCCAAGAAACGCTGGGCCAGCTCTTCGGGGGGAGGTGCTCTGATCATAGGCGGGACCGCAGATGGTGTTCCTTCCGCCGCTAATTCGGCGGTGGACAAACCTCCCTTGTGTTTGAATGCATCTATCTATATATATATATATATATATATATATAGAGAGAGAGATGCCAAAAAACCTTTCGTGAAAACGGGCTGGGGCCGAAATCGACGGACCCTGACCCGCAAGAATGATGGCCGCAGCGCCCTCTCGCGAACCGAAAACGGCCAACTCGCTGATCGACGTGTCAGGGTACGAGGTCTGTCCACCCCCGACCCTAATCAAGGAGAACGGAGAGGGTGAAGCCACTCGATCATTGGCGTAGGAAGGAGCTTAAAATATATTAGAATCTTGGAATCCAGAAGTACCTACTTTCAACGACCGATGGGTACCGCTACTCCCTGGACCTCTCCTGGGGTGCGTTCTGACCAGGACTTCGAAGCGAGTCCAGCGGTGGCGACGAGGGCCTCCCCCAGGAATCCCCAACAAAGGGAAAACCGACGAACAATGTATCCGTACGGGTACCTGTAGGTCGGGCGAGTCCCCCTACAGGCGGACTTTGGTCGGGCGTGTCCCCCTAAAGGTGGATTTTGGAAGAAATTTTAAAATTACTCCAGCAATGCGCCAGAATAGTAAAGAAACATAGTGGCGAAATCGTCCCAGACCATTTGTTGACTATTTCTGAACATTCCTCCAGCAGAGAGGCAGGCCCGACTTTCAGGGTTCCTTTTCCTCCCCACAGTGCGCGGTCATGTAGGTCATGTCGCGATTTCTGTGCGTGCACCGGGCTGGCCTCCATGGAGCGTAGGTCTGCAACACTTTCGCTGTTCCTGCCACTATGTTTTCATGGAATCCGTGAGCCAATCGTGCTCCTGTCGATTCCTTGCCGATGCGCCGTTGCCTGGCGCCTGGCTTGACTGACGGACTGAGTGCGCGGGCGGGTGCCTCGCCTCGGGGTCCGTCAGGATCTCCCGGAGGAGCATGCCGTCCTGGCGGCGCCGGCGGCAGCGAGCCAGGAAGCTCGAGCCGGCCAGCCTCGGCGGCGCGCAGGAGGGGAGCAGGGGGGGAGGGGGGAGGGCTTCTCGGAAGGGGGGGCTGCCTCTTGGAAGGCGCCGGCCCTGCATGTAATTGCAGAGGAGGCCCGCGCCTTCTCAGGACCAGGGGCGCTTCTAGGGAGCCTTCACTTAGGTCGGGCGTGTCCCCCTTCAGGCGGATTTGGGACGAAACATGAGAAATGGTCAAGAACTACTCCCAAATGCCAAACAAAATCGTTCCCAGACTATTTTTGATTATTCTTGAATCTTACTCCTGTAGAGGGACACGCCCGACTGAAAACCAGGGGTGCTTCTAAGAAGCCTTCCCCCCTCCCCCCGTCCCCCTCTGCGCGTGGCCGACAGCCCGAGACCGGATCACGAGACGGCACGATCCGCAGGACACTCGCGGCTTTGCAGTGCGCAGGACCTGCTGTGCAGGACGCAGTGCGCTCCCCCGGAGGCCCGAGGTCCCTG
This sequence comes from Prorocentrum cordatum, assembly GCA_963575745.1. Classification (NCBI taxonomy): domain Eukaryota; class Dinophyceae; order Prorocentrales; family Prorocentraceae; genus Prorocentrum; species Prorocentrum cordatum. The sequence goes on from CAUYUJ010017948.1 coordinate 175,905, forward strand.
GGAGAGGGAGGCTGGGACCACAGCGCCCAGCTGGTGCTCCTTACGACGAGGTCAGGGGTCAGGACGAGGACAAATTCGGGTAAGAATAAATCGAGCATCTCCTCCTCCTCCTCCTCCTCCTCCTCCTCATGCTCCTCCTCCTCCTCCCAGCAGGACTAGGACTAAATCGGGCGAGGATCAATCGAGCATCTCTGAGATCCGGCGGCTCTGAAGACGTCTCGGGCGCCGCGGCCTTCTCGTAGCGTTCCGGAACCATGAGAGCGTTCCGGAACGCTCTGGAACGAATTGATCCTCGTCCTAGCCCCGTCCAACGCACGGAGGACGAGGACCAGCGCCGGATGGAAGCGCCACTGTATCGAGGGATCTCCTGACCCGGGTCCATCCAAACCTGGGTCATTCGCCCTTCTTAAGGGGGCTCCAGGAGGGAGGTTTCGGGTTCGAGGTTCGAAGCTTTCCGACGGGTTCGTCGGTTATCGGCGGCTTTCCAGCCTAGGGATGCCTTCCAGCAGCTGCGCCTGGCCCAAAGCGTCCCAGGCCTCGCAGGATCTTGCAGCATATGGCCGGATCCTGCACCCAAGCCTGGGCCAGTGCACCCGTGGCCCCGCAGGATCCTGCAAGATCTGGCGCTCCGACCGACACCCGTTGTTGGCATCGACCCCCGTCCCTGGAGCCCCGAACAATGTTATCGAAGATCGGGCGGTGGCAGAACTGGGTTTAGTGGGACCTGGTATAGTGATGTGTACTGGGGGGCGACCCCCCCCGCCCCGTTCCACTAACCGGAACTGCCGTCCACCGGAGAAACACACGCTACGGCGGACCTGGTTTAGTGATTCTGGCCGATTTAGGGGATCCGGGGCCCTACTACTAGCTGGGTCCCCTTACCTGGGGTCCTGGCCATACCCGAAACGAAGTCCCAATCTGTCCAGCGTGCGGCCAGCACCTGGCTTTGACGGCGCAGCAAGCGACGCTGCTCACAGCATCACAATCGCGAGGTATGCATCATGGTTTAGCCCGACCACGACCGCGATAGTGCGGCAACAGGACTAGTGAGTGCTGCAAGCATTGAGCCCCATGTCCGTCTGGTACTTGATCAACGTCTCTGGACCAGTGTGATCCTCGAACCGGATGGCGTAGCCGACCTGTGGCACGCGCGACATTCAAACGAGAATAGCGAAAGCGCACGGCATGAGAACACCCAGAAAATGCGAGGCTGTGAAAGGCATGTGCTAGACGACAGTCTGGCAAAGTCTGAGCCAACAACACTTCGAGGACTGTTACAATGCCTGTCGGCTGCCTGGAGAAGCTTCGGTAGTTTTTTACGGCGACCTGGGTCGTCACCTCTGCGAACAAAAACACCTCTCTGCGACGTCGTGCCGCTCACTGCTCGGCGCTATTCGCTGTCTCAAGACGACTGCAACGTGCTCCACGATTGCAACGTGCTCCATCTTTCGAGCCGATCCGTCGAGCCGCGTCAGGCCGCCGCGACGATCACCTCCAGAGGCGCCCTGAATCTCTCAGGAACGCCAGAAGAGACCCTGGAAACACAAGAAAATCTGGATCCTCGTACCGGCCGCGAGCCGGGGGGGAAGCGAGAAGGCTCGGAAGTCCCCTGGCCTTCCGAGAATTTCTCTAAGCCTTCCCCGAAGTCGCAGAAAACCTCCCAGAAGGCGCGAGGGCTCCTGAGAAGTCCCGCCGCCTTCTGAGAGGGCGTTCTCCTTCCTACTTCCCCCCTCGCTCGCCGCCGATCGCAATCTCCGCCCCGTCCCCAGGCCTCCCGAGGCCTCCGAAAACCCCCCCCCGGAGGCTTCCGGAGGCCCAGGCGATGCGGAAGACAGCCAGACAGCCTGCAGGGCCCGCGCCCTCTCGCAACCCAGTGAGAGGAGGGTGGCCCGAGGGAAGCGGGGGCTCGCTCGGAGTCCCGACACGGTGCGGTGGCGGACCGTGCGGTGACCTCGAAATCCCCCAGGGCCTCACCGCACGGTCCGTCACCGCACGGTCTTTGGGACCCCGGAGGCCCCTGCCGCCCGAGACGTCCTCGGAGAACGACCCGAGCCCCAAAACCGTGCGGTGACACCGAATCCCCACCGACTCGCAGCAGGGTGTGGTCACCACCCCGTCTGGGGGCCCCCGAGCTCGGCCCCCCGGAGGCTGTTCCGGGGACCAGCTGTCCCTCCCGAGCCGATCCAGAAGAGCCACAACCTGCACAGGCACAACCTCTCGGAGCTCCGCGCGGCTTTGTGGGATCGGCGCTGCACCATCCTCGTGTTTGTCTTTTCTTTTCACGTCGCAGTCGATCGTTCGCCCAGGGGCAGGGGGAATTTGGGGCCCCGGGTCATGGCAACGCTTGGGCAGGGGGCACGTCGGGGCAGGGGTGCGCTGCGACTGCCCCACGATGCGCCCGTTCATGGGGGGCCCAGGCCCCCTCCGAAATGTACGGTCGCTACCGTCCAGGGGGGCTTGGCCCGGGCAGCGACCTTTACGTGCCTGAGGAGAAACAAAACACCTCATCTCCTGAGCATTTCCTTTGGGTGGAGGGTCCAGGGTGAAATCCACATGGGCTTCTTTGCACCTCGAGAACCAGTCCGTCTTGTGACTCACCTCTTGCAGACACTTCAGAATCAACCCTTTTGAAGGGGCCCTGGGACACACAAAGAAATACACACAAATAACAGGATTCCCCATATTTCCCCATAGCTTCTGGGTTTCTGTCTTCCCCCCCCATTTCCCCTATCTTCCCATCTTTTCTGGGGGATCGACGATTCATTGTGTCTGTGTGTTTTTCCCTCCTGACCTTTGCCCTCCACCCACAGGAACTGCTCGGGTCTCGGGCGGCGCCTCCAGCGCCGCCGATTTCCGGGGAGACCAAAAAGGTACCGAGACCGCTGCTCCCCAGACCTCTCTCCTGGGGTGCGTCCTGACCAGGATTTCGGGGCGAATCCAGCGGCTGGGCATCGCTCAGTTGTTCGGTTTCGTGCGTGGCTTGTTCGCCAAATGATCAAGGATGCTCCTCGATGGTCCTCGCCGAAGGAAAAATGCACCCGTCCGAGCGATGCCACGCCAGACCTCTCCTGGGGCGCGTCCCGACCAGGATCTCGAGGCGCATACAGCGGTGGCGACGAAGGCGGCCCCGGAGGCCGCAAAGAGGGCAGCGAGGAAAGGGAAGGGGGGTATGGGCACCTTCTCCTCCTCTGAGATCCAACAGCGGAGGGGGAGCTGCCGGGACGGCCGGCGAGCGCGAGAACAGCGCCCGGGCTCAGCTGCCCGCGGCCCCCCCCACGGCTCGTGCGCGGTACGGCTGGCCCCCGACGCAAGCCCTCGGCACCCCCAACTGCACGGTTTCCCCCGGGGCCGTAGGCGACCCGAGGAGGAGAAGGAGGAGGAGGAGAAGGAGGAGGAGGAGGAGGGGGTGGAGGAGGAGGAGGAGGAGGAGGAGGAGGAGGAGGAGGAGGAGGAGGAGGGGAGGAGGAGAGGAGGAGGAGGAGGAGGAGGAGAGGGTGGAGGAGGAGGAGGAGGAGGAGGAGGAGGAGGAGGAGGTGGAGGAGGTGGGGAGGAGGAGAAGAGGAGGGGGAGGAGGAGGAGGAGGAGGAGAAGGAGGAGGAGGAGGAGAGGAGGAGGAGGAGGAGGAGGAGGAGGAGGGGTCATGAGTGATCGCAAGGAGAGGAGGAGGAGGAGGAGGAGGAGGAGGAGGAGGAGGAGGGATGGGAGGAGGAGGAGGAGGAGGAGGAGGAGGAGGAGGAGGAGGAGGTGGTGGAGGAGGAGGAGGGAGGAGGAGGACACGGAGGAGGAGGAGCAGGAGGAGGAGGTTTTTTTTCTCCACCTCAACTAGTTCTGGATGATGGCCAGGGGAACGGGGGCCCGCTTACTGGGGCATGGGCTCGGCGGCCTGGCTGGCCTCATAAACCTGCGCCGCGAAGGGCCAATGGGCGACTATACGGTCCTCGTTGCCGCACCTCGGGTGCTTCAGCTGCATAAAGCGGCGCAGCTTATGCTGCGCCGCTTCATTCCGCTTCCAGCCCGCGACCCCGAAACTAGGACAAACATTCCCGAGCCCCAAAGGTTTCGAGGTCGCATACTGGCAGCACCTCTTGCAGAACAGTAGTGTGTCTCCGACCTCAGCCTCAGGGCGCGGGGTCAGTTCACACCATTCGATATCATGTGTGTGAGCGTATTGGGCCACGCACTGGAAACTCGTGGGAGGATCCTCAGGCCGGCAGTCTTTCCGATCGAGCGCACTGTTCGGGGCCACCGGAGGAGGAGGGGGGAGGAGGAGGGGGAGGGGGAGGGGAGGGAGGGGGAGGAGGATGGGAGGAGGAGGAGGAGGAGGAGGAGGAGGAGGAGGAGGAGGAGGATAAGGAGGAGGAGGAGGAGGAGGAGGAGGAGGAGGAGGGAGGAGGAGGAGGAGGAGGAGGAGGAGGAGGAGGAGGAGGAGGAGGAGGAGGAGGAGGAGGAGAAGGAGGAGGGAGGAGGAGGACGGGTAGCCTGAGCCCTTCGCAGAAACCATCCACCCCAAACTCGGGGGAAGAGGAGAGACGAGGACGGAGGGGCGAGGCCGATCCGCCGACTTCAGAGCCCAGCGCCGGTCCAAGAACTCCGAGCGAACCTCCGAACAATGTTTATGCTTATGCTGCTCCCGTCGCACTCAAGGGCCACATCCCAGAAATTAACTCCGAGCATCCAGAAAAGCATCGTAACAGTGTCGAACGAGTATCGCCTTCGAGGGCCCTACTCGTGAAAACCTTCAAATTCTGGTACTTTCCTGGTGCTCGAAATGCGTTCCACAGCGCCCAGCTGGTGCTCCATAGGACGAGGCCAGGACGAGGACACATTCGGGTGAGGACAAACCGAACACCTCCTACCCCTCCTCCTCCTCCTCCTCCTCCTCCTCCTCCTCCTCCTCCTCCTCCTCCTCCTCCTCCTCCTCTCCTCCTCTCACGAAGACGAAACCAAGACTGAGACAAAATCGGGCATGGATCAATCGAGCATCTCCGAGATCCAGCGGCTATGGAAGATGCCTCGGGCGCCGCGGCCTTCTCATAGCGTTCTGGAACCATGAGAGCGTTCCGGAACGCTCTGGAACGAATTGATCCTCGTCCTGGCCCCGTCCAACGCACGGAGGGCGAGGACCGGCGCCGGATGGAAGCGCCACTATATCGAAGGATCTCCTGATCCAGGCCCATCCAAACCTGGGTCATTCGCCCTTCTTATGGGGGCTCCAGGAGGGACGTTTCGGGTTCGAGGTTCGAAGCTGTCCGACGGGTTCGTCGGTTATCGGCGGTGTTCCAGCCTCGGAATGCCTCCCAGCAGCTGCGCCTGGCCCAAAGCGTCCCAGACCTCGAAGGATCTTGCAGCATCTGGCCGGATCCTGCACCCAAACCAGGGCCAGTACACCCCTGGCCACGCAGGATCCTGCAAGATCTGGCGCCCCGACCGACCCCCGTTTTTGGCATCGACCCCCGTCCCTGGAGCCCCGGCCAGTGTTGTCGAGGATCGGGCGTTGGCAGAACTGGGTTCAGTGGGACTTGGTTCAGTGATGTGTACTGGGTGACGCCCCCCCCACCCCGTTCCACTGACCGGAACTGCCGTCAACCGAACAAAAACACACGCTACGGCCGACCTGGTTTAGTGATCCAGGGCCCTACTACTAAGGGGGTCGCCTTGCCTGGGGCCCTGGCTGCACCCGAGAGGCGAAGGAGGAGGGAGGAGGAAGCGTACAACGACGACGACGACGGCGACGACCACGACGACGTCCACGACGGCGTCCACCCTCTCGGGTTGGGGCCTCCTGCCCGAGGCGGCAGCCGAACTCCTCCGCCACGCGCTTCGCCACGGACATGGCCGCCACGCGGCGGGGCTGCGGCGCGGCCGGAGTGTATGTTTTCCGGTGCTTCCCCGCCCCGCATGTTCTGCTCTCGTTGGAAAACCTCTCCCAGACAGGGTCGCGTAGTACAGGCGGGGCGTTGACCTAAGGAATCCTAAACACGGAACGAGGCCCCTTTTCCCACAAGTTCAACTTCGATTTACCTCCGAAAGCCTACAAAAAAGCCTAAGGCAATCTGTGAAACAAGGGTACTCCCCCGCCCCGCATGTTCTGTTCTCGTTGGAAAACCTCTCCCAGACAGGGTCGCGCAGTACACAAGATCGGGGCGGCACATGATGCATGATTTTCGGCCCCTGGGGGCCCTCCAGGCAGGCGCACCGCCAAGCATCGGTCCAAAAGCGATCCGGATACTTTTGCCAACGCGTCTTACAGATGCACGGCTTCTGACCTGACATGGGGGCCCTCGCCGGGCCCCGGGGCTGTCAAAAGGCGATTGAGGACGAACAAAAACGTTCTTCCCCGGGGCCACGTTTTGAACTGAACAAAAACAGGACGTCGCATGGCTGGGTTCAGGTGTTGCTAGGAGTGCGCCTGGCCCAAGGTGCCCCCAGGGTTGCCACGGAGGCCCCCACACTGCCCCCAGAGCACTCCTCACGAGGCTCAGGGGGCCCCAGGGGCTCCAGGATTGAGCGAAACGCTGGGGGCACCTTGGGCCAGGGGCACCTTGAGCAACCCCCGAAGCTGCAGCTGAGGGGCTGCAGCGTGCGGGTCTGCAGGAGGAGATCGGCCGACTCTCGGCGGAGCGAGCAAGACAGATCAGGCCGCGGAGACTGGTGCACACATAGCAAGAAACGCAGCGAGAGAAGGAGAGCCTCTTGTTTCACTACTCGCGAGGACGGGGCGTGATCGGGGGAGGGGGGGGAGCTCGTCCCCCCCTGTCACATCACGGCGGGGGGCCGCCGGAAATCTTGGGAGCTCCTCGAATCCGTGAGAAGTCTCTGCGCACGTGGGCAAACTGGCGTGACGGTCGACGTGATTTGGGGGGAGGGAGATGGCCGATCACGGCCGTTACCGTCCAGACCTAAGACACAGAATCTGGCTATACGAGAAGACGTGGTGGCCCCCGTGGGCGGGGTAGCCGAGCCTCTCTTCCGCCCCGTCCTCCCCCCCATCCTCGAGCGCATCCAGAGGGGCAGGCGAGCCAAGCATCGGATCGATTGAGTCGGAGATCGGCGGAGAAGTCGGCAGCCAGGGCGGGAGGAGCCACGCAAGCAAGCAGGGGTCCGATCGGACGCCCGAAAGCGTCATGCCCCACCAGTGGGGACGGCGAAATTATGAGACAGGCCTGCCATGACGAGCAGCGCTGGCGGCGAACGCGAAATACTTGACGCAGCATTGACAGGTGTACTTGGGAGGAGGGGACTCTGCAGAAATCGGCAGGCTAGTAGGCCTCAGTTAAGAAATCGGGATCAACGTCGGAATCCGAAGTAGAACGCAGTCGGGACGGGAAGCCGACTCGAGATCGAAGCGAATCGAATCGGATGAACCGAAAAAGAGCCCTGCAGGGGTCGGCGGCATGCAGACCCATCAGGACGGAGACAGGACGAGGAACAAATCGTGTGTGGACAAATCTGGACGCGAATTAATGTTAAGTCGGGCCTGTCCCCCTGCAGGCCGATGTTGGACGAAAACTGTTTGTAGGTTATCTATATGTATATATATACATATATATATAAGGACAACGCCATAAACATGCTCAACAATGATTAGAAAATAATCCCCAGACTATTTCTTCACTATTCTTGAATCTTCCCCCTGTAGAGGGACAGGCCCGGCTTAAAAAATCAAGGGGGGGCGGTCGTATGGAGGGGGAGAAAAAGAAGGTAGCCTCCTCGGGCCCCGAAGGCCCCCTTCTGGGCCCCTAAGGGTTCAGTCGGGCGTGTCCCCCTGCAGGGGGATTTTGGACGAAAAAATGGAAATACTCAAACAAAAGTACACAACAGATGCCCAAACATACCCGAACACTTGTCCCCAGGCTATTTTTTTACTATTTTTGAACATTCCCCCTGTAGAGGGACAGGCCCGACTTAGCCCAAGGGCCCTCTTTGGACACCGACGGCCCTCCTTGGGGCCTTCACTCTTTGGGAGTCTTGAAGGGCTCCTTTTCGGCAGCCCTCGCTGCCCCCTGCCATTCATCGCCCCCCCCCCGCCGAAGAAATCGATGATCTCTGAGATCCAGCAGCCCTGGAGGATGTCTCGGGGGCTGCTGCCTTCGCAGAGCAATCTGGAACGCTCTCTCTCAGAGCGTTCTGAAGCACTCTGAGAGCGGATTTATCCTCGTCCTGGTCCCGTACGACTCCTCTTCGACCGCACCTATGGGTCGGTCAGGCAGACTCGTGCGCCGAGAAAAAAGAAAAACACGAAGGGAGGTTATTATGACCAGTCTCGGCGCCCGAGACGTCACATCCTCCAGAGCCGCCAGATCTCAGAGATTCTCGATTTGCCCTCACCCGGTGTCATCCTCGTCCTGGCTTCACCTTATCCTAGGCTTAAGTCGGGCCTGTCCCCCTACAGGGGGATTTCCTACGAAAAATGCAAAAAGGTACCCCCAAAATAATCCAAAAATAGTTTGGGAACCATGTTTTGAATAGTTGTTGACCTGTTGGGGGCATGTTTGGGGCATGTTTTTATTTTTCGTCGAAAATCCCCCCTGTAGGGGGACCCGCCCGACACAATCCCTAGGCAGACGCACTGCTGCCCGCGCCGAGCAGCAAACACACGACCAGCAGTTTGCTTTACTGGCTGGGCCTCGGCCCCTCCGGAGAGAGAGAGGCCCTCGCAGGCGCGCCGGGGGCTGGTCAAGCTGAACGACGCTCGGGGTGCGAAGAGGAGGATCGAACAGGCGGAGGAGGAGGAGCAGGAGGAAGAATATCGAGGAGGAGGAAGAATACCGAGGAGGAGGAAGAGAAGGAAGAGGAGGAGGAGGAGGAATATCGAGAACATCGAGGAGGAGGAGGAGGAGCAGGAGGAATGATATTGAGGAGGAGGAGGATCGGGGGTGGACAGACCTCCCTTTAGTAAAACGTGGTTTAGTGAAAACGACCTGAGGCTCAAACCTGGCGGGCGTAAGCCTGGAAAATAACGGCCGCGGCGCCCTCTCGAGAACCGAAAACGGACAATTCACAAATCGAAGTGTCACTGTTGGGGTATCTGTCCACCCCCGAGAGGAGGAGGAGGTGAGAAGAGCTGGCCGCGGGATTCTGGTTGACGCAGATGTGGGTCCAGCTTGAAAGGGTGTGTTGCGATGGATTTGGCGCAATATAGGGTTAGGTCGGGCATGTCCCGGATTTTGGGCGACCATCAAGAAATACGCCAAACATAATCAGAAATCATCCGAGCATGATCGACAGATCGTCCCCAGACTATTCGGTAGAGGGGGACGCCCGACTTAAATGTGGGGCGACGGGAACCATACACGTCGGTCGGAAGAAGTAGGTAAACATATGAAATAGAAGGCGGATGAACTAGGTTGGGTTCAATCCCTCCCAGAGAATAACAAAACGAAGCAGGAGCTTATCGATTCTTGAAGTAGGAAGCCAGAAGTAGATTGGGATCCGGAAGCCCAGAGATACCTACTTTCAACGACCAGCATGTACAGATCCACTGCTCCCCTGCCAGGCCCAGGCCGAACCCAGCAGCTGTGCACACGCCCTCCGGGCCACGCCAGGAGGGCGTGACGCACACACCGCCGCCGGGTTCGGGATGGGCGTGGCCAGGCTGCAGCGTACATGTATACATCTCGTCGCCCTACCAAAGATTAGGTCGGGCATGTCCCCCTACAGGCGGATATTGAACGACAGATTTTTGCACGGAAAACACAACTAGTCCAAAAAGAAGCCAACAACAAAAATCGAAAGATCGTCCCGAGACTATTCAAGGGGCCCTGGGACACACAAATAATACACACAAATAAAAATTATTCCAGTGCGACCCTACATAGGAGTTGGAGCCCCTAGGAAAGCAGCATTAGTACGAACAGTAAAGCTAAAGTTAAGCTAAAGCTAAGTTAAAACTAAACTAAAGCTAAGCTAAAGCTAAGCTAAAGCTAAGCTAAGCTAAGCTCAAGGTAAGCTAAAGCTAAGATGAAGCTAAGCTAAAACTAAGCTAAAACTAAAACTAAGCTAAGGCTAAGCTAAGGCTAAGCTACCGCTAAGCTAAACCTGAGCTAAAGCTAAGGTGCAGATAAGCTAAAACTAAACTAAAGCTAAGCTAAAGCTACGGTAAAGGCTAAGCTAAAGCTAAGCTAAAGCTGCGGTAAGGGCTAAGCTAAAGCTAAGCTGCAACTAAGCTAAAGCTAAGCTAAAGCTAAGCTAAAGCTAAGGTGCAGCTAAGCTAAAGCCAAGCTAAGGCTAAGCTAAAGCTAAGCTAAAGCTAAGGTACAGCTATGGTACAGCTAAGGTACAGCTAAGCTAAAGCTAAGCTAAAGCTAAGCTGGAGCTAAGCTACAGCTAAGCTAAAGCTAAAGCTAAAGCTAAGCTAAAGCTAAGCTAAAGCTGAGCTGAAGCTCAGCTGAAGCTAAGCTACAGCTAAGCTAAAGCTAAGCTAAAGCTAAAGCTAAAGCTCTCAAGGGACTGGGGGAACCGCGGGGCGGGGACTGGGGGAACCGCCCGGGGCGATTTACACTGCCCGGCCCTTTAAGCTAAGAGAGTAAGAACCCTTCTAGGCAGAGCCTATGTAGGGAACAATCCCCATATTTTCCCATATTTTCTGGGTTTCTGTCTTCCCCCCACTTCCCATATTTTCCCATATTTTCTGGGGAATCGACGATTAATTGTGTCTGTGTGTTTTTTCCCCTCCTGAACTATAGAGGGACAGGCCCGACTTGATACAAAGACTCGGAGCGTGCAAGTCATTACAGTAGTTGCAGTACAATGCAGCACGAGCCTGTGGCGCAAGACGACTGCGACGCGAATGCCCCAGATCTGCTGCGCCACCCCCTCTTGGCTTGACCCCCTTATGCGCCAACCATCCAGTGAGGAAAGGTCGGGGGCTCCGGAGATCCAACGGGGACTGCGGCGACCCCGATCCCCGACTTTGGGGGATTCCCGACCGGGCACAAACTTGGGGCCCAGCCCCAGAATGCACAGTGGGGGGCGTCCGTCCTCGACTGGGGTGCGTCCGGATGGCTCCTTGGAGGAGCATCCCGAAGCTTCACCCGGCTTCTGAGCGGCCCAACGTTTCGGGCGGAGCTCGAAGATTCGGGGAGAAAATTCGCCTGCGGAAGGAAGGATCGGGCATCCCGGAGATCCGCGTTGAAAAAATCAGCACTTCGGATGTCCGTGGAGCGGGGGGCAGGCCTTCTCGGAAGGCTCAGGAGGCCTGCGGCCTGCAGAAACTCTCCTCCGCAGCCAGTGTCAGGGCCCCGTAAAGCCGGACACGCTAGAACTGGACCCTCGAAACCAATTTTTCCAAACGGCGACATGAACAAACTACTGCACTGCAACATTTCGAGAATAAGCCCGTACACAGGCCCGGAAAGCCTGCAAGACCCCCCTAAACCCGGACACAAACCCCAATCCTGCAGCGGTGCAGCAAACAAGAAGTGCACGGGTGCTGAAAAATGCGGCTCTGCATGCGAAAGTGTCGTTTCCTCGGCGTTCCGTGTCCTGGTTTATCCGAGTCCTGCTTCCGGGGGCCCGGCAGGGAGGAATTCTCGGGAGGCCCGAGGGGTGCTGAGGAGAACCACCACATTCGGAGAAGGCAGGCCACCTCGCAGCCTCCCCCCCTCGGCGCGCCGCCGCAAAAGGGGGTCGCAGTCCAACGGTGTCATCAGCGATGGAGCGGAGACCCGCCCTCTGCCACACTTCGCCAGCCAGCCGTAGGCACTTGGCGGAAGTCCTCGAGTCCTTTCGAGTTCTCTGGAGGTCCTCCAGGGTCCTCAAGGACGGCCCGAAGAGGTCAAAATCATTGATGTTCCTTCGCTTTGTTTTGCCTTGGGCCACGCACCCGCGATTACCATCACGTCTCGAAGGTAAGTGTCGATGCGGATCAGATGGGGTAAAATAATTCTCATGCTCACATCCCGCAGTACCTTTGCCTGTCGAGAAGAGCAGTGGGATAACCATGCCTCGAACAAGAGTCTCTGCTCAAATCCCGAGCACATGAGGAAGGTGGTTGCGCAGCGTGCTGGCCGCCAGAAGACCTTACCACGCCCGAATAGACTCCCCGTATCCTACACTTGGGCTGCGCATGGTCCGAGCACGGCACTGCATGGAGAACCTGCGACCTCTTCAAACTCACTTCGGACAGCCTTTCTGCTCGTTGGTGCAGCACCAGCTTTTCTTATCCTCGCTCCAGCCAGCCTCCCAGTTGGAATAACCTGCGTCACAGTCATACGGCTTAGATGCGGCCTCGACGCAACCCATCTTCTTCTCTGAGCAGCACCACTCCTTCTTGTCCGGCGACCAACCGGCCTCCCAATTCGAATACCCAGCGTTGCAGTCATACGGTTCGGAAGGCGGGGCCGGCGGCGGCGTCGTCTCGACGCAGCCCATGTGCTTATTGGAACAGCACCAGCCTTTCTTGTCCGTAGACCACCCCGCTTCCCAATTCGAATACCCCGCCGAGCAATCGTACGGCTCAGACGTCGTGGCTGGCGGAGGCGGGGCCACAGGAGCTGGCGGTGGCGGAGGCGGCGCCACAGGCGCGGGTGGCGGCGGGGGCGGCGGGGGCGGCGCCACTGGGGCTGGCGGAGGGGGCGGCGGCGGCGGCGGCGGGGGCGGGGGCGGCGGCGGAGGCGTCGTAGGGCACCCCCTGCCAGCCTGCAAGCAGCACGTGACCTTCTTGGATACTTCCCAAGACGGCGGATCACCTTCCGCGCAGTCCAACTTCTTCTCCGTGGTCGTCACCGGCTCCGGCGGCGGGGGCGGCGGGGGCGGTGGGGGCGGCGGAGGCGGAGGCGGCGGTGGCGGGGGCGGCGGCGGAGCCGCGGTGGTGGTTTTCTTGGTCGTGGTCGGAGCATCAGGCGGAGGCGTCGGCGGCGCTGCCAACAGCGGTGGTGGTGGAGTTGTGATGAGAATCGTGGTGGTCGTCGTAGTGCTGGTTGAGCCCATTAGGAACCAGCCCAGCAGCGGGAGTAACAGAAGCGACAGTAGCAAGGGGATCAGGCAAAGGCACAAGCAGTGGGGGCCACGGCGAGGCAGGGGCAGCATACTCGAGATGACCGTCTCCGAGACTGCTTGCGGACCGCCCGCCCCCATGCCAATGTACTTGTACGTCGTTTCCTGCACGTAATCTCCACCAGGCCCCATGTAGGTATGAGTTTGTGGCGGCATGCCGCCCGCGAGACCGAAGCCAGAGGCGCCGCCGTACCCGTAGCCCGCCGAGCCTCCGCAGCAACCCGCGTCGCCGCCGTACGCACCACCGTAACCCGCGCCACCGCCGCAGCAACTGTCGCCGCCGTACGCGCCGCCGTAACCCATGCCCACGCCGCCGCTACCGAAGCCGCTGCCGGCGTGAATCATCCCTGTCTGCAACAAAGAATGGCCAGAATGCCTTGTGCCAAAATGGGCTTGAGCCAAAATGGCTACGGAGATGTTCCTTTGGTTTTTGAAGGGTGTTGGCTGTTGCTCCGTTTCGGCCTTCCGACGGCCCAAGACGGCCTCAGGACGGCCCAAGAGGCCCTCAAGACGGCCCCAAGATGGCCCCAAGACGGCCCAAGAGGCCCCCAAGAAGCCCCAGATGGCCTCCAAGACTGCCAAGATGGCCTCCAAGATGCCTCCAAGACGGCCAAGATGGCCTCCAAGACCGCCAAGATGGCCCAAAGATGCACCCAAGACGGGCCCATATGGCCTAAGACTGCCCCAAAGACCTGCAAAAGGTCTCCAAGACGGCCCAAGAGGCCTCCAAGACGTCCTCCAGGAAGGCCCGACAGGGTCTTAATCATTGATTTTCCTTAGGTGTTTGGAGATTTTGGCTTGTGCTCCTTTTCAGCTCTCTGACGGCCCAAGACGGCCCAAGAGGCCTCCAACATCGACCCAAGAGCGCTCAAGAGGCCTCCAAGATGACCCCATGACACCCCAAGAGGCCCCCAAGAGGGCCCCAAGAAGGCCCAAGAGGCCCCCAAGACGCCCAAGATAGCCTTCAAGACGGCCAAGATGGCCTCCAAGATACCTCCAACACGCCCAATATGGCCATCAAGACGGCTAAGATGGCCCGAAGATGCACCCAAGACGGGCCAAGATGGTCTCAAGATGGCCTAAGACGGCCCTATAGGCCCGCAAGAGGCCTCCAAGACGGCCCAAGAGGCCTCGAAGAAGTCATCCAGGAAGGCCCGAAAGGGCAACATTCAGTGATTTCAGCTTGGTTGTTGAAGGATGTTGGCATGTTCTTCTTATCAACTCTCCGACGGCCCAAGGCGGCCCAAGAGGCCTCCAACATCGTCCCAAGAGCGCACAAGAGGCCTCCAAGATGCCATGACAGCCCAAGAGGCCCCCAACAGGGCCCAAAGAAGAGCCCAAGACGGCCCAAGATGGCCCCGAAGACGCCGAAGATGGCCTCCAAGACTGCCAAGATGGCCTCCAAAATGCTTCAAAGACGGTCAAGCTGGCCCCAAGATGCAACCAAAACGGCCCTGGCCTCAAGATGGCCTTAGACTGCCCAAAAGGCCCGCAAGAGGCCTTCAAGACGGCCCAAGAGGCCTCGAAGAGGTCCTCCAGGAAGGCCCGAAAGGATCAAAATGGCCCCCAAACGGCCAAGATTAGCTTCAGGGAACACCTGCATATGACACAATACAACATCAAGCGAGCCAATGCCGGACAAAAAGCCATGATCCTCGTAAAATGGTTCGAACAACAAATAAGGACCCCACGAAAGATCCCTCAAAGACGGCCCAGGATGGCCTCCAAGACTGTCTCAAGACGCCTCCAAGACGGCCAATATGGCCCAAGATGGCCTCCAAGATGCGTTCAAGATGGCCAAGATGGCACCAAGAGAACACACGATCACTCCACTGTGGCCTCCATAACGGTCCAAACAAAAATGCCTCCAAGACCGCTAAGATGGCCCAATTGAGCCCCAGTGCCTCAAGAGGCTTCCAAGAGGACTCTTCCTCCCTTCCCCTTTTTCCTCACTCTCCTCCTCTTCTCCAACCTCCTCCACGTGTTCCCCGAAAGCGTTCCAAACCGATTCGGGGAACACTCGTTCCGAAAGATTGGCAAGGATCTGACCCAACATTCGGCCAGCAGGTCCCAAGACGCCTCCAAAAGCTCACAAGAGCCTCCAAGAGGCCCCGAACACGCCCATTCCTCACTCTCCTCCTCTTCCCCGTCCTCCCCCACGTGTTCCCCGAAGACTTTCCAAACCAATTCGGGGAACACATGGTCCGATAGCTTGGCAGGGCTCTGGCCTAACGTTCGGCCACACAGGCGCTTCCGAAAGGGCAGGGGGCGGCGGTGACTCGCCGTAGGCGTCTTCGATAATGGGTGGACCTTTGAAAAGGTCAAACGATAATGTGCGTCAACCGAGAACACGCGTCGTGCATGAGCTTCCCGAAACAGCTAGCTGTACGTGTATATCCCTACAAAGGCAGATACAAACCATGTTACTATGCATACTCATGTTTGTACATGTACATTTAAACCGCACACTCCAGAAACGGATGCCAAGACCCCGAAAGCGGTGGCCCATCCTGGTCCACCATTGTGAGCTCCCGATATCGTGGAAGGAGGAACACCTGCTAGGGTCTTCTGCCACAAGGGCGTCATTGTAAAGGAGCCGCCATCCATCAGTCGATTATTGGACGTAGCAGCCTAGAACTGAAACGAACATAATAACATCCGACGATAGTAGCATTGTGAAACGGCCCGCTCTCCATCGACGTGGTCCCAACGTCATCGTGGGTCCATGTAGTGCACGCCCAAGCCGTCGTGGCGGAATGGGGTTGTTCACGGAAACAGCCAGAGTTGGCGCACAGCGACTCGAAACATCACAACCCGAGCCATGGACTTGCTGCAACGCCCGGATCGCAGGGAAGGGCCGAGGAGAATGCGAAAGCTTGAGGTTCCATGGGAGCCTCCGTGGAACCATGCGCTGTCCGACTTGGGCCTGATGTGGGCCAAATTTGGAACACATTTCGGCGGTGGAAAAACCTCCCTTCAATAAACCTCCCCTTAAAGAAAACGGCCTGGGACCGAAACCGACGGACCTGGACCCGCAAAAATGACGGCCGCGACGCCCTCTCGCGAACCGAAAACGGCCAATTCCTGAATCGACGTGTCAGGCTAGGAGGTCGATCCACCTCCGAACATTTGGGACAGGAATATACCAGAAGAACGATAGGGGGAGGGGGAACAGGAAGGGCGAGGAGGAGCAGGAGCAAAGAGGCCAGATGCGGTCCAGAGCGACATCTAGCAACGTCGCCGGGAGGGGTGGTGGAGGAGCCGAAAACCTCGCCTGCGTGCAGCCGATCATCCCGCGGGTGGTGTATCCGGCCTCCGCGAGGTACTGCGTGATCTGGGTGGTCTTCCCGCTGCCCGTCTCGCCGATGACGATCAGGACCTGCGTTCGGAGCTCCAAAGGGGGGGGGAGAATGAGGGGGGGCGAGGACATGAATATTCAATGGGAAAGGCCCGAAGACTGACCACAAAGGAAAGAGCAGGAGGAGGAGGACGAGGAGGAGGAGGAGGTGGAGGGGGGAGGAGAGAGGAGGAGGAGGAGGAGGAGGAGGAGGAGGAGGAGGAGGAGAGGAGGAGGAGGAGGAGGAGGAGGAGGAGAGGAGAAGAAGGAGGAGCAG
This sequence comes from Prorocentrum cordatum, assembly GCA_963575745.1. NCBI lineage: Eukaryota > Dinophyceae > Prorocentrales > Prorocentraceae > Prorocentrum > Prorocentrum cordatum. The sequence continues at coordinate 192,515 of CAUYUJ010017948.1, forward strand.
GAGGACGAGAAGAAGGAGCAGGAGGGGGAGGGGGAAAGGAGGAGGAAGATGAGGAGGAGGAGGGAGAGGAGGAGGAGGCGGAGGAGGAGGAGGAGGGGAGGAGAGGAGCAGGAGGAGGAGGAGGAGGAGGAGAGGGGGAGGACGAGGACGAGGAGGATAAGGAGAGGAGCAGGGAGGAGGAGGAGGAGGAGGGAGGAGGAGGAGGAGGGAGTAGGAGCAGGAAGCTGAGGAGGAGGAGGAGGAGGAGAGAGGAGGGGGGGGCTCAACCGCGCCGCGCCGCCGCCGCCTTGTGAAAAAGAGCGGGCCCGCGCCGAAGTCTCGGGGCACAATCACCCGGCGCCGCAGAATGAGGACGCGCGGTAAAGGACGCAAGGGCAAGGGCTTTGGAGGGAGGGGGAGGAGAGAAGAGGGAGGAGGAGGAAGGAGGAGGAGGAGGAGGAGGAGGAGGAGGAGGAGAGGAGAGGACAGGGAGGAGGAGAAGGAGGAGGAGGAGGAGGACAGGAGGAGGGAGGAGGAGGAGGAGGAGGACAGGGAAGAGGAGAAGGAGGAGGGGGGGGTGGAGGAGGAGGAGGAGGAGGAGGAGGAGGGAGGAGGGAGGAGGAGGAGAGCAGAGGAGGAGGAGGAGAGGAGGGGGAGGAGGAGAAGGAGGAGGAGGATGAGGAAGGAGGAGAGGAGGAGGAGGAGGAGGAGGAGAGGAGGAGGAGGAGGAGGAGAGGAGGAGGGGAAGAGGAGGGGGGAGAGGAGGAGGAGGAGGAGGAGGAGGAGGAGGAGCAGGAGGAGGAGGAGGAGGAGGGGAGGAGGGGGAGGAGGGGAAGAGGAGGAGAGGAGGAGGGAGGAGGAGGAGGAGGAGGAGGAGGAGGAAGAGGAGGAGGATTCGAGCGAGGCTAGCCAGCGAAAGCCGCTAAGGATGGGCCGAAGGGCACGGATGCAAGGGTAGTCTCGGGAAGTTGCCCATCCCTACATCCTTACTCTGCGGGTCGACGGCAGAGGAACCGGGCCAGGGGGGAAAGGAACAGAGGGGCGATAGTGGCAGGGTGCGGGGGGTCCGCTCCTCGTCCTCGTCCTCGTCCCCCTCCTCCTCCTCCTCCTTGCGCCCGCAGGCGCTCCCGCCATCCCGGTCAAGCAGTGGCCAGCATCGCAGCCGAGGTCTCCGCGAGCTCCATCGGTGCGCTCGCCAACCCCAGCCCGAAGACGTGAATGCACGCTTACCTGCACGACCCACCTGCGCAACCTCTTGCATCCCCACCCAAATGCGCAGCACGTGCACACGCTCGTTCTGCTCCCGCATGCCTGGAGGCGGCCACATGGTCAGACCGCGAACCTTGGAAGGGATACGTGCAACTGCCTTAACGTCGGCTGCGGCAAAGTTGAAGATATCCATCGTGATCATGCCGTCTCAAAGACTGTGCTGTGCTACACTGTGCCGCGCTCTGCTGAAATCTACTGCTTCTCACTGTCTTGAAGGGTGCAGTACTTCCTTTGATCATCCAATCGTCCTGGGCGTCCTCTTGACCGGACTGATCTGGATAGCTCTAATTAGATTCTAGATCGAGCTGCGTGAGCCCGTGGCTCCCCCAGAGCTGGCTTCCGTCGAAAAACACTCGGGGCGCTCCAGTTCCAGTCTCTCAAACTGGACAAGCCGCTGGGGGCTGCAGGGCGCGTGGGCGTGCCGCGGGATGTGCGAGGGGCGCACCAAGAGACGCGACATGGGTACGCAGAAGCTGCGCCAAGTGGCGCGCCAAGGGACGCGCCGGGCGAAGGGCCCGTGAAGGGAACGCGCCGGGGGACGCGCCACGGAGCGCGCAGGGGACGCGCCACAGGGCGAGCCAGGGCCCAGGGAACGTGCCACGGGGAGGCGCCAAGGGGGAGGGTCAGGGGCCGCCCCGCGCGACGTGCCAGGTGGACGCGCCAGGTGGACGCGCCAGGGGGTGTGCCATGGAACGTGCCAGCCGAAGGACGTGGGACGGGACGCGACACAAGACGTATGGTGCGACGCGCCCAGGGGACGTGCCACGGGGCGCGTCCGGGTGCGCGCGGGGAGACGCTCCAGGGGACACCGGACGCGCCAAGGGACGTGCCTGAACGTACCAGGGGGCGACCCCTGTGAGTCTTCTCGGCTGGATCTGCGCTCCGAAGGCCTCAAATCCCTTGTACGTGTCACTTGGTCTGCGCTCCCGGAGCCACGATCCCTTGCTTGCCGTCGCTCAGACGTCCATTCCCCGTGCATTTGTCGGATTCGTGCGGGTTTTTCCTTGCGCGATGTTCCAGGATGCTCTTCGCTGGTCCTCGCCGAAGATGGAATGCACGCGCCCGAGCGAGGCCCAGCTTGTGAATCGCACTGGGTCTGGGCTCCCAGCGCCATGATCATCCGTAAGTTGCAGCAGGCCCCCAATCCCAGCGCCAAGGTCCTCTTGAAGACTTCGCCGGGTCCGCCGTCGTTGCGCCACGATCAGCTCCAGAGCGAGCAGAGTCCGCGCGCCCAGAGCCAAATGGCACCGCGAATGCCGCGGAGCCCGCGGTCGCTGGTCCACGGTGCTTTTCTTCTTTCACATCATTAGCGCCGATATCTGAACCAGCACAATTTGTCAAAACAACGACTGCGGCGCATAGAGATCACACAATGCGGCACGATGTCCCTGCCTCATGGCGGCCCGAGAGCCCCCACCCCTCGTGGAGGCTGGTCCACGGTGCTTCGCAAACTACGCTGGGTCCGCCCTCCCAGGGCCTCCTCGGGCATCCTGGGGTGTCAGGGTGTCTCCCGAGCCCCCAACCGGGGTCTCGGCACCGCGATCTCCGGGGAGGACTTCCGCGAGGAGGGCGCGCAGCACCCTCGAGAAGGCACGCACAACCCGTTTGGAGCCTGTGGACTACGTTATTCATGCTGGTCAAAATAGGCGCTAGACACTACACTCCACATGCCTCTAAAAACGGTCGCGGGGGTCTGCGGAACACGTTACCGGCTCAGGAACCGACGCAGGGCTGCACTTTCCTCGAGCAGAATCAAGCGACACACCATGCCTCCACTACCAATCGGTCGGAAGAAGTAGGTGGAAACATGAAGTAGGAAGACGTTGAAAACAGATTGGGTGTCCGCCCGCCCCCTGAAGGGGACGGAAAGGTGGAGCCACTCGGTCATTGAAGCAGGAAGGCGCCGAAAGTAGATTGGAATCTGGAAATCCAGACGTATCCGCTTTCAACGCCAGCCATACTGTGGTGTTGGGTCCTCGTTGTGAAGAGGGAGCGCCCCGCGTCCGTCCTTCTCCTCCTCCTGCCCCCTCCTCCCTCCTCTAAGTATCAGCATCGCCAACATACTCATCAGCATCAGCAGCAGCATCACCAACATCATACTCATCATCACCATCAACATCATCATAAGCAGCATCATCATCCTGATAAGTATGAGGCTGATCCATTATCGTCATCATCATCATCACCATAACAACCAACATCATCATCATCAGCATAATCACCAGCATCATTAACATCAGCATCATGATCAGCAGCATCGTCATCCACATCCTCATCATCATCATCATCCTCATCACCATCAGCAGCATCACCATCAGCATCAAAATCAACACCATCGTCGTCATCAGCATTATCATCATATGAATCATAATCATCATGACATGCATAATCATCATGGCCATCATGATCATCATCATCATCATCATCATCATCATCATACTGACCAGTATCGTCATCAACATCATCATCAGCAGCATCAGCATCATCCTCATCATTAGCATCCTCAACATCTGCATCATCATCAGCAACGTCATCGTCATCATCAGCAGCAGCAGCATCGTCATCATCATCACCATCATCAGCATCATGGGCAGCATCACCATCAGTATCAGCATCAGCATCAGCATCATCGTCATAATCATCATCATCAGAAGCAGCGTCAGCATCAGCATCAGCATCAGCATCAGCATCATCACCATAATCATATCTATATCGTCATCATAATGATCATCAGCAGCAGCAGCAGCATCATCGGCAGCACCAACATCATCATCATCATCATCATCATCATCATCATCATCATCATCATCATCATCATCATCATCATCATCATCATCATCATTCGGGCAATGGCAGAACTGGGTTTAGTGGGACCTGGTTTAATGATGTGTACCCGGGGGCGCTCCCCAGGCCCTGTTCCACTAACCGGAACTGCCGTCACCCGAAAAACACCAGCTACGTACGGCAGACCTGGTTTAATGATTCTGGTCAATTTAGGGGCTCCGGGGCCCTATTACTAACCGGGTCCCCTTACCTGGGGTCCTGGCTATACCCGAATCATCATCGTCATCACGGCCGCCATCATCGTGCATCACCATCATCGTCATCACTCCCGCTTCGGCACGCCACTCATCCACGTTTCGGCACACCCCTCACAAGCTTCGTGGACCCATCGGAGTCCCCACCCAGGTTCCCAGTGGCGCCGCCCACATGTGGGCGCCACCCCCGTTTCAGCATACCCCTCACACCTTTCGTGACCCCATAGGAAGCTCCACCCAGGGTCCCACCGGCGCCGCCCGCATGTGGGCGCCACTCCCGTTTCGGCACACCCCTCACACGCTTCGTGGCCCCATAGGGAGCTTCACCCAGCGTCCCAGTGGCGGCGCCCGCATGTGGGCGCCACCCCCGTTTAGGTACACTCCTCACACGTTTCGTGACCCCATAGGGAGCTCCACCCAGTGTCACACTGGCGCCGCCCGCATGTGGGCGCAACCCCTGTTTCGGCACACCCCTTACACGTTTCGTGGCCCACCAAGGAGCTCCACCCAGGGTCCCTACGGCGCAGCCCGCATGTGGGGGCCAGCTCCATTTCAGCACACCCGTTTCGTGGCCTGTAGGGAACTCCACCCAGGGTCTCAGCAGCGCCGCCCGCATGTGGGCGCCACCCAAGCTTCGGCACACTCCTCACACGTATCGTGGCCCCATCGGAGTCCCCACCCAGTGTCCCAGTGGCGCCGCCCGCATGTGGGCGCCAATCCCGATTCGGCACACCCTTCACACCTTTCGTGACCCCATAAGGAGCTCCACCCAGCGTCCCACTGGCGGCGCCCGCATGTGGGCGTCAACCCTGATTCGGCACACCCCTCACACGTTTCGTGGCCCAACAGGGAGCTCCCCAGGGTCCCACTGGCGCAGCTGTGGGCGCAACCCTCATTTCGGCACACCCCTCACACGTTTCCTGGCTCCACAGGGAGCTCCACCCACCGTCCCCGCATGTGGGCGCCACCCCCGATTCGGCACACCGCTCACACGTTTCGTGGCTCCAAAGGGAGCTCCGCCCAAGGTCCCATTGGCGGCAACCCACATGTGGGCGCCACCCCCGTTGATGCACCCCCCTCACACGACTCGTGGCCCCATATGGAGCTCCAACTAAGGCCCCACTGGCGCAGCCCGCAAGTGGGCGTCACCCCCGCTTCTGCACACCATTCGCACCCTTCGTGGCCCCACAGGGAGCTCCACCGAAGGCCCTGGCGACACAGCCCGCATGCGGGCGTTGCCCCATTGGGCGTTCCACCTCAGATGGTACTCGCTGAGGGGGAGGAGGAGGAGGAGGAGGAGGAGGAGGAGGAGGAGGAGGAGAAGGAGGAGGAGGAGGAGGAGGAGGAGGGGAGGAGGAGGAGGAGGAGGAGAAGAGGAGGAGGAGGAGGAGGAGAGGAGGGGAGGAGGCGGAGGAGGAGGATCAGGAGGAGGAGGAGGAGGAGGAGGAGGAGGAGGAGGAGGAGGAGGAGGAGGAGGAGGAGGAAGGAGGAGGAGGAGGAGGAGGAGGAGGAGGAGGAGGGGGAGGAGGCGGAGGAGGAGGATCAGGAGGAGGAGAGGAGGAGGAGGAGGAGGAGGAGGAGGAGGAGGAGGAGGAGATGGAGGAAGAGGAGGAGGTGGAGGAGGAGGAGGAGGAGGAGGAGGAGCCAGGCGAATTCCTCGTGAAGCGGACACTCGTTGATGCACGAGGGGGCGCCCACAGGGCGGCACCCACGAGCGGGCACGGGCGCCAGCGTGGCGAAACCCTGGGAAAAAAACCTACCCCAACGCACGGTGCGCCCACGAGGCACCCGCGAACGGACCCCGGGTGCCGGCGTGGCGACAGTCCTGGAGAAGCACATCCTGCAAGCGCAAGCGCTGCTTGGGGACATCGGGGATGGACAGACCCCCCTTTCGTAAACCGCGGTCTCGTGAAAACGACCCGAGGCCCAAGCCTGGCGGGCGCAAGCCTGGAAAATAATGGCCACGGCGCCCTCTCGAGAACCGAAAACGGACAACTCACTAATCGACGTGTCACTGTTGGGGGTTCTGTCCACCCCCGAGGAAACGCAACTCCTCACTGCTCCTCCAGAGGCCTCCCAGGTGGAGTCCGAGCAGATAGGTCGGGGGATCGCCCGCATCGCCGATGCATCGGAGACGTCGGCGATAGATCGGCGTGAGTACCTTCGGGCTCCACATCGACCCGCATCGCATATGCATCGGCGATGCGGCGCGATCCTCCGACCACTTCCACTCGGACCCCACCTGGGAGGCCTGGATCCTCTCGTCCGACGCCACGCTCTCTCTTCGTTCCAGGAAGCGCGAGCGGCCTGGTTGTCGTGGATCGCCTGCAACAGCTCGTTGCGAAGCTTGAAGATCGGCAGGC